>OY728153.1:67458672-67958849 GCA_963277665.1 Viscum album
TATGGAGACATTTCCATTATTTTGATGTAAACCGAGGATCTCAATAGGATACAATCGATATAGGTGCACCATGAAGTCTTACAACATCATTAATATAAAATCTAGTCGAGCGCCCTAGTGGGAAATCCACTTCGATAGGAAGGAAATGTATTGATTTTGTGATCTGATCAACAACTACCAATATTTCATCATTCTTTCTAGGTTTCCTCAGTAGTTCGGTGAAAAAATTGAACATAATTTTATCCAACATCCAGAAAGGTATAGGTAGAGGTTGCATCACTTCTTTAGGATGATGTCTATCTGCATTCACGTGCTGATAAACTAGACATCTTGAAACGTAGTCAGCAATTTACCGCTTCACATTATCCCACAAAAAATATTCCTTCAGATCTCTATACATCTTGGTTCTACCTGGGTGTATAGAGAAATCTGAGTTATGAGCATCATCTAATAGTACCCTTTTTAGATTAGGTACCGATGGAACACATAACCTCATCCCAAATTTCAGAACTCCTTCATTATACATGAAGTCATCCAATCTCTCATCACTGAATGCAGTAATTTTCTTATTTATATTCTCATCATAATATTGATAACTTTTTATCTTCCCTAATAAATATAGATTAACAATCATTTGGAAGAGGAAAGATGTTTCCCTTTCCTTAACAATTCCCATATCCATCTTTAGTAGATCCAAAAATATAGGATCTCTCTCAATCCTCATTTGATTCAGAATTCCATGATCATTCCTGCTTAATTCATGTTCCACATTTTTCGCTTTTCCTAGGTGGTAGTGTATTCAAAAATTGTAATCTTTTAGTAACTCAAGCCATCTCCTTTTCCTCATGTTGTGTTCTTTTTGTGTGGAAATGAATTTTAAACTCTTCTCGTTTGTATAAATCTCACATCTCTCTCCGTTGAGATAATGCCTCCATATCTTTAGAACCACGATTACGACTGATAACTCAAGATCATGAGTTGGATAATTTTCCCAATGAGTCTTCAACTGTCTTGATTCATAAGTAATAACTTTATCATTTTTCATAATGATGCAACCCAATCCATTCTTTGATGCATTCAGTATATTACAAATCCACCACTTCCAGATGGAAGAGTAAAAATTGGAGGACTGAACAATATTCTATTCTATTCGTTGAAGCATTCTGTATATTCTTTTTTCCACACAATCTAAACCCCTTTACGTGTGAGTTTGGATAGCAGGATAGACAGTCGAGAAAAATTCTGAACAAAACGTTGATAGTAACCAGCTAAGCCAATAATGATGTGTACCTCAATTATGTTTGTTGGTGTGGGCCAATATTGGAATGCCTTTTTATTCACATGATCAACTTGGATTCCATCCTTAGATACAATACAACCTAGAAAAGAAACTGAATGAAGACATAATTCGCACTTCCTAAACTTCCCATATAATTTATTACTTCTAAGAGCTCTCAGAATAACCTGCAAGTGATTCTCATGGTATTCATAGGTTTTTGAGTATATGAGTATATCGTAAATGAAAAGCACAATAATGTTATCACGATAATCCTTGAAAACTATATTCATTAAATCCATGAAAACATAGGGTGCATTTTTCAGTCCCAAAGGCATCACAGTAATCTCATAATGCCCATACCTAGTCCGAAATGCTGTCTTAGGAATATCTTCCTTCCTCACATGCAACTGATGATATCCAGATCGATGGTCATTCTTAGAAAATTACTGATCAACATGAAGGTGATCAAAAAAATCATCAATCCATGTTAGAGGATACTTATTCTTTATTGTAATAGCATTGATTTCCCAGTAATCAATGGAAAGCCTCATGGATCCATGTTTATTCTAGACCAAGAGGACATGGGCTCTCCATGGGGAAACACTTGGCCAAATAAATATTTTTTCACAAAAATATTCTAGTATTTTCATTAGCTCTACTAATTCCATAGTGGCCATTTTATAGGGAATCATTGATTTTGGTCCTACATCAAGAATTAAATCAAAAGAGAACTCAACTTCTTACTCTGGAGGACTTCCTGCTCTGGATGATGTCCAAGTAAATCCTCTAGAAATACATCAATAAACTCTTGCACTATGTTCTAATCATCAAATTTAAGATTTCTTTACTCTCCCATAGATTTTGTTTTATCTTCCTCTCAATGTATTTCATTATGTATAGATACAAGGGGTGGGTCTAGATAAGAATCATGTGGCGAAGTTTCTGCCCTAAAGACAAGGGATTATGAACCATTTTAAAAAAAATTAACTTTCCTCTTCTTACAAGAAATATTCACATTATAATTTGATAGCCAATCCATAATGAGAATTATATCAAGTTCAGTCATTGGTATGATGATAATGATAGCAACTAAAGCACAGTTTGGTGTCTAGAGGGGGACTAGTCGGCATGCCATTGTTCCAATTATACATCCCCTTGGAGTTTTTACTTACTACACCTTTATTAAATAAAATTGTACATATCTAATTTTCTTTGAAAACTGGGAAGGTATAAATGAATTCGATGATCCATAATCAAATAAATTATTGGATAAGTTTGAGGAAACAATTAAAGTACATGCCAACATGTCATTATAAATTTCAACCTCTACAGCTGTAATCGCATAGGATCTCCCTTGTTCTCTTGGATTTTTTTGAGGCATATTTCCTTGGTTCTTATGAAACTTATTTTCATAGTGTCCCACATATATGAAATTGTAGCATTGAATATCATTCAATTGTTTCTTCCTAGTGCATTCATCAGATCGATGATCCTTTTCTCTTTAGTTTTACCAAACTCTCAGGCCTTTCAAACAATTACTGAGATGATTGTTTCCACAGTTCTCACATAATAGGAATTGCTTTCTTCCCTTTCTATTATTTAGTGCTTCTCATTTTCCTTTGTTATCAGGGTACTTCTTCATATCTTGGTTTCCTTTGAAAAGATTTGATCTGGAAAATTACTTCTTTGTTTTGATGGAACTTAATAGAATTTCATAATATGATGAAAATGATTGGGAATCTAGTTCCCTTAGAATATTTGGGTAAAGACCTTCAAATAAATGATCAATCTTGTATGCTGAGTCTTGTACGTAATCTACGACATACCTATCCAGGCTTGTGAAAGTAGACTCATATTCTGCAACACTGTATTCTTCCATTTTTTATGCTAATTAATTTCTTCTTCATTTCTGTTTTTTTCTCTCGAGGGAAAATTTTTTCAAAGAATATTTCATTAAAAGCTCACAATTCCATATATTCTATTTCTTCTTCCTCTCTGTTATTCTGAATCAAGGACCACAATTGATCAGTGTTTCCCTTGAGACAATATACTACGAGTACTACCTTTTCATTTTCATTACATCTTAATGACATGAATATCTATTCAAAGGGTCTTGATCCATTGATCAGAAATCACTATGTTAGTAGTCCAGCTAAAATATGGGGACTTATTCTGCATGAAATGATCCAACACAGGTGTGGAATGATTATTATTTACAACCCGAGTATGTTTTCCCAATATGGTCATGATATGATCTGCTCCAACATTGACTATGTTAACTTTCTCAGTAGATAGATCCCTACCTTTCCCCAGAGTAATGATACCCTTATTCCGTTAGACTCCATTTCTAAATAACTGGATACAAAATATTTTTTTATGAATCTCAAAAAAAACTCAACATAGATGGATATTATATGCATGTCTAATCTTATAAACATGGTTTCTCTGATAAAAAGTTTACCTTATACTTCTTCGTAATGGATTTTAAAGAAAATGTGAATTATCTTAAGCATATCCCATGGGAGTTTCATAACCAAGAGTGAAGAAAGTATTGTTGTCGTGTAGCAGTTCCCATTTTAGTCTAGATCAAAGAGATGTTTTCTAGTTTTACCCCTAGAAACATCTGTGACAGAGCTGCCACTACCTGCTCATATCTAGACATGGACGTATTTCATAACAGATCCATATAATATATTCTTTACTAAAATACCAGGATGTTCTTGTAAGTTTATCCTTAATTACTACCTTAGGTATTTGTTCTATATTATACATTTCCAAGCCTATTTTTCAAGTTTTCAACTAAACTTCCTCTAATACCAACAGTAACACCCCGACCCGTCAAGGCTAGATCTGGTGCATAATTGTGTTATTGGAATGGTTAAAAGGAATGAAAATCCCCATGTAAAGATAATTTTACTATTATTGAACAAACTAGATACATAGATGTAACTCAAATTATGTTTGAAAAGGTTACAAAATAAAATACATTACAAAAACTAAAAACTGCGACCACATGAACTCAATAAATGAAATTCTCTTGATCACCTATTGAAGGTAAACACTGAAAGGGGTGAGCTCAAAATCTCAGTATGGGTTACAAATAGCATAAGCAGGAATACAATAATAAGTGAATCATTATCTATCTGACATAATCAATATGGAATGAGAAATAAATGAAAAACTATTACTATTAATTATTGAGAATGAAATTTTATCAATGATTTTGTCATAGTGAATACATTATAGGTAATAATAATAATAATTGGTAATTAATAAAGAAAATAATAATTAATTGGACATAATGTATATGTCATAGGAAACCATAATACCCTTAAAAAGGTTTAATTCTGTGGGTAGAAACCCGTATGATTTTTTGGTAACAAACTCAATGGGTTTGTCACCAACTGATTTGTCTCATGAGACCTACTGATGCATTAAGGGGATATAGAGAGCCCCACATAAGACTTCATGTCCAAGTTATTTTTTATACATTGATTCAATACATGATCAATATGAACTTTCTATATCCTTATAGAGTAGAGTGTACAGATTCCTCAATATTTCCATAATTAAAATAACTTTCCAGAAAAATGTATATTAAAAGGTATAGGGATTAGAAAAAAAATATCCATGATATGAGATTATGGATATTTAATATAAATATAATTTAAAATAAAATGTTATCTCAAATGGTATGTAGGTAAACCACATAAATAGTATTAGGTGCATAATATAAAGTTAGTCACATAAAAAAATTAGTTGAGGCAAAGTCTCCTACCACAATGTCATCGATCGAATCATATGAATAGAACATAATAACCCTCAAATAAATCATTGAATAACCTGAATATAAAGATAATAATGTTATTATATATATCAAATTGCAGTACACATATACCAAATACATGATATAAGTGGAGAACAATGAAAATCTAAATGAAATGAATGTGAGATGGGAAACCCATTACAAAAATTTCGTCATGGTAATGAGTGTTATTGCGAGTTCTTAATTTGAAGAAAAGTGGTATTAAATTATTTATACTTCACAAGGGATGTATGGGGGAGGTGTCAAAAGATAACCCATCATTATGAATTAAAAATAAAAGGGCACAAGATAGGGGGATTCTTGAACAAAAGTGTGAGAGAGGATCTCTTACCTTATGCTCTAAGGTGTTGTTGATTGTTCTTAACGACTTGAATAATCAAATTAATCTTATTTAATTAATACTTCCATAACCTCATAAACATATAATTGATATGGTATTACCTTATTAAGTTCACTAATGGACTTTTTGATAGTTTTAAGAGATTCAATTTTTTGTTTTGGGAGAATTTTCTTACACGGTTTCATGATTTGTTTACTTGTATTCGTGAATGGAAGTGTATTTTAAATGTGTTTAAACATAAAGAAATGTTAATATTCCATATTAGTGACATTAAATAGATATAAATGATCTTATAATCATTCTTTTTATATACCATGAGGATGACTCATTCAATGAGTTTCAAATAAATTCCGGGATTTGGCTTTGCGGTTTTGTGCACAATAAACATGTTTTGAATTATTATACCATATTTTGAACGAGTAATGATTACAAAACATTGATCAAGATAAGATACATATAATATGACCTGGTTAAACCATTGAAAATGTTTCAGGACCAATATTGAAGATAGTAATGGAAATTGAAAGCCTATCTTCCTTGAGTGTGATAAATTTATACATCTCAGACAGTGTTTTAAATTATTGTATAAAGGGGGGGGGGGGGAGAGAGATTATGATGAAATATTCCATTAGAAAAATAAAAATACAGTACATGTATGGTAATGTAATTATAATGGAATTTGGATTAGGGTCGGTGATATGGGAGAACCATAGAATGGAACCTAGTAAATGAAATTGAATGAAAAGAGAAGGATGGTTCACCTCTTGAGTACTCCACATTGATAATCTCCTTAAGGCCTTTGTTTTTGGCCTTTTGGAGATAACATAAGGTCTTCAAAGTGGGCAGAGGTCTTGGATAGAGTATTTGGCATAATATAGGAATGGATTGAAGCATGAGTGGTGTGGGAGGAAGAGGGGGTGAGGGGTGGTTTTTATAGTGGAGGGGAGAGGAGTTTTCTTAATATTATAATCATTAATTTATTATTTCCTCCCAATACAACCAATAGTGAGTATTCCATGACAAAGAGCAGTAATATATGCATGTGGCTTAGAATCAATTGGGATTACATCAGAAGATCACCGTCAATGACTCAATTAATAAATTATTTAGCATTTATTGTGAATTGTTGGATTTTACTATTCATCAAAAAATTCATGTATTTCAGAAAAATACCAAAAATTCCCCCTAGCCATTTTTTGATGTGTAGAATCAAAAAATGAATTACATTTTTCAAAAATAGAATTATAAATATGATTAATTAAATATTTAATTAAAATCATTATTTAATCAAAAAATATAACCACTTAAAATATTCATCTTTATTTTTAAGGTTCCTAAATTCACTTATACACTCAAGGGTATAGATATCATTCATAAAATTCATATTACTATTCATAAGGGTAATTTACTATTCATAAGAGTAGGTTACTATTCAGAATTATAGGTTACTATTCATAAGGGTAGATTACTATTCACTGAAAATTATGTTAATTCTATCAGACTCTAAATATCATCTTGAACAGATCATTGCATGTCATATTTTTATAATTCAAATTGCAGAGTAGGAAAAATTAAGTTTAATGGCTATGTTATGGATATATCCTGTAAGTAAACATGTTTTTTTCTATATAGGCTCAGTGATTAATGAAATGTTGGCTGTAACAAGAATGTATTTAAAAAAACATACAATAAAATGTTTTCGGTGCTACATAATTCATATCATTAATATATCTTATAGGTTACTTATTTAGTTTATTAAAAATATAGATATTTTTTTTCAAATTATACAATTTAAAAGAACACATTATTGTTATTAATTAACAATATATATTTTTTGAATTAGCATGGATGAATAGTTTTATAATGACATTTATTTTTACTTATACGTATATTTCATAACTTAGATACATTATTTTTTATTTGATAACTATACTGGAACATTTTAATCGGAATATACTATTATATGGTTCCTTTTCCATTGATGTTTCCCGTCAATGAAGCTATCTAAAAAATAAATTTTCATTTGAAATTATAATTTAAAATCTCATGGGTCTATATTCCCACTTAAAAAATTTCAATCTCATAATTATAATTATCACATACTAATGAAATTAATTTAGTGTATTTGCAATAAATGATAAATAAAGATATACTTTCAACTGAGGAATATTAATTAATATCATCTGTTTAAATATGGAAAAACCATTCCATCCATAAATTTAAATAAATTCATCAATTTTCATGCATAATTAGTCTCTCAAATTACTCTTTTTTTACATACGAAGCATCTTATAGTTCATTGATGTCCTTTTACAAGGTTCTTCATCCTATATTTTTTACATGTAATAAATTGAATCGTCATTCCTTTATCATCATTCTCACTAAAATTTTTTTGATACAGAATCATTTATTCTTTTTTATATTTTTGGATTCAAATATGTTCATTTTGTAAAACATAATTCATTATAGTTTATTTCATAATGAATGGTATTATATAGTCGAATTGCATCCCTTTATGAATCCTTTTTGGGGATGTATCTAAATAGTCCATGGAATCAATTATTATCATGGTTGATTCTAAATTTAGTCATCAAGTAAATACAAATTATTTAATAAAATTTGATGAATAATGTTCACCATAGAAGAATTATTTTTAATAAATTAAATGATAAAGTCTTCTAAAAAATTGTAATACTGATTGATATTATTCCATTATATTTTTGTACAACCTAATCCACCATCATTCCAATAATCGCTTCATAAGGTTGAGTTCTCTATTAAATGTTATCATAATTCATTGTGACAATAAATCATTCATAATTTCTTAGAAAAATAATTTTATTTACCAATTAATATCCCCAAGGATTTTCAAACAAGGTGTTAAAATAGGCCGCTTTTTTGATGAATAGGTGATAATGAATTTAATACCAAATTAACCATTTTAAAAATTATTACCTCTAAAAGGAAATTTTTTAAGCCTATATCAACATGTATTATCTGGAAAGGAATGTGATCTATAGGGATAAATCATACTCAAAAAATAAAAAAATTCAGTATGTAATTCTATACTTATACTTATCCATTTAAGATATACATAGCATTTTTACTGAGGTGCTACATCATAATCTGTAAAATATTAAATAGTATATAATATATGAAAAACGTAGTATCTATAAGTTTCTGACAATACTTAACTTATCACTCCATAATGATAACCTACATCCTAAACTGATAGAACCATAATTACAAGTGATATTAAAAACCTATTCTCATACAAAATATGGTACCAAAAACCCACACTCCCAAATCTGGTTAAAAAAAATACACACATTACACTATAGGTTTGATAAAAACTTTAGATGATAGAATATAACTATCTCGTAATTTAAGATTATCAATAAAACATTACATTACACAAATTTCAATGACCTTTTTATTTTATAGATTAAGAGAATTCAGAAAAATCAAAAAACTAATAATTCATATGCCATTCTCGTCAAATGTAAATTTATTTAAAATCATGAGAAACAAAAAAATATTAAACAAATCTTCAATATCACCACCTAATACTCCAAATATATTATTATTCCAGTTTAATAATGTGTAATAAAATATTTTTATAACATGGGTATGTTGAAACATAAGAATGAGTGAGCTAAAATGATCATAAAGAGAAACCATACAACCGAGGCTATACTAGTAGAAACACAAAATAAATATTATATCCATATGAAGTAACATAATTTAATAATATAATTATACTAATAGAATATTGAATCTATTTATAAAAAATAATATATATATATATATATATATATATATATATATATCAATTTAAAAAACATCATTAATTTCGATATAATTTTTAATGACAGAAATCTTTATATTACTGTCAAGGACTATTATAATACCTCATTCCTTCTATCAATTATATAGTCAACACCACTTTCTAAAATAGTTATAAACAAAGAATATATAAACATGTTTTTCTCTAGATGCAGAATAATGAGTTAGGGATATATATAATGTTGGAACCATCCCTCACACATTTATGTCTAATGAATTCATTATATGAGATAATGTGTATAAAATATATATTCATATTTTCATATAATCATCGATATTTTAATAAAAATATTCTGAATACTAATAATTAATCAAATGTCAATTAAAAGGATAACATCATTATAACAACCCTTCTCTTTATTACACAATTAAACCTGAGGTATTACATAAATTTTCACATAAGAAAAAATTAAGGATTGAGAGGTGTAGTGTCTTGGGAAATTAGGAATACTAAATAACAACTTATAGAATAAAACACAACTTTATTGAAAACTTCTTTTACCTAGCCATAACATTCTTTCACACATAGCATTGCATAGGATAACCTGAGGACATGCTTAAAAAAGCGTGATATATAAAGCCCTGTAAAAGAGTAATTAAGGAATAACATGAATAATATAGTATGTGTTAGGAAATAGGCATATAAATGGGACACAAGAGAAACATGACCATAAAGTCATGAAATACCATGATTATCATAACATGGATATAACAACCCTTTTTTATTACAATCTTAAAAATGATTTATTACATAAATTATTTAATAGATTCAACATATAAAACCAAGGGTTTGAGTGTATTTGGGTATTAGGAACATTACATAATGATTTAAAACCTAAAACAAAACATCATTATTGAAAACTTTCTTTACATTACCACTACATTCCCCCGTACTTAGAATTGAATGGGATAAACTGAGAAGATGAATAAGAAAAGTGTGGTCTATAAAGACCAGTAAATTAGTAAACAAGGAATAACATGAAGAATACAATAAATATTAGTCAATAGGCATATCAATGAAGCATAAAATGAAAATGAACATAAAGGCAAGATATATCGTGATTATCATAACATGGAAATGTGGAAGCAACACATAACATGGTATTAAAATGATCCATGGATCATTGCACATATATTATGAGTAAACCCCATTTAATATGAATTATCATGAGTAAACCCTAATTTTACTTGATTTATCATGATATTAAAATTAACCAATGCATTGGAGTGCTATTAGGGCACACCCTTCTTCATCATTTCTTTTCGTGAATAAGTGTGCCACATGGATCATTTAATATGGATTCATTAAACATCAGAATTTATTTCATAATAAAGGAATGTAGAATTAATACCTAAAACTAAATAATCAATAAATAAATGAGCATAATGGTGAATACCCTTTATAGAGAAATTGGAATGGAATTCACTACCTAATGACTTTCGTTTGTAAAATCATTGTGCAATTTTAGCAGAATAAAAGCGTGACATAAGAATTCATAAAAATGCTTTTTGAGAGATAAATCAGTGTCTCATCATACATACATGAATTTTATAGTAAAGGTGTTCATATAGATACATGTCCTAACATATTTAATGGAATATATATTCCTAATACAAAATAATTTCTTGAATGTAAATGAGAATAGATAAATCCCCTATGGAATTCTGGTACAGAAAATAGTGTACATGGGAGGTATTAATTAGAGAGAAAAGGGAATATCATCATTAAAACATAAGTAGGGGAGTATAGGGGATGTGTGAAATCATACCCCAACATTTTTTAGTTAAAACAAAATGTTATAACAATATAATGAGATTTTGAAAAAAATGAGAAATAAAGAAATCCCTTACATAGATGTGTGATCTGAAAGGCTTGGAAAAAGCTTGATAGAGGTTTATTATGGGATTGGGGAACCATTGGAGGATTATGGAGAGAGGATTTCATCGGTATTTTATGCTCTAAAGGCTTTGAGTGATGATGAAGTGGGATCTTTGGTGGGTTTATATAAGAAAAGAGAGGAAATTCATTATGATTTGTGTTTTGGACACCACTCCTTAAACAAATTAATACCACAATCCACCCCATGGTTTATTCCGAAGGGTTTTTCCAAATTAGAGTAGAAATAATTATTTTATAGGTTTAATGGATGAAATGCTTATAATATTACACATGCTTATGTGGAGGTGAGGCACACTCTTAATGAAATCAATTTAAAAAGTTAAAATGATTTATAAGTCTTGGAGGGTCCACTAAAGATTTGTAAAAAAATAAAACATACATAAAATCACATTATTTTAAAGATAAAACATATATTGGACAAAATTTCCATTAATAGTATTTTATTACATCACTATTTGGACATTATGATGTCATAAATAACATTATATATTTTAAGAGAATGTAATTTTTACAAAAAAAATCGGTTTCCATAGTTAATTATTATAAATTCCCCGCTAGATAATTTCTATTACATTATTTAAAAAAATATTAATTTTTTATAAATAATTTTCTAAATATGTGAATTTTAACATTTAAAATAAAAACCGACATTTATCGAAAATTCATGGGTTTTGATAAAAACGGCTATCAAACCTTAATAAAAATCACAATTGTATTCATTAAAATTTTATGATCATATATATTTAATAAAAAATAATTTTTTAATAATATATTTTGAAAATATTATTTAATTAAAAAATACCTTAATTCATCAAAAATTTATTTCATAATTTAATATTATCTAAAAATACTATTTTTTCTTTAAAAACAATTTACAAATAAAGAATAATAAAGTGAATGTATATTATTTATTCTATTCAAAGAATTAACATAATTATAGTGATGGGTTCTTGATACAAAACCCATTATAACAACCGCATAAGACCTTAGGGTATGGTGTTCGATGGGGACAGACACTTGGAGTTGTTCAGATAAAATTTCTTGGGTGGTAATCTCTATTAAATTCCACTTCTCCTCTAGGTGGTTCCGTTCGAGATTAAAAAATGGATGCCCATCTTGGGATTGGTCAAGAGGGAATCCCAATGACGCTACCCCCTTTTCGAGTTTCGACAAATGGTCTTCGTATGGATCAATTCTACTAGATGAGGCCATCACTTCCTTTTTCTATGTAAATTAGATTTGTTAAAGCCCAATATTTATACTAATCAATTGATCATTGTCCAATTTCTATATAAGTGAAAATTACAATTTTTATCTATATTTTTAAATCCATAATCATTAAACCAAAGAATTGTATTTTTAATATTACCATTTTTCATAGTAATATATTTAATTAGATGAAGAGGAATTTTCACTGATAAAGTTTTGGGTCATTACAATATTCCACCCTTAAGAAAATTCTCCCTTGAAATTTCATTTTCCAACAATAAATAGATGCGGGTAACTGGGCTTCTTCACTTCCTTCGAATCACACATTGCCTCTTCAAACTTTTTAGTTCGCCAAAAAACCTTTATAAGGGGCATTGTATTTTTTTGTATAACTTTGTTAATTCAATATATGATCTTAAAATGTTTCTATTCATATGAGATATCATTCTCCAATGGTACCACCAATGGATTGAGTACATGCAATGGGTCAGGTATGTTCTTCCTCAAGAGTGATACATGGAATACATAATGCACTTCAAATAGGTTTATTGGGAGTGTTAGACGGTCGAACATAGCTCCAATTTGATCAAGGATCTCAAAATAGTCAGTGTACCTTCGACTAAGCATTCCCCTTTTCTAAAATCTCATAACCCTCTTCCACAAGGATAAGCGGAGGAATACCTTGTCTCTGATATCAAACTCTTGGACTCATCGATGATTATCAATATAGAACTTTTGTAAACTCTGTGAAGCTTGAATGTGCTTCTGGAATGGTCTTAACATTCTCCACCATTTTTTTGAACAATTCAGGACCTAAGAGTTTTCTCTCGATAATGTTATCCCAACATGTCGGTGTTCTACAAGTCTTCCCATATAGGCCTATATAAGGAGCCATTTGGATTCATGAGTGGGAAATGTTAATTTTAGAGAACTAAAACAGAGGTATATTTTGATCCCATCATCCTTTGAAGTCCATTAAGCACTCTCTCAACATGTACTCAAGTGTTTAGATAGTCTACTCAGAGTATAAATCAGTTTGGGAATGATAAGTTGTACAGAAGTATAGCTCAATATCTGGAGCATGTTCAAGATTCTTCCAAAAACATAGAGGCTAATCTAGGATCTCTATTAGATACAATCAATTGTGTTACTCCATGAATACCTACTACATCTCTGATGTATATCTATACTAGTTGATCCATTGAGAAATCTTCCCTAATTTCAATGAAGTGTGATGTATTTGTAAGATGATCCACAACAAACCAGATAACATTTTTTCCTTTTGATATATTCGAAAGTTTGGTTACAATGTGTAGGGTGATATTTTCCCATTTGCATGCCAGTATGGGTAACAGTTGCATCATCCCATTAGACTTCGCCTCTAAGCCTTCACTTGCTGGAATACCAGACACTTTGATGTATACTGAGCGATCTACTTCATCATGTTATCCCACCGATAATGCTCTTGGATATCTCAATACATCATTGTGTTTCCTAAGAGAATGGTGAAATTAAAACTATGTGAATCATCCAAAAGATCATTCATTAACTCCGTACTTCAAGTAAAAGATAGGCTTGTACAAAATATCACAATTCCTTCTTCATTATCATCAAACCCCTAGGATTTCTCTTTTTTGATAGTTTCCACCTTCTTCTGAATTTCCAAATCATCCTTTTTATCGTCCTTTTACATTTACAAAAGATACTCTTGATAAATCATTTGTGAAAGGATTGATGATGTTCCCTTCATTATTATTTCCATGACTATCTTCATCAAATATAAGAAGATTTCATCCATTTCAATTATCATCAATAATAGAATCATTGGGTGTTTTCTACTTATAGAATCTGCAACTCGTTCACATTCCCAAGGTAATAATGGATTGAGAAGTCATAGTATTTGATCAGCTCTAACCATATTAATTGGAGCATGTTCCACATTTTCTATGTGAATATATTCTTGAGGCTTTTGTGGTCCGTATATATTTCACACTTCTCCCAAATAGGTAATGCTGCCAAAATTTTAATGTGGAGATCACTGCAACCAACTCCAGATCTTGCGTCAGATTGTTTCTCTCATGAAATTTCAATTTCCTTGAAGCATATGCAATGGTTTTTTCATTTTGAATCAACAAAAAACCCATTACCTTCTTCTAATAATCTCTAAATACCACAAAAATATCTCCACATGTTGGTAGTGTGAGCACGACATCAGTGATAAGCCTCTATTTCCACTCCTTGAAGCTCTCTTCACAATCATCACTCCAAGAAAAATTTACCCCCTTCTGAGTTATCTTGGTAAAAGGGTTGGAAAATTGTGATAAATTTCTCACAAATTGGTGATAATATCAAGCTAACCCCATAAAGCTATAGATATCCATCAATGATGTTGGAGTTGTCCATCCCTTGATTGCAGCTATCATAGAGGTATCCATAGATATCTCATTGCTTGTGATGATATGACCAGATAATGTGACTTCCTTAAACCAGAACTCACAGTTGTTGTAATTTTCATAGAGCTTCTACTTTTACAATGTCCCTAGTATAGTCCTTAGAAACTATTCATGCTCCTCCTTGGTTTTAGAGTATATTAGAATATTATTTATAAATTCTACCACAAATTTGTTAAGGAAATATCTAAAGACTCAATTAATCATGTCCATGAATATTTCTATAGCATTAGTGAGTCCTATTGAAATTTCTATGAATTCACAGTGCCCATATGTTGTACAAAAATCCGTTTTGGGTAAATCCTTCTTCTTCACCCTTACTTAGTAATATCCTCACTGAATATCCTCCATGGAAAATAATTTTTCTCCACATGGATGATTGAACAATTCATCCATTCATGGATGAGGATACTTGTTCTTTATTGTGATTTTTTTGACCTCATAATAATCAATTCAAAATAAGAATTGGCCCATCCTTCTTCTCGATGAAGGGGATTGGTGCACCCCCATGGTGAATCACATGAGTGTATAAACCATTTATCCTGGTTCTCTAGTAGTTTTTTCTTCATCTCTTAATGATCGATAATATCTATTATATACGGAGTCTTGGATATCAGAAACACACTATGTATAAGTTATATTGAGAATTCAACATCTCTTATAGGAGGAAGACCAGGAAATTCCTTGGGAAACACCTCAGCAAATTCCCTCACAATAGGCATGTCTTCAAGGATGGTTTTTTCCTTAGACTCAACCATCTAAACCAGATACACGTGCTCATAGTGCAGTAATATCCACACTTGTGATAATGGTTCTAAAGAAGATTAATCTTCCTCCATTCACTTTTATAGAATCAGGGGTTGATTCCCCATATGGAGACTGATTTCCCTCTCATGAAAATTTATGTTGGATTTATATAAATAATTCCAATCCATGTAGGGAATTGAATCAAATTACAATAAATGAAGTATAAATAGGTTCTCCGGGAAGTCCAATCGACAAATAATAACAAGGTAGGGGTTATATTAATTGAATACAATGATTTCTCCATTTTCCATACTCAACAACATCTTTACTTTCATGATTTATTGTGGTATTGGGTTTGTTCTACTAAACATTTGGGATAAAAAAGAATGTGTAGAACCATTATAAAAAAAGTAAATTTTCTATTATTCAATGAATAACTAGCATAACTATCACCACTTTGTTGTGAGGATTCACTTCAGTGGTAGTGATGACAAAACCTTTCTCATTCTTCCATAAAGTTCATTGGTTGCCTCTTAAAGCCCATTGATTAGGGAACTGATTTTCAAGGTGCCGTGGTTTATTGAAGTTGAGGCAATAAACAATGCGTTGACTACGGAATAGAGCCTTCCTCTCCACTATCATAGACACCATATTTTCTAGTCAATTTTTACTTGATATGTTCCCTTCTCGTCCACACCTAAATAATTTCCCCATCCCATTAAAGAAATTTTTGGGGTTTTTCATTCCTAACAATTGGAAAGTGGGGTGCTAGATTTTGGTAGCACCATTGGATTTATCCATCGCACCACCAGAATTCAAATCCACCTTACACTTCTTATCCCTGTGATATCCCTAAGATTCATCGATCACCATTTTGACTTTGAGGGAACATCAAACAACTGTTTTCATAGCTCTCTATGTCACAGATCGTTAGATATTTCTACATGCTAGGTTTTATCCCATCAAATAAGCGATCAAACTTGAATTTGGGGGTAATGACAAAGCCGGAGGCGTATCATGAAACCTTGTAATTATTTCCTCATATTCTCCGATTGATTCGTTACCTTTTTTTCTCAAGGGAAAGAAAGCCCCTTTCCATCTTAAGATGGAGGGTGCGAGAATAATATCGGTCGAAAAACTTTTTCTTAAAATCCTTCCACTCGAATGACTTGATGTATTCCTCAAGCATTTAAATTTTTATCCATGTGAACCAATGATCAGATTTACCCTTCATATGATAAGCAGATAGATGTACCTTCTCTTGTTTAGAATATTGATTGATGGAGAAGATCATCTCAATGGCGTTGATCCATTGTTCAGAAATTGAGGGATTAGATGATCCATTAAAAAGTTCGATTCCTTTGTCTCATGAAGCACTCGATTGTGACTTGTTCTCTCTTAGGGGGGTTCAACATTCTTCATGACCCATTTTTCTATTCATAATATGATCTAAATAAGAGAGTATCATGAAAATGTTCTCGGTCCCCACACCCATCGGTCTGGGAATCTCATTAGAACAGTTGTCATAATGATCTTCACATCAGTTGTGAGCATGAGTCCTCCTATTATATTCCATTGGCTGGAATAAAAGAAATGTCTGGGGTAATACATAAAGGTTAATCGAAAGACAAAACATATGACTTATAAATTAATTTTATTTCCTTAACTTATGAACTTATAGGTTCCATCTTTCATATCCATGATCTACATCCCAACATATATTCTTATCAGATTTTTTTTGTTCCCTTAAAAATGGTTCATACTAAGCTTGTGAATTTTGAAAATCATATCTTATATAAGTTTCATAACCATGAGTTCCTCAAGGCCCATTTTCATGTACCGGGATACCTCGGATCAAGCCGCAAACTCCTTGTCAATGTTTTCACTTCTAGGTACACCTATTCCAGAGACGTCTCTACCTTCTCATATCCATATTGGGATATATTTTCATGATAAACCACTTAATCAATACTCACCAATATTTAGATATGTTTTTAATATACATAATCTTATCCCTATGCCTTTCACTGGGGTTTTATAATCCTAATCCCTAAAATAACTGAACTTTTACTCATATTCCAACTATAGAAACACTATTTTTTATGACACACATATACATGATTTATTACATAAAATATTAACATGATACAACATATAATATTGAGATGTCTATTTTCTTGGGGGATTTGGATCATTACAAATTTACATAAAACCTGAAACACACCATCTTTATTGAAAACATTATTTACATAACTACACCATTCTCTCGTACTTACCATTGCAAGAAATAACCTCAAGACATGCATTAGAAAAGGGTGAGCTATAAATCCCAGTAAGGGAGTAAAAATTGAATAACATGAATAATATAATACATGTTAGGAAATAGGCTTATCAAAGGAGAATAAAAAAAACATGAACATAAAGGAAAGATATAACATGATTTTTATAACCTGGAAATGTGGCAACATCAATTAACATGGTATTAGCATGAGTTAAGGCTCATTGCACATGGAGTGAGAATTACCATCATTTTACATGAATTATAATTAGAAAAGCCTCATTAAACATGATCTTTTCTGATACAAATCATTACCAATGCATTGGAGCCCTATCAAGATACACCCATCTTAATCATTTTATTTCATGCAAAAGTGTGCCACATGGATCATATAACATGAATTCAATAAAAATCCATAATTATTCCATGATAAGGGAATGTTTAATTCCTACATGAAACTCTATAATAAATATGTAAATTTTAATAAATGTGAATACCACTAACAGAAAAATGGGCATGGTATTCACTACACAATGACAATTTCTAGGAAAATCGTGGTGCAATTTCGGCAACATAACAGCGTGACATAAGAATTCATAAAAACAATATTGATGAGAGAGAATGGGTATCTCATCACATGTACATGAAATGTACAATTAAGGGGGTCATATAGATACATGTTCAAACATATTTAATGGAATATAGTTTTATAATACAAAATAATTTCATGAATGTAAATGAGAAGAGAGAAATCACTAACAGAATTTCAGCACATTAATGAGTGTACATGGGAGGAATTAATAAGAGATAATGTGGTCTATAATAATTAAAATATAATGAGGGATGTATGGGGGAGGTGATAAATCATACCCCAAATTTTTTAATTGAAAATAATAGGTTATAAAAATATAAATAAATTTGGGAAAAAATGAGAAAGAAAGAAATCCCTTATTTGGATATGTGATCCTAAAGGAATGGGAAAGGCTTGAGGGAGGATTTTACAGAGCTTGGGGTACATTGGGAGGATTATAGAGAGGGTATGGAAGTGTTTGTTCTATCTTGACAGGATTTAAATGAAGAGGAAATGGGATCTTGTGTGAGATTAGATAGGAAAAGAGAGGAAATTATTTATTATTTAGGTTTTGGACACCACACATAAAACTAATTAAATCCACAAATCATTCAATGGTTTATTCCAATGTGGAATGAAAAATATTATTTTATAATTCCAATGGATTAACTTCTTAAAATATCATTCTTTATTATGTTGAGGTTTGTCACATTCTCATGGAAATCAATTTAAAATGTTAAAATGTTTTATATGTGTTGGAGGGTCCACTAAGGATTTGTAAAAAGATAAATATTCAAAAAATAACATTAATTAAATATTAAAACATATATTAAGAGAAAATAATATTTATAGTATTTTATTATATCACTATTAGGTCATTTTTTTGTCATAAAACACATTATATATTTATACGGTGATTAATTTTTAACCAAAAATTCAACTGTCTCAGAAAATCATGAAAACATCACTGTCGGATAATTTCAATTTCCTTATTCAAAAAAAATATTAATTTTATCTAAAAAATTTCTTAAATATCTGATTTTTAAATTTTGAAATAAAAACTTAAATTTATTGGCATTTTTTGGGTTTTGTTAAAAACGACATTCATTCCATAATAAAAATGACAATTTTATTCATAAAAAATATACGATTATTTATATTGCATAAAAATTAATTTAGTAATAATATTTTTTATGATATTATTTAATTATAAAATACCTTAATTCATCAAATATATATTTTAATTTAATATTAAATAAAAATACTATTTTTTCATTAAAAAAATTTATAATGTAAGAATAATAAAATAAATGTATATAATTTATTCAATAAAAAACTAATTCACATAATCATAGATATAGGGTTTTATAACAAAACATATTATAACATCCTAATAATTCCAAAGGGTAAGGTGTGCGATGGTGAATGACTCTTGGGGTGGCTCAATTAACATTTCTTAATTAGAAATCTCTATCAACTACCACTTCTCCCGTAGGTGGTTCCGTTTGAGATTAATGTGTTAAAACTAGGCTTGGGATTGGTCAATATATAAGATCAATGATGCAATATCCTTTAAGATATATAATAAATGGGCTTCGTATAGTGAAATTGTACCGAATGAGGCCATCGATTGCTTTGTCTGAGTAAATTGGATTTGTTAAACCCCTATATTTATACTAATAAATCGATCACTATTCAACAACTATATTATCAATGGTCACAATTCATAGTGGTATTTTGAAATCCATATTCATAAACCAAAAAAGTTTATAAGTTATATAACCAGTTTACATAATAAAAAATTTAATTAGATCATGAGGAATTTTCATTGTTAAAATTTTGGGTTGTTACAATGGAAATGTGGTGAAAACCTCTAACATGATATTAGTATGAGACAAGGATCATTGCACATAGATCATGAGTAAACCCTAATTTTATGTGAATTATCATGATAAAACCATCATCTAACTTGAATTAGAAAGCATAAACTCTCATTTCAGTTGATGTATCATGATACTACTCTTTACCCAATGCATTGCAGGGTTATCTTGGTGCACCCTTTATAAACATTTCATTTCATGGATAAGCGTACCACAAGGATCACATAATATGGAGTAATTCAACATCATAATTTATTCAAAGATGATGAATTGTGGAATTAATATATGAAATTATCATTAAATATCTATATATGAATAATTTTGAGTACCATTGATAGGGAAATGCATATGGTATTCACTTACACGATGACTTTGGCCTGGAAATTTTGGGTGTAACTTCAGTAGAATAACAACGTCAAATAGAAATCGAAAATAGGTTGATGGGAGAGAAATGGGTCTATCATAGTTTACATGTGAAATTTACCATAATTGGGTCGTGGAACATAATATCCAAAAATATTCAATGGAATTTAGATGCATAATATAAATGAATTTCTAGAATGTAAATGTGGAGAATGTAATTCCTTAAGGAATTTTGACATGGTTATAGGTGTACATAAGAGGTAGTAATGTGTGAGAAAGAGGAATATAATAATTCAATAATAAGTAGTTTAGTATGGGGGGAGGTTCAATATCATAGAAAAACATTTTTAATTGATAATTAAAGTGTATAACGACATAATGAAATTTGGACAAAAATGAGAATGAAAGAAATCCATTACTTGGAAGTTTGATCCCAAAGGCATGGGAGAGGCTTAAGAGAGGAATCCTGGGAGCATGGGGATCCTTGGGAGGAATATAGAGATAGGATGGAAGAGAATGTTAAAGCACTAATGATTATTAGTGTAACATCCCAAGAGTCTGTGTTTTTTGTAACGGTAAGTTTTATATTACTATGTCATCCATTAAATGAACAAAGATTCATCTTATAAAAAATAACAATGAAATATAGTAAACGAACCAAAATGAATGAAAGTATCTTTATTAAAATATGGAACACCTTAGTAATAATAATTTTTTAATAGGGTTTTTAATTGGTATCTTTGGTTAGCTAAGCTTCCTGTTTGATTTTATAAAACTGACGACCACATTTTCTTTTTTTTACACAGCATCACTCCGGACCGTTCGATCCAGCGCACCTCATCACATCCATCCATGGTCTTTTAATGACGTATCATGTCGGGCTGTCCGATCAAACCTGGTTCAATCATGGCCATACCTTTTTTTCGGATCTCTGTTTTCCCCCGCGTCGCGTCTTCTTCTTCCTCGTTCACACTAAACTTGTAGCTTAGGTAGTGTTTTTCTTCACCTAGGTCGGTGGTGGACCCGAATTCTCCCCTTCTTTGCACAGGTTTTTCACTGCCTCATCCTTGGATACTATGTCGACATCTTCACGCAAGGAGATTCCCTACCGTTAAGTCGCAGGTTGCACCGAATAGAAGGGGATTGCTTCGTGTTTTATAGGATCTTCGACCACCATCTCGATGTCATCACTTGCACCTTCTTCTCCTCCTCTCCATGTGAAGGTATGGGAAACATGTTTGTCTTATTTTTCATCATTTTCACTGAACATATATATATATACACTTTATATGTATATATATATATAAGACCATAAGAACAGTTTCTTTCATGTTTTCATCATCTTGTATGGAGGATCGAACCAGAGTAAGGGAACCCTACTTTTCCTTATTGATTCTTTTTCATTTCTGATGGATATATGTATGTATACATTTATATATATATATATATATATGTATATAACCCTTGTATACCTCTGCTTAGAAAATAGTTGTGGTTTACGGGTTATTTATGAATATATAATTCTAAAAAGGTATATGTATCATATATATATATATATATGTACATATGATTACATAAATGTATATGTACATCTATTTAAGAATGTGCATACATAACAGATGAGTATGATTATTAGGTTTTAAAATTCATCATGATATAACATGATGATTTAATCAAGTTATATCTTACACTAAAAAAATTATTATTTCAAGTACGATTTCAAAACTATGTAAGAATATATAATGGTGGAAGTTTAAAATTAATTTCAGATAATGAAATAGTTTCCCCAATAAAAAATTCTCATTTAGCAGATTTTTTGTCAATTCCTTTGTTTTTTGAAACTTGTAATGTGAACCCCTTAAACATATACATGTGTTTACACATATAAACTCTTACTTATGAATTGACTTTGTTTTAAGTAAAGGTAATTTTATGCTAATAATGGTATTGTGAAAACCATGTTTACATTCATATTTCATGTTTTAGAACTCCATTCGGCCTTACCAAACTTTAATTATGTTTAAAGTAAGAATAACTTGAGAAATATTATCGAATATAGTTTAATTTGGTAAACCCATATATATGTGTATATACACTTATATTTATATATAGGTGTATATAACGTTGTATCAATATATTTTATTCGAATTCAAAATTCTTTAAAGAGATGTCTTAAGATGATTTCAAGCTTTTAAATGGAATGATTTCATTATTTAGAGTGAAAATGAGTTTTTGAAATAACTATATTTATACATTTGTATAAATATATACATGACTTCCCAAGATAAACCTATTTTCACACCATGTATTCTTAACTGAATAAAAATATGTATCTTCACACAATTTTAAGTAAACATCCACAGTTCCCATTTATCAGCATATATTATAAGTATGAATGACCTCGTTTCTAACTCTGGATTTCGATGTATAAAGTGTAAAAGTGTTTGTGATCATTTTAAGGTTTCCATTAAGCCCATGGTTTCAATTGTTAAGTTAATATCTAAAGTGTACGAATTTTTATTACTTATGTCTTAGTTTTATTAATGATTTTAATATTATTCCTTGGCTATGAAAATGAATGTGAAAAGGGATTATGAGTAATGAATGTATGAATGAGACCCCATGAATGTAAGACCACTTCAAATATGTGAGGGATGCATTGGACTTAAATGATTATGGATGGGTGCGCCGAGAATGCTACAATTCTCTAATGCATTTGGTAAATGATGAGTCTCATTAGACGTTATGTGTGACGGTCTTGGCGGTTAGCCTTGGCTTGAGATGCTATGGAAATGGGGTAGGTGGTTAGACTGGACCCGTATTAAGTTATGTTTTAAGGTCATGACACGAGGTCTTGAAAAAATCTGGCATTATACATTCCCTATGCATGTGATGATAAATGGTCAACCAGGGGATAGTTCAACTAACATGATATCCGCTTGTTGGAATTGTTTCTTTGACTATGAGAATGAGATTATGAGTTATGAAATTTTATACATGTGGTAGGCTGTTATATGAACTTTATGTGCCAATAAATCATGATATGAATTTTTTTCCTATTTAAAAACAGTCTTTTGGAGCTGAAGTAATTTAGTTTTGAAATATGCATCATTTATTCATCACTTGCTTGCGCTCTTTGATTTATGTCTTCTTTAAGGTTTATTGTAAGAAAGCACTTCTTTTCTGTGTAAGTGGTTTTCAAGAATGTAGGATTTACATGTTTTAAGAAAAATATAATTCCTTTTTTTCAATAAAGTGTTATATCATTTTCTAAAATGATTGTCTTGATAAATAAATTACTTTATCATTTTATAACCCCTTACTAGGAATATTTTTCTCACCCTACGGTTTTGTTTTAAAAATTTTCAGGTCTGGGTTTCTACTAAGGATGTCTTTTAGAAGCAGCCGGTTTACTAGAATCTTGAGCCTCATGATCCTCTGTAGTAATAGAACATGATGTATTATTGTAAATGTTTTTAATAAAATATTAGTACATCATGCCTCATGGGCACCGGGGAATCGGGCTCAAAATAGTTGTTATTAGAGGATGGGTTCAGGAAACTCTGGAAAACCAGTTAGAATAAATATACAACTATGATTGACTAAGTAATCATGTTGTAACTTTCAGATCAATGATGTAAACGTATATAACAATCTACTTTCACTTCCCACTGAGGCCCTATAGACCATTGTGTCTCTAGCTAGCCAAGAGAACTTTCTTAATTATGCCTATATTTGCATATCATGCAAGCACCTGTATGATGTGTCAAATTCGCCTAGGGTTATTAGTCTACATTGGGGGTTAGGAATAGATTACATCCTAATGATGGTGACCTAATTCCCCTCTTCTGAATGTCGGGGAAGGTACTATGAGGGAATCTTCCGAGTATTCATAGCTGGTGAAGAATTTGACACTATGCTCGATAACCCTTTTCAAGAAGCTACTGCGGCGGGAGACCTCCGAGTAGCCTACGTTTTCCAGATTTTGAACTACGGCTCCTAAGGATAGTGAATGGACTTTGGTATATTAGAAGGTGAGTCCACCCAATTGTATTATAGGTAAAAAATATATAATTACGTTTCACAACTTCATACCCCTCAAGATAAACTCAGGAGACCTCACAGGTGTTCCCATGAGTTTAACCTCATCCACTCATATTGTGTGTGGTTTGTGGAATTAGGGAGCTTTTATTCATTATGTGGTGTTCATTTAATAAATCCTAATGGATACTCAGGCACTGTTATATAAACTTTTGTGTAATTGAGAATTTATTGTTTCATTTCCTATCTCTACATTATCAGTACTGTTAAGTGAATTCTCTTGAATGTTTTTTTTTTCAGATGGCTGGTCAAATGAACATCACATCCCTACCTGATGAGTTAGTAGAGGTTATTTTGATCTGAACATGCACGGTGGATTATCCATCTTTTCTCCACCTGCGAGGGTCTTGTCAACTCATGCATGAATTGTCGAACAATCCTGAGATTCTTCGTTCGTTTTGGGGAAATGACCATGTTTTTTTATCTCATTGCCACTGCCCAACTCCCCTCCCATAAGAGAAGGGGGAGATGCTACGAAGTCCTTTTTCAGTGTTTTACTCTGGTACAAAACTTTTCTGCCAGAGCATACTTCCTTATAGCCACCCAGAATGGCCACCTCAGGGAAGCCTTTATGTTCCAGGTCATAAATCATAGGCTCATCAATCCCATCATCCCCCTCGAATACCTTGAGAATGATGTAGTTTAGAGGGTCATTAGGGAATTTGTCCATTCAGACATTTCTGAGCTTCTTACCACACGAGCCTCCCTATGGAAGCTTGTGTGTAGTACACATGAGTAGGGATTAAAAACATACTCCTCAAGGTGCATCTGGGCTAGAGAAACGGTTGAACTATGTACCAACTTGGGTATTCTGTTAATCGATCCAAATCTCCCGTTTTGGTAATGTTGTTCGACTGGTTTTTTTTTTCTTTTTTATGAATAGAATTATGAGGATGTAATTTTTTGAAGGGGGTAATAATGTAACATACCAAGATTCTGTGTTTTAAGTAACTGTATGTTTTATATTACTATGTCATCCATTAATCGAAAAAACAATCATATTATAAAAAAATAACAATGAAATAGAGTAAACACACCAAAATGAACGAAAGGATATTTTTTCAAATACGGAACACCTTAGTAACTACAATACACTATGATCAAACTAGATTCTTAGCTAACCAAAGATACCAATTAAAACCCATATTAAGATTATAGGAAGACCGCTCAAAACAACGCGAACCCCGAGTAAATGATAAGGGTCCTTGGCATCTTCCATAAGAAACATAAGAGCAACCAAGGCCACTGCGGCCATACTGATCACCAAAGGAATGATTCGAACCATCATCTCCTTCATTAATTACCTTGTTCTTAGAACACCCTAAGACCATAATTTATAGAGAACCTATCACACCGTTAGATACCAATGGCTATAATTATAGTCGTTGGCTACCCGATGATCCAATATCTTAAAATTTTTTAGTTTCAAATCGAAACATTGAAGCTATGAGTTGAATACCCCCAAAAGGGTCAATATGGTTAATTAAGTTATTTGAATTAATTTTTAAAATATGACAACAATGATAATGATAATATAACTAATTTAGTGTTTGTCTTCCAAAATGTGAATTATATATGTGTGTATGAGATTTGAATTATATGAAAATTCTATTGTAAAATTATAATTCATAATAGTGAGAGTTAATATTATTTTCCAATATTAAATATACACACTTTAACTTGAGAAAATAAATATTTTTTTAATCTAACACATGAATGACTATATTAAATTTGGTTGGGTTTTAACTTTTAGTTTACAAAAATATGTTTATAAATTCATGGATTATATATATATATATTACGTCAAACATTACATTAAATATATTATACATACATTTAAATTAAATATATGTAATGATAGAACAATAATAATAATACAAATGTTTTATAATTTGATCTTAATTAATTAATAGTTTTGAAATTCTGTCAAGTATGGGTTAAATAATCAATTATGTTAAAAACATTTAAAATAATAGAATATAAATCATTATAGATTAAGATAATAGATTTATGTAAATAAATAAATAAAAAGAAATGAAACAATGATTTATGATATATATGTGTTTAATAGTTTAACTTAAATGTGTATTTATGATCATTGACTTATCTTAAAATATTAATAGTTGATTAATAATATTTTTATGTTAATAATAATAATGATATTATAATAGGTGTAATAAAACAAAAAACCAAACATTTTTTTAATTTTATAAAACTGAGGGCCATGTTTTCATTTTTTTACGCAGCATCACTCCCAACCGTTCAATCCAGTGTGCCTCATCGTGACAGTCTAAGCACTTTTAACGCCGCATTATGTCAGGTCGTCCGATCAACCCCGGTTCAATCTTGGACACCCATTTTTTTAATCTCTATTTTCCCCCAAGTTGCGTCTTCGTCTTCCTCATGCACACCAAACCAGTAGCTTAGGTAGTGTTTTTCTTCACCTAGGCCAGCGGTGGACCCGAATTCACCCCTTCATTCCATAGGTTTGGCACTGCCTCAGCCTCAGATACCCGGTCTACATCTTCGTACAAGGAGATTCCATACCTTTAAGTCCTGGGTTGCACTGAAGAGAAGGGGATTGCTTCAAGTTTTCTAGGATCTTTGACCACCATCTCGACATCGTTACATGCACCTCCTTCTCCTCCTCTCCAAGCGATGGTAAAGGAAACATGTTTGTCTTGTTTTTATTCAATTTCGGTGAACACACACACATATATATATATATATAAGTCCATTAGAACCATTTCTTGCCTGTTTTCCTCATCTTGTATGGAGGATCGAACCAGAGTAATGGAACTATGCTTTTCCTCGTTGATACTTTTTCAGTTCTGATGGATATATGTATGTATAATTATATATATATATATATATATCTATATATATGTATATAACCCTTTCATACCTCTGCCTGTAAAAAAATCGAGGTTTTCAGGTTATTTATGAACATATTAAACTAAACAAGTTTATGTATCATATATATATATATATGCACATGTGATTACAGAAATGTAAATGTACATCTATTTAAGAATGTGAATACATAATGGATGGGTATGATTATTAGGGTTTAGAATTCATCATGATATAACATGATGGTTTAATCAAGTTATATCTTACCCTAAAAAAATTATTATTTCTATTATGATATCAAAACTATGTAAGAATATATAATGGGTGAAGTTTAAAATTTGATTAGGATAATAAAATAGTTTCCCCAATGGAAAATTATCATTTATCATCATTTTTGTCAGTTCATTTGTTTTGTGAAACTTCTAGAGTGAATCCCTTAAGCATATACATGTATATAAACATATATACTCCTAATTATGAATTGACTTTGTTGTAAGAAAAGGAAATTTTATGCAAATAAGGGTATTGTAAAAACCATGTTTATATTCATATTTCATGTGTAAGAACTCCATTCGGCCTTACCAAACATTAATTTTGTGTAAAGTAAGAATAACTTGAGAAATATTATCGAATATAGTTCAATTTTGTAAACCCATATATATGTGAATATACACTTAGATTTATATATAGGTGTATATAACCTTGTATCAATATATTATCTTCGAATTCAAAATTCTTTAAAGAGTTGTCTTAAGATGATTTCAAGCTTTTCAAAGGAAAGATTTCATTATTTAGAGTGAAAACAAGTTTTTTACATAACTATATTTATACTATTTGTATATATATATACATGACTTCCCAAACTAAATCTATTTGCACACCAAGTATTCTTAACAGTATAAAAATATATATATTCACATAGTTTTAAGTAAACATCCACAACACCCATTTATCAGCATGTATTTTAAGTATGAATGACCTCATTTATAACTCTGGATTGTGATGTTTGAACTGTTAAAGTGTTTATGTTCATTTTATGGTTTCCATTAAGCCCATGGTTTCAATTGTTAAGTTAATTTCTAATGTGTACGGATTTTTTTTACTTTTGTCTTAGTTTTATTAATGATTGTACTATTATTCCATGGCTATCAAAATTCATGTGAAAATGGATTATTATTAATGAATGTATGAATGAGACATTTTGAATTCAATACCACGTCAAATATGTGAGGGACGTAATGGACTTAAATGATTATGGATGGGTGCACCCGAAATTATACAGCGCTCCAATGCATTGGGTAAAAGATAAGTCTCCTGAGATGTTATGTGCGACATTCATGGCGTTTAGCCTTGGATTGAGCTGATATGGAAACGGGGTCGGCAGTTAGCCTTGACCCGTTTTAATTTATGTTTTAAGGTCATGATACAAGATCTTGAAAAAGTCTGGCATTATAAATTCCCTCCACATGTGATGATAAATGGTCAACTAGGGGATAGTTCAACTAACAAGATATCTCCTTGTTAGAATTTTTCTTTTGACTATGAGAATGAGAATATGAGGTGGGAACTTTTATGCATGTGGTATGCTGTTATAGGAACTTTATTTGCCGATAAACCATGATATGAATGTTTTCCCTATTTACAAACAGTCTTTTGGAGTTGAAGTAATTTAGTTGTGAAATATGCATCATCTATTCTTTACATGCTTGCGCTCTCTAATTTATATCTTTGTTGAGGTTTATTATAGGAAAGCACTTCTTTTCTATGTAAGTGTTTTTCAAGAATGTAGGATTTACATGTTAAAAAAAGATATTTCCTTGTTTTCAAAAAAGTGTTATATCATTTTCCAAAATGAATGTCTTGAGAAAGAAAATATTTTAACATTTCAAAACCACTTACTGGGCATATTTTTCTCACCCAATGTTTTTGTTTTTAAATTTTTCAGGTATGAGTTTGTACTAAAGATGTTTTTCAGAAGTAGCTGGTTTCCCAGAATCATGAGCCTCGCGATCCTCTATAGTAATGGTACATGATGTATTATTGTAAATGTTTGTAAAAAAAATTTTGTATAGCATTCCTCATAGGAAACTGAGAACCGGGGTCCTTACATTTACTGAAGAGGAAAGGAATATTTAGAGAGTTTCTATAGAAAAAATAGGGGATTCTTGATCATTTAGGTTTTGGACACAAATCATTAAATTAATCAATTCCACAAACCATCCCATACGTTTTCCCATGGTTTTTTACATAGCAGAGTGAAGAAAATATTTTATAAGTTCTTTTTTCGAGCATAATAAAAAATTAGGCTTCCTTATGTGGAGATGAGTCACACTCTCAAGGAAATAATTTTAAAATATTAAAATAGTTTATATGTCTTGGAGGGTCGACTGAGAAATTGAAAAATTAATATACCAAATATAAAATAACATTATTTTAATGTGGAAACATATATCAACTGAATATATCTGTTTATTATTTTATTGAATCACCATTGGGTAATTATTATGTCATAAAACACATTATATATTTAGACAATATTTTATTTTTACCTAAAAATTTAAATGTCTCAGAAAATAATGAAAAATTTACCGTTAGATAATTTTGACATCATGAATCCAAAAATATTATTCAGTATATCTCTATAATTGGCTAAATATTTTGTTTTTTCATTTTAAAAAACTTAAATGTATTAAAAATTCATAGGTTTTGACAAAAATAGCTTTCAAACCGTAATAAAAAATACTATGGTATTCATAAAAATTATAGGATAGTTTATATTTAATAAAAATTAATTTAGTAATTACATTTCATAAAAAAATGTTTTAATACAAAAATCCATTATTTCACAAAAATAACTTTATTAATTGAATATTTACTAAAAATACTACTTGTTCTTCAAAAAGCATTTACAATGTAATAATATTAAAATTAATGTATATTATTTAAACAAAAAATAATGCACATAATCATAGTTCTAGGGTCTTGTTACATAACCCAATTTAACACCTGAAAAAGACCTAAGGGTAAGGTGTGTGATTGTGACAGAATCTTAAGGTGGCCCAAATAGAATCACTCGAGTGGTAATCTCTATTAACTTCCACTTCACCCATATATTATTCTGTTCACGATTAATGCGTTGAATCTCATATTGGGGTTTGTGAAGAAGGAAGCCCAGTACCGCTACCTTCTTTGTGAGCTCGGACAAATGGGCTTCATATTGAGAAATTATACTAGATGAGTCCATCACTTCCATTGTCTATGAAAATTGGATTTGTTAAAAAAATATACTTATACTAATAATGTGACCACAATTCAATGGATATCTTAGAAACGAAAAAAATTCTAAATGATAATTTAAAATCCAAAAACATAAAACCAAGGAAGTTCATGTGACTTATATAACCATTTTACATAATAAGAAACTGAATCACAAAAAGAGTAATTTTCAATATTAAATGTTTGGGTCATTAAAATATTTCCCCATTAATAAATTTTAGCCTCAAAATTTTTGTTACCCACACTAAAATAGATGAGGGTAACTCTGGTTCATCACTTTCTTCAGTTCTAAAATTGATTCATCCAAGTTTTGGTATTTCCACAACCCCTTTACGAGGGGTATTGTATTGTTTCATATAACATTTTCGCTATTATATAAGATATATATTGGCTTCCCTTCATAAGATAGGTCAATCACCAATAAAACCACCTATGGATTGATTATATGTGATGGGTCTAGTATGTACTTCATCAAGAGTGATAAATAGAATACATCATGTAATTGAGATAGGTTTGGTGGGAGTTCTAGTCATTATTCCACTACTCCAACTTGATCAAGGATCACCAAAGGTATGATGTGCCATTGAATAGGCTTTCCATTCATCCTAAATCTAAAAACCCTCTTCAAAATTGATATGCAGAGGAATACCATGTCTCTAACATCAAACACTAGGTATCGTCGAAGATTATCTAAATAACACTTTTGTAGACTATGATTAGCATAAATATTCTGTTGGATAGTCTTAACCTTCTCCACCATTTTTTGTCTATTTCTGGACCATTGTGTATTCCCTACCCAATATCTTCTCAACAAGACGGTTTTCTTAACCTTTTCCCATATAGTGATTGATAATAATCTATATGGATGATTCATTGGGAATTATTATTTTATGGGAATTCAAACAGAGGAATATGTTGATCCCATCCTCCTATAATGTTTTTTTATGATACTCTCAGCATTTCATCATCTGATTAGATCGTCCAGTCAGATTGGCCATCAATTTGAGGATGATAAGCCATAATAAAATTCAGCTCATTAATCAGAGCATGTTGGAAAATTTTCTCGAGCATAGAGGTGAATCCTCGATCTCGATCAGATACAATAGATATTGGTACCCCATGAAACCATTCCACTTATCCGATTTATATTCTTTAAAATTGATCTAATGAGAAATCCTATCAAATTGAAATGATGTTTGTAGTCTTTATAATACAATTCACAAAAACCTAGATAGCATTGTTTCCATTGGATGTCTTTGGATGTCTGATGACAATGTCCATGGGGATGTTCTCCCATTTCCATGTTGGTATGGGTAATAATTGTGTCACCCCCTTATACTTATGCCTCCAATCCTTCAATTTCTAATATACAAGGAACTTTGATATATATTAAAAGATATCCATCATCATATTATCCCACAAATAATTCATTCAATGACCTTGATACATTTTGTGTTTAAAAGGTGAATGTAGAAATTCAAACATTGTTCATCATCCAAAAGTTCATTATTTTCCACCATATTTGATGGAACACATAGTCTTGACCCAAATATCACAATTTCTTCTTCATTAACATTTCACTCTGCAGGTTTTCCTTTTTTGATACTTTCCACTTTCTTCTAAATTCTTAAACCATACTTTGTAGCATCCATTAAAATTTCAAAAAGAGAAATTTGAGAACTCATTTGTGAATGGATTGAATATGTTCGCTTCTTTGTGATTCCCATTTCCATCTTCATAAAATCTAGGAAGATTGGATATTTATTAATTATCATCAATGACAGAATTGTTGGGTCCTTTCTACATATATCATATGACACCTTTATTGATTTCTCAGGGTGATTATGAATTGAGTAGGCATTGTCTGGGTTTAGTTATAACCATCTTCATTGGTGCATATTCCTCTCTTTTGTGAGAATATATACTTGAGGCTTTTTTGATCCATATATATTTCACCCTTCTCCACGAAGAGGAAATATCACAAAATTTTTTAGGTGAATATTACGGAAAAAGTTTCAGATCTTGTGTTGGATATTTTTTCTCATGAACATTCTATTTCCTTGAATTATTGGAAATGAATTTTTCATTTTCCATCATCACACAGCCCATGCCCTTCTTCGATTAATCACTAGATACAATGAAAATTAATCCACTTGTGGGTTGTGTGAGAATGAGTGTAGTGATAATTATAATTTTAAACTCCTTGAATCTCCCATCACATTCATCAAACTAAGAAAACATTACTCCCTTCTGAGTTATCTTGGTAAGATAGATGGAAAATCTTGAGTAATCTATCACAAATTGGCAATAATATCTAGATGACCCCAGAAATATATGGATATCTGTCACTGATGCTATCTTTTGTCATCCCACAATTACAACTTTCTTGGAGGGATCCATAGATAACAAATTTATTGTGATGATATGACCCAAGAATGATACCTCCTTCAAATAGAACCCACACATGCTATACATTTCATAGATCTTCTCCTTTCCCAAGGTCTCTAGTACACTGCTTAGATACTCTTCATGTTCCTCCTTAGTTTTGGAGTATATTATAATATCATCTATAAATACTAGTACAAATTTATTGATGTAATATCATAAGACTCTATTCATCATGTCTGTGATGATTTTTATAGAATTAGATAGTCTGAAAGGCATTATTAAGAATTCATTTTACATGGACATTTTACGAAAAGTAGTCTTGGGGGAATCCACCTTCTTCATCCTTACCTGGTAATATCCCAACCAAAAATCCACCTTGTAAATGTATTTTGATCCATGTATATGATCAAATAAGTCATAAATTCAGGGAAGAGGGTACTTTTTCTTTATCATGATTTTGTTGAGCTCATAATAATCAATGAAAAGGCACATTAATCCATCCTTTATATTGAGGAAGAAGTCGGGTGCACCCCATGGTGACGTAATTGGGTGTATAAACCCTTTATGCAGATTCTCCTATAGTTTTTTCTTTATATGCTCATGATCCAAAAAATTCATTCTATTCGGAGCCTTGGATATAATAAATTCCCCAGGTATACGATCAATCAGGAATTCAACATCTCTTTTAGGAAGAAAACCAAGAAATTACTTGTGAAACACATCTACGAATTCCCTAACAATATGAATCTATTAAAGGATGGTTTCATCCTTAGAATCAATCATCTAATGATGATACACATTCTCATAGGGTATTAATATCCATGATTTATATGATGGTGCTTAAGAAGATTCATCCTCCACCTTGAAAATTTATAGAATAAAGGGTCAATTCTCCATATGGGGAGTGATTTCCTCTTTTGGAAATTTATGATGGCTCTATATAAGGAAATCCAATCCATGCCATGAATTGAATAAAATTCTACCAAAGGGAGTAGGATGAGGTTCAATGGGAATTTCAATCCACAAATTGAGATAGGGGAGGAGTTGTATTCAAGGGATTAAATTATTTCCCCATTTTCTGTTCTCACTAGAATATATACATCCATGATATGTGTGGGTGATGGGATTGTTCTAAAAAACATTCATGATATAAAAGGTTGCGTAGAACCATAATAAAAAATTACATTTGCTATTATTGATTAAACAACCAGAGTACCTATAACCAATTCATTATCAGGGTTCTCTTTGTAGTTTTGAAGGAAACAATCTCACACATTCTAACTTAGAGGTTGTTGGTTTCCTCTGAAAACCCTTGTGTTAGGGAACTAGTTTTCAAAGTGCCTTTATTTTTTTGTAGTTGATGAAATGAAAAATGCGTTCAGGGTCTATCAATGTGTTGTGATCCTTTGTCATTTCACCAGGGTTTTCTTGTCACATGTTAATGGATTGGTTCCCTTCTCTTCCACACCTCAAGAATTACCTCTTCCCCATTAATAAATTTATGGGGTGCTTGTTTAATGCACTATAAGAAAGTGGGTGATGGAATTTTAAAGCATTGGTGGATTTATCCATTTGACTTTCAGGATTAATGTAAACCTTACAATTCTTATCCCCATGATACCCTTGAGATTTGACAAAATCCATTTCAAATTAAATGGAACATCAGAAAATTTCCTCATCGCTATCGATGTCATGGATCGACAAGACTATTTGTAGGCTAGGTTTTATCCCAACCAAGAAGTGGAAAACCATTAATTTGGGGTTACCAGCAACACTGGAGGCGTATCGTGCAAGCCTTTTGATTTTTTCCTTCTATAGTCTGATGGATCCGTGATCTTTTTTCATGAGGGAAAAGAAGTCCATTTCCATATTAAGTCAGAGGGTGACTAGAAAATATTTATCAAAACTCATTTTTTTGGAAATGGATCCATTCTAACGACTCGATATCATCATCAAGATTCATATTTTCTTTCAATGTACACCATTGATAAGCTTCACCCTCTATAGGATAAGTAGCTAGAAGAACCATCTTTTGTTTGAAAAATTAAAGGATGAAGAAGATATTTTCAATGGTTTTGATCCATTATTCAATGATTGATAGATTAGATGATCTATTAAAAGTAGGAGGACTTTGTTTCAGGATGCTCTCAATAGAAACTTGTTCTTTCTGGGGGGAGGTGGGTTTTCCACTTGAACTAGGTTTCTATTCAAAACATTTTAAATTGTGAGAGTATCATGACAATGTTTTCCATTCCCTCTGCCATTGGATTTGGCATCTCATTAGAACAGTTGTCACATTGATCGCCACATATGATGTTCGACCAAGTCCTCCTATTACCAGGAATTCACTGAAGAAAAAAAATGGGTAACACATAAATTGGAATCAAATGACAAAAAGGGAAACCTTATAAAATACATTCATTTCCATAACCAATGAATTTAGAGGCTTCAATATGTATTATCAATGATCTACTTACCAATATATATTTTTAGGGGAATTTTTTTATTCTCTTAATAATGGTACATAAAAATCATATGAATCTACTAAAGAATATCACCTAGGAGTGTTGCAACTAATAGTTATGCAAGGCCCATTTTTGTACACTAGTTCCTGTTAGAGTCTAGATCAATGTTTTCTTTTCAGGTTTTACCCCTAGATACATCTGTGATAGAGCTACCTATACTTGTTTGTATCAATATATGGATGAATTTTCTTGAAAAACCACTTACACAATAATCACCAATTTTTTTTATGTTTTTATTAAATATAGTATTATGTATTTGGATATCATTAGGGTTTTCAAATCCTAAACCCGAAAATAAATTAAGTTATCCTCTAATACCAACAACAACTACTCCACTAATTATTACTCACTTAAACACGATTTATTAAATAAAAATTAACATAAGACAACAATGAGGATCAAGAGGTCTAGTTTCAAGGTATATTAGGAACATTACATGACATCCTAGAACATAAAACACAACATATTTACTGAAAACATCTTTTACATGACCACGAAATTCCTTCATACTTATCATTTCATGGGATAACCTGAGGACATGCATAAGAAAAAGGTGAGTTATAAAGCCCATTAAGGTAGTAAACAAGGCATGAAAAGAAGAATATAGTGCATGTTAGAAAATAGGCATATAAATGGAGTATAAGAGAAAAATGTAAATAATGTCATGACAATGCATCATTATCATTACATTGAAATTTGGCAACAACTCGTAACATGGTATTTGTTTGAGCCAGGGCTCATTTTACATGGAGTATGAGTAAACCCTTATTGCACATGAATTAGCATGAGTAGATCTTAATTTCATTTGAATTTGTATGATTAAACCCACAATGCACTTGTAGTATCACGATACTATTCTTTACACAATGCATTGGAGTTCTATCAGGGCACACCCTTTTTAAACACTTCATTTTATAAAAAAGTGTGCCACATGAATCATAAAAAATAGAGTCATTTAACATCATAATTTATTCCAAAATGAAGGAATGTGGAATAAATAAATTAAAGTACCATTAAATATGTATATGTACATAAATTTTAATAACCTTGATAGATAAATGGCTATGTTATTCCCTTACATAATGATTTTTTCTTAGAAATTTTGGGTGTAAAATTAGCAGCATAACAACGTCAAATAGAAATCGTAAAATGGGTTGATAAGAGAGAAATGGTTCTCTAATAATTTATACATGAAATGGTATAAAATGGGGTCATGGAACATAATATCCCAACATATGTAATGGAATTTATGTTAATAATATAAAATAATTTCTTGAAAGTAAATAAGGAGTGAGAAATTCCTTACGAAATTTCAGCATGGTAACAGGTATACATGGGAGGAATTAACAAGGGTGAAAGAGGCATCTAATCATTAAAAACTAATTAGAAATTATGGGTAATGTTCTAAATCAAACCCTAACATTTTTAATCGAAAATAAAAGGATATAACAACATAATAAAATATTGGAAAAAAATTAGAATAGAAGAAATCCCTTACATTGAAGTGTGATATCAAAGGATAAAGAGAGACTTGAGAGAGGATTATTGGGAGATTGGGGAGACATGGGAGGATTATAGAAAAAGGGGGCAGAAATTAGAATAACATAAAAGGTTTTGAGTGAAGAGTAATGGGATATTGAGTGGGTTTATATAGGAAGGGAGAGGGAAATCATTATCATTTAGGTTTTAGAGACCAGACATTCTACTATTCAAAACCACAAACCACCCAATGGTTTTTTCCCATGGTTTTTGAAAAAGTGGAGTGTAAAACAATATTTTATGATTAAAATTTCAGAAAATAATAAAAAAAATAGGATTTATTATGTGGAGGTGAGTCACACTCTCAGGAAATAATTTTTAAATGTTAAAAACTTTATAAGTCTTGGAGGGTCCACTAAATCGTTGTAAAAATAATCAAACTAATCTAGAATGAAATAGTTTTAAATCTAAATCATATATTGATATAATATACCTTTTCTATTATTTTATTACATTACTATAGGGTAATTATGATTTCAAAAAATACGTTATATATTTAAACGATATTTAATTTTTACCTAACCATTCGATTGTCTTAGAAAATAATGAAAAATTCACCTTTAGATATATTTTGGCGTCCTAAATCCAAAAATAATCGTCATTTTATGTAAATATTTTTCTAAATATGTTAATTTTTTATTTTAAAATAATAACCTAAATTTAAAAAAATTAATAGGTTTTGACAAAAACAGCTTTCAAACATCAATAGAAATTACAATTGTATTCATAAAAATTATATGATCATTTATAGTTTATAAAATGTAATCCTGTAATAATTTTATATTAATTTATAATTTAATCTAAAACTCCATTAAATCATAAAAATATCTTTCTAAATTGAATATTAACTCAAAATACAGTTTTTTCTTTAAAAACTTTTCACAAAGTAACAATAATATAATGAAGGTATATTCTTTATATAGAAAACAACTAATGCACATAATCATAGTTCTAGGGTCTTGTGACATAATATATTTCATATTGTATGAAATATTCAACAAATATAAAGGTGTTAGGTATTTAAATCCACTAAGAAAAATGTTTTTACCCCTTAATACAATAAAGAGTATAATGTACTAAACATATATTATATAATTTCAAGATAATGATAATAATTCAATGAATGATTTGTGAGTTACAAAAAATCCATACTAATAGGGAAAAACAAAATCAATAGACACATGAATAAAGGAACATAATTTTCCTTCAATAACCCATGAAATAATAAATATATAATAATAATACATTATTTCTAGGTAAATACACCACAAAAGGAATTCATAGTGTACAAAAAATTCTAACTCAAAAATAGTCATAATTGAGAAAAAGAAAACCCTTTAAATATTAAAATTATTCAAGTCATAACCCCATGAAGGATATGGTCAATTATGAATAGTTAAATCAAATGAATAATTATATTATAAAGATTAAAAATATTAATTAGGTTTTATACAAACCATTATAATGAAAACATGATGTATATTAAAAAGTTTGTATCAAGTTATTGAAATTTTTTATAAAAACCCTTTCAAGAAACAAGATATCTTATATAACAATCATTTTAAAACAAGGTTATAAATGAAAATTTTAAAATCCTAAAAAGTAAGAGAAAATAAAAATAAAATTCATTTATTTATTTAAAATATAAAATATGAAAAATATAAAGTTCAACAATACAGTTTATACCTCCATGGAAGAATTTTGAGTAAAAAACACTTATCTTTTTCTATATTACATCAAAGCATGGAAAAATATTTTTAAATAATTAAATAAATTTTTGTATATTTTTTTATAAAAGCATTCATCATTAATAAATATATTAATATAAAAATTTAATTATCAATTTTTTTTATTTGTTTTATATCTATTCCTTATGTTTTTCTTATAATTTTTCAGGTGCTGGGTTATTCTGTTAATTTTATCAATCGAATATAATATTTTTCACAATAATTAAAATGTTTAATATAAAATATATAACAACATTATAATAATTATTTTCATATTATGTTTTTATTATATTATTATTTATGTTCTTATAGTCATCCATTATATATTTTTATAGCATTTTTTATTTAATTTGTTAAACTGACGATATGCCCAAACACACTATATCACTATTAGTGAGTATTTTTTAGGATGTGTATAATATCATTAAAATTTTATAATAATGTTTTTTATTTAGGTGAATAATTTATTAATTTTTTTGTACAATTTAAATAATTTATAATTAATGATGGAAAAGATGATACTTTGTGGAGGAGGTAGTCCAAACAATGCATTGTTTTATCATTTAATATTTTTTATGGGATGGAAATGAATAAATAAAAGTGTTTCCATTAATATAATAATTTATATATATATAATGGATAATAATATTTTTTATATTAAACTTGTATGTATAATATTATATGTGAAATATTATGAAGATATTGTTATGGATTATATAGTAACCATGTTGTGATATTAGACATTATATATAACATATCCCTATAAATACTCTGATTAAGAACAATAAAATATACTTTAGAATTTATCAAATGATGGAGTCTTATATTAGGATAAATATAAAAATGTTTCATTTGGAAATTACTTTGAATGGTTATCTCAAGAAGGGGAAGAAGTTTCCCCATTAACCCGTCATAAAATCTGAATTTTGTGAATATGCATTACTTTTTAATGATATGATTACACTCCATAATGGTTTATGATATAAAATATTTTAAATAATGGTAATTGGGTTGTCCTTGGTTTGATAATTCATTTATAAAAAATACCCTCTCATGTTTTAAACATGATTTTTCTCATTCAGAATTAGTTTATTCATTTTTCCATATTGGATTTTACATTTGTAACATGTTTTTAACTTTCTAATTTATATATTACATAAAATATGAAAACACTTAAATTAACAATATTGTGAGTTATAAACCTTAATTAAAAATATATTTATTTTAAATTTTTTTAAATAGTATAAAATTATATTTTAAATTATATTATCATATATATAGTAAAAAAAATTTTATTGAAAATTTTTGCATTAATAATTAAGTGTTCATGGTATTAATTAAAAAAATTTAGAGTTAAATGTGTTTGAAAATAAATATAAATAAATTGAATCAATATATTAGATTCGTTTTTAAAAAATCATTAACGCAATTTAATAGAAGAAAATGAAAAATATAATATAATTATTTAAAGATAATAGTTTTCCATTATCATGGTAGTTAACGTGACTCCTAGTAATTATAATTTTTTTTAAAGAAATATAATTCAATAAATTTGATAAAAATGTCAATTTAAACTAAATAAATAAATTTAATTTTAACATTTTAATTTCTATATGTTATTATAAAAAAATTTAATATAAGAAAATACGAGAAGTTTAGAGAATGGAATATTATGTAAGATTTTAAAATGATACACATGGGTTTACTGAGTTTAAAATAGAATGTTTAAATAACATATTTTACTAAAGTCAAATATTTTTACAAAAAATATTTCAAAACATTGTATATTATTCTTATATTATGATAATTTCTTAATAATGTTGGTTTTATCAATTTCAACCTTTTTCAAATTCAATTAAAAATAATATAATTTGTTAAAAAAAATTATTTTATAAATACTATTGACATTATGAATTTTGGAAATTTAGTTTATTTTATGAAATTCTAATTCCAAATGTAGAAAATTTATTTTAAAATCATAAAAGCATAATATCATTATTAATTTGGTGGAAAATATCATTTAAAAAAATTAACAAAATTTTATACTACCTAATATCTATTTTTAAGAAAATATGTTTTTATTATATAATAAATATAATTTATATATTTTATCCAAAATACATTTATTTTTTATAAGAGATATATAACAATATTTTTTTTAGGGATTTATTTAGAGTATAACTTTTTTATTATTGAGACATACTAATTGATTTTCCATCGTTGGGTTATTATTAGAAATTATTTTTGTTTTTTTTCCTATATTCTTCAAAATTAAATAATTTATATTTTTACCCGCCAATAAAATAGTTACATTTTAAAAATCATATATTATTCAGTACTCTATTGTGGTTTAGTTTTATAGGTAGAGAAAGATATCCAAAAGTTTCTGTTTTAAAGGTATATATAATTTCAAATCAAATGGTGTAAAAACATAGGTGGGTGAATTTTTCTATGGTCATTATGATCAGACCATAGATTGATAATGTTTATGGTTATACCATTGAAACCAATAGGTGATTTTTGAGAACTTTTGTAATATACAGATTCCTAGTTTTCCAAATATGAATGAGTGATGTCCCCTATCTTTATAGATATACCAAATAATAGTGAACATATATTTTGGTATTAATCCTTAAATAATTGCATCATGTGTCATAGCTTCACTTTACTAGGACATGAAGTATTTTAAAGTTTTACAATATTCTTATTCTATGAAAAAGGGTTATGATGTATGAATGTGTATCAATGATGTTATTTTAATTGACATAAATGTATTGATCATCTGATGTGAATGTAATATAATAATTTATTGTAATAAAGAATTAATTAGATGGATAAGGTATGAAAGTGAGGACCTCTAACGAAATTTTTTTAATAGGTTCTACTATGATACTATTTATGTTAACACAAATTAAATGACCTTTGACAGTTGCTAAAGTATCCCTCTGTTTTTAATCCATATGAACAAAAAATAAGTATAATTAGAAGATGTTTCTGTTTGATTTGAAAAAACTCATTTATGATAACCAAAAAATGGTTTATGAATACTAAAAAAATAGAATAAATTAAGTATTATTATGAGGAAACTAATATTCAGTATGTGTTTGTAAAGACTAATGGTAACTCCACCATCTACAAAACACATCAGTGGAGATAAATAGTCATAAAATAAAACTAATTTAGAATCCATGAAGATAAAATATAACAATTCTACAATAATATTGTTTGGAAAACTGTTCTTAGTGTCATATCTTGGATTTTTATTGGATCATATGGTGGGGCTTATAAGAGTTTGACATATTATATTTGTACTCTAAATTTTTACGTAGTGATTAATGTTTACAATTTAGATTTCTGAGTCCTGACCTCTTCTCTTGTCCCCGTTACAAGTCGTTCAGCTACCATTAATTTTTTTCTTTTATTTTGTATCTAAGAATCGTGTAATATAAATAAATGAGGATAGTAATTTAATGTAATAAAAATTTTACCTGGTATTTTTTGGGAGTTATTTTTATAAAAAATTGGATAAAAATATATATATCATAGATAATATTGGTAAATAAATTATATTACCATACTAAAATAGGCTCTATATAGTTTAATATTATTATGATTGGATGTTTAAATAGAGAAAACATATGTATCGGGGGAATGAAAAACCTGAAATTAATATAAAACAACATAAAATAAATTATATTTAATAATTAGGTTTCCTAATGTTTATGTTCATAGTGTTTGACCAAAAATATTTCATATGGAATATACAATAATGTAATAGTAATATCAAACATAAATGGAAGGTAACCTTTTATTGTAAACTGTCACATAGTAGGGTGAAAATAATTTATTTCTGTGGTTCAAATACCATGTTATATGGGTGAGATATAATATCATATATGGGGATCATGTGCGGTGAAATCCATAATTAATTCAATTGGTAAGTATGTTGATATTAATCCATAGTTTCTTTATTTTCATAAGGGTAATAATTTGAAAAAAGTATTCCATATAAGTATATTGACCTATACTTGAAGGACAGTTTTCATTAAAATATTTTTGGAGGTATACAGAGATTGGAGGACCTTATACTTAAGATTACATAAACTTTTGGGTTGGAAGTGTTGAATATAGTGGTATGAATAGTAACACATAAGGTTATCACTTTTTTCTGAAATCAATCATTACTGCTTTACATGATAAGATTATAATGAATTAAATTTATTGATGTGTGAAGTGTGTTAATATATTAGTACCATTAATTGGTGGTTAGAATATTATTGTTATTAAATAACCACTATTTGAAAGATTATGGATTATAAATAGAAGGTTAGATGGGTGGTTATTTTAGACTAGGATAAAATAGGTACTTTAGATATCATTATATAAAATATAATATTTTTAATATATCCAAATATAGTTCATATAAAAGTTATATTTTTATATATATACCTCATACATAGGGAATGCGATTTTTTTACTTTAATATTGATATCAGAAAAATATCATATTATTCCACCTAGGATAAGAGATCCTAAATTTTCATAGATAAAGGACTTGAAAACAATAATTGAATCCAAGATTCTATCACATTGTTTTTAAAAAATGTATTTTAAACCTACACAATTCATATTAAGGGAATCAATTTGAATAGATATTTCACAAATATCAATCTTTTAAATAAGGAATTCATGTCATACATGACAAAAAATTCAATGTATCTTATGTTCATTACTGTAGAGACCCGAAGCTTATCGTACATGGACATTACATTACTTTTGCGGAATATTAGTACATCACAAAAACACACACACAAGGATCGTAATAGTTTAGTGTCTTTGGAAACTCGGAACGTAATCTTCTAATCGTGGTGAAAGATCTTCAATATCTCCCATAAATATCTTCACTTTTTTTTAACTAAATCCTTTCTTTATATCCTGGGGAAAAAAAAACATAAAAGGGTGAGCTCAAATGCTCAGCAAGGCAAATAAAGGAACTAAAAATCATATCATATCTTTTTGAAAATCCTAACCTGCAAAAGAGATCATAATATCTTAACATGGAATAAATCATAGAAGTGAGAATAAGATCCCCATAATCATAACATAAAACTTGAAACTTTGTGGCATACACACATAATCATAGAGAATCATTTATTGTTAGTCAAGACTCATTGCCAAGACTATCTTAGTGGACAAATTCCCTTTCTGAATCGAGTAACCCTCGTTCCAGTCCTGTTTCACTGAACCGGTATAACCTACCGTTCCAGACCTGTCTATCTCATGAGATATAAAATCTTTACCCAATGCATTGGAGGGAGATATAGGTCCCACCCATCTCATAATGATACCACTCTTATGTGTGCCACAAAATCATAAACCATACATCATAGCATAACACATGTAATAAAAATGGGATTCTTAAACAACATGACATCATAAAACAATTCATATAAGATAAAGGAATTCATAAAATTAATTCAATCACAACATTATCAAATCAATGTAATAATAGGGATAAAAACATAACCCTTTATTATCTTAGATGGAAAATAATTTTGATAAAACACATGAACTCCATTCTTGAGGAAAATATCATTTCTTCTTCAAAAAAACATTTTTCATTTCATAACATGTCATACGACTTTAAAATAAAAGAAGTTGATTAAAAATAAACTTGAAAACTTTTAAAGGAAGCTTCTTGAAAATAATGTTTTAAAAATCCATTCATGCTGTATAAGTTCAAAAAACATTCTTCATACTTTTGTCGGAAAAGTCAAAAAGTACCTCGTACGAAAAACGACAAAAGATTCCTTTCATACATATTACTAAAAACTCACCGAAGGGTAAAAAAGGATTTAAACAATTGTAGGTGGATGGAAATAATATTACATATTGATGAAACATGGATGTGGATGATAAAATATACCCCAGTAAATACTTACGAATAAACAATCTCGGATAAAAATGAGATTGTGATATTTCCCTTACCTTAGGTCTGATTTGCTTCGTAAGTGTCCGAACCTCCTGTATAATGATTTAAATCATGTTATTGACTTATTCAAGAATCATATTAATTGTTATTATATCATATATGGTCCACTTATGACTTTATATTACCCGTTCTTTTGTAAATTAATGTTAAAGTAGCATTTTGGGTAAAATCGTCTCATTTGTCGTTTGTGTTTTTAACTTGTAATTATTCATATGATTACTTAGATCATGATTACTTAATTCCAGAATATAAAACATGATTTATATATTTATATTCAGAATATACATATATAATAAATCAGTAAATGGAAAGAAATACACCGTTCATGGAGACGGTAGTCCGTACGTACACATGAACGTTGTTTTCGTTTCCTTATTGAATTGAATGGATTTATGTAGATGACATACATATAAATATAAATAATTACAGTATCATTATTAGGTAATATATTTCATTAGTACTTATTATATATACTTTATAATCATTCATTAATGGTTAATCATTGAGAACGAATCTCATCGCGTCGTGGAGACGGTAGTACGTACGTACGCACGAGCGATGATATCATTCCCATGGTTGTGGAATTGTGTTGAAGTGTATTTATACTATTTCAGTATCAATATCAATTTATAATAATCATATATAGTTACTCATTAAACCATTATACCCATCCAATTATGGTGGTGGCGGAAAATAGATTACACCACGGCGTGGAGACGGTATTCCGTACGTACGCACGCGCGGTGATTTCCTTTTTCCGCAGGATGGATAGAAGGTTAATTAGAGTTGTTTCATATTTATAATAACATATCAGTATGTAAGTAATACTGATGTTATTACTTTATCATGAAACAACTAATGAAGAAGAAGTTGAAGAAGAAAGAAATCTAAAAGATCGGTAATGGTTATTACCACTTCTTTGAAACGCCTCTTTGAATCCTTCACTTAGGGAACTAAGATTGGTCTTTGAAGAAGACCAGGACCTCTAGGATTATTCTAGGGAAGTGGATAAGGGAAAATGGCAGGGGTTGGCCGAGCTTGAGTGCTCACATTGGTGTGAGGAGGAGGGGGAGGAGGTGCCCTTTTATAAGGGAGGAGAGGGGCACCTTAAGAATATCTCAAAATATTAATTTATATTAAAGTCAAAATCGGTTTATAATGGTTCCAAAGGGTCTTATTTCGAAGATAAAGTGGGGATGGGTCGAAATCCTATCAACCAATAGGATTTAGACAAGTTTAGGGTATTATTTTAACCTTATCAATTAGATTTAACTCTAAGAAAAATAATTTAACTTTTACCATGTCTTTTTGTTTTCTTTCACTATATGGTTAATAAACTTACTATAACATGCCAAAAGAACCCCAAATTGTTTATTATTAATATATATATCCTTATCTAAGTCATTTGGCCGAACATTAGATTTTTAGGAATAAAATAACAATTAATAATATAATATTTGATTTAAAAACTATTTTGTGTCAATTTTGACACTATTTGATATATGATTTTTGTGAAAGTCATAACAGAATTATATGTTCGAAACAAGTTTATTAAATCCACACTAATATATCATAGTAACCTAGAAAATTAGTTTAATTCAAAAAAGTCTTAAATTACATTTATTTGGTATTTATATTATCAATTATGTCAATATTTCATTAATAAGATAATTACTGCATCATCTTTGTGTCTTAAATAAATTAAATAATTTGATGTCTAAAAATTACAAATAAAATACCATCATGTAGTAAATCTTTTTAGCTTTCTAAGGAATATTTACAATCGAATTTATCTTATGTATAACCCCATATTAAAAATGATTTACTTATTAAACTTTGATTTTAACTATTTTAACCCTTCTTTAAATAAATTAATAATAAATGTCATAATCTAATCCAAGTGGGTCTAAATGGTCATATTTTATTCCTAAGTTTGTTTTTGGTCGAATTACACTTGTCCAATAGAATTAGGACATGTGTTAGGGTAATATTAATATCATATTTACCCTTAGTTACATTATTTACTATTAACTATGGTAAAAAAAGTAAAAAGTTACTATTCACCAAAAAATTATTTTCATCTCATTTAACCACATTTTAGTCCTTGATATTAACCGTGTCTCTCGGATTTTTGAAATTCCATTCACAGAAGCGGTAAAATTAAGTTTTATGCAAAAATTCAGTTTTTAACCTACCACTTAGTGGTTTCACTATTCATCAAAAATTTAAAGTTTTCAGAAAAATACCAAAATTTCACCCTAGGCTAATTTCGATATTCTGAGTCCAAAAATGAAGTACATTTTGAAAAATAAAATTTATAAAATATCAAAAAGTGGTTATTACTATTCATAACGGCTAGTTTTAATAGCATATTGTTGTTTAGTGAAACTCGGTATTGCGTACGACACAAGCAATCGAGGAAGGTTGCGATTGTGTGTAATGCAAGGCAAGTCAAGGATGCGTGTTGTGCAAGCTCCTTTTTGTGTTGCGTACAACACAAGACATTAGTGAAATTAAAAAGAATATTTTTCATAAAATCTTGGGCTGTTACATTCTACCCCCCTTAAAATGAATTTCGCCCTCGAAATTCGTCGGGTTTATAAATAGTTTACTAGTCGGAAGTTTCTTTAATAGAAACCCACATGGTAAAAAGGAATACCAAAACTTTTCTTTAAAAACTAAAGTATGAAATGTAACGATTACCCAAATAAACTAATCACTGGGTTTCCACATAGGTGAAAATATGGATATGGAAGTAAAATCTAACCATCATGTTCTGATGGAGATTGGTAGAGAACATGGCTATGGGAAAGCCAACAATCACAAATCCATAAATTTGTGACGATCTAATGTACCATCCGATTCATCAGGTATAAGATCACTAGGACAACATTTTTGGTTTTCAAGATCATTTCCCTAAATTTGAAAATTTGAATTAGAATAAATACTTTCTTTATTTTGGTACAATCTCACTGTTGTTCATGCCTTGAACAATTTCCACTTCATCTCTTAAATAAATTAAGTTGAATTTTTTATTCGTGATGTGTTAGCAGATCATGTGATAGAATGACGGGTCATTCCATCTGTCTCAAACAAAAGGTTAGCACAAATTATATACATAAGTCGATCTATAGTGAGATTAATCACATATGGTTCCTAAAATGGACTTATACTTTATATATCATACTGCTTAATATAATAAAACTAGTTTCTACTAAACAGGGACTTCCTGTAGGCTAGTGGTAGGCGATAAAGGCCAGTCGCACTTCGGTTGTGGGTTCGATTCCCACAGCCTTGTCCGAAGCGATGGGCTATCGCCCGTCCTGCAGGTTGTCCTTTTTCTAAAACTACATTACTATAACATCCCATCAATAATGTCGAAAAAACAACAACTCCTATCCTTAAACAATACTCACTTATGTCCAACATAATCCATTTCAATCTTTAGGCTTATCCATAATACTGCAGTCCACTCTCATAACATAGTGAAAACGATTACCAGAGATTTAATACCATCGTTGATCCCCATATATCATAAGATATGTTTTGTTGGTCACATTCCAAACATTCAAAGTCCTTAATCATGTATTCTTTTGAATACCCATTGAACCTTAGTGAAAACATGAATGCAGTTAAAAGTTAACACTTTCCACATACCAAAATCCTCAAAATTCTATATTCTCAAACCATGATATCACTTAGTCCTTATATCAATCATGAGCTCATGAATACTATTAAACATTTCATTTTCTCGTTTTCCCTTCATTATGCGCATATCATCTTATTTCCAAAATATATCAATCACGTTGAATACCACATCAATAAATATTGCAATACTCAATAATACAACATTATTTCGAAATCCCATTACATAAACACTTAATCATTCCACCACATCGTTGTCATATTCAACATTTTCAATAGTGATTGCATGTGACTTCCCTTTGTCCTTTGCCTTCTGTGGTTGCTCATGTTGATCATCACTAACCCTTGGATTAGGGCATTTATTAGCATAATGCCCCATTTCCTTGCACTTGAAGCATTGAAGTTTTGGTGGTGCGTTCTCTACAGTGTTTGATTTATTCACATCATTAGAAACCCTTTTTCCATTACTTCGACACTCAGCTGCTCGATGACCTTCTTTTCCACACTTAAAACATTTTCTAGTCCCTTTAAGACAATCTCCACCATGCTTCTTTCCACACTTTGTGCATAAGGAAACATTCATCTTCTTTTCACCATTATTCGGAGATTTCTCCTTGAACTCCATCTTTCGTTTTTTGTCAAAACCATGAGATGGATATGTAACACCAACTTCCATTTCTACCTTGATAGCACAACGCACAATTTCTTCATAGCTACTGAAGTCTCTTATAGCTAATGCCCTTCGAAGACTTGGTTTTAAGCCACTGAAAAATCGATCAACTTTACTTTCAGGTTGGATGATAATGCCAGATGCATACCTTGCAAGTCTTGTAAAATTCGCTTCGTATATACCAACAGATTCATCATCCTTTTGCTTTAGTTCAAGAAACTCCTTCTCCATCTCTGTTTGAAGAATACGAGGGATGTACTTATTGAAAAATAAGTTCTTGAACTCGTCCCATTCCATGGAATCAATTTCATCTCTTTGCCTTGTATTCTTGATAAGATTCCACCATTGATCAGCTTCACCTTCCAAACGATATACTACTAAAATGACTTTATCATGTTCAGAACATTGAAGAACTGAAAATATCTTTTCAGTGGTACTGATCCATTGTTCAGCAACAAGTGGATCAGAAGACCCACTGAAAGAAGGTGGACGTTGCCCCATGAAGGACTCAATAGAATATTGTTCCCTTCTCTGCTCAGTTGGAAGTCCAGAATGATTCATAGCTTGTGTAAGTATAGCAATATGATTTTGCACTCCATCTCCCATAACATTTGTTTGTTCAGGAGGACAATCATTGCATTGTCCATTGCATTGATCAACACGGTTCTTTCGGGTTCCAGCCATCGTCTGAAACCCAAAAAGAATAGTGTGAGAGGCAAAAATCATGCTAGGGAAAACAACATAATAAAGGGGGAGTACCTTCAATATCTAACATCTTAGGTTTAATTCTATGATCGTTAGCGTAATTCTAGTACTATAACCTATACGTATACTTAACCTTAGGGACATCCCTAGACATACCTTAGAAATATCTCTAGGGATCTCACTAATGTTCTCGCATCCTAGTTTCCAAAGGTTGACTAAACCTTTCCTCTAAGACCAACTGTAGAGACCCGAAGCTTATCGTACATGGACATTACATTACTTTTGCGGAATACATAGTACATCACAAAAACACACACACAAGGATCGTAATAGTTTAGTGTCTTTGGAAACTCGGAACGTAATCTTCTAATCGTGGTGAAAGATCTTCAATATCTCCCATAAAGATCTTCACTTTTTTTTTACCTAAAACATTTCTTTATATCGTGGGGAAAAGAAAACATAAAAGGGTGAGCTCAAATGCTCAGCAAGGCAAATAAAGGAACTAAAAATCATATCATATCTTTTTGAAAATCATAACCTGCAAACGAGATCATAATATCTTAACATGGAATAAATCATAGAAGTGAGAATAAGATCCCAATAATCATAACATAAAACTTGAAACTTTGTGGCATACACACATAATCATAGAGAATCATTTCTTGTTAGTCAAGACTCATTGCCAAGACTATCTTAGTGGTCAAAGTCCCTTTCTGAATCGAGTAACCCTCGTTCCAGTCCTGTTTCACTGAACCGGTATAACCTACCGTTCCAGCCCTGTCTATCTCATGAGATATAAAATCTTTACCCAATACATTGGAGGGAGATATAGGTCCCACCCATCTCATAATGATACCACTCTTATGTGTCCCACAAAATCATAAACCATACATCATAGCATAACCCATGTAATAAAAATGGGATTCTAAAACAACATGACATCATAAAACAATTCATATAAGATAAAGGAATTCATAAAATTAATTCAATCACAACATTATCAAATCAATGTAATAATAGGGATAAAAACAGAACCCTTTATTATCTTAGATGGAAAATAATTTTGATAAAACACTTGAACTCCATTCTTGAGGAAAATATCCTTTCTTCTTCAAAAAAACATTTTTCATTTCATAACATGTCATACGACTTTAAAATAAAAGAAGTTGATTAAAAATAAACTTGAAAACTTGTAAAGGAAGCTTCTTGAAAATAATGTTTTAAAAATCCATTCATGTTGTATAAGTTAAAAAAAACATTCTTCATACTTTTGTCGGAAAAGTCAAAAAGTACCTCGTACGAAAAACGACAAAAGATTCCTTTCATACATATTACTAAAAACTCACCGAAGGGTAAAAATGGATTTAAACAATTGTAGGTGGATGGAAATAATATTACATATTGATGAAACATGGATGTGGATGATAAAATACACCCCAATAAGTACTTACGAATAAACAATCTCGGATAAAAATGAGATTGTGATATTTCCCTTACCTTAGGTCCAATTTGCTTCGTAAGTGTCCGAACCTCCTATATAATGATTTAAATCATGTTATTGACTTATTCCAGAATCATATTCATTGTTATTATATCATATATGGTCCACTTATGACTTTATATTACCCGTTCTTTTGTAAATTCATGTTAAAGTAGCGTTTTGGGTAAAATCGTCTCATTTGTCGTTTGTGTTTTTAACTTGTAATTATTCATATGATTACTTAGATCATGATTACTTAATTCCAGAATATAAAACATGATTTATATATTTTTATTCAGAATATACATATATAATAAATCAGTAAATGGAAAGAAATACACCGTTCATGGAGACGGTAGTCCGTACGTACGCATGAACGCTGTTTTCGTTTCCTTATTGAATTGAATGGAATTAAGTAGATGACATACATATAAATATAAATAATTACAGTATCATTATTAGGTAATATATTTCATTAGTACTTATTATATATACTTTATAATCATTCATTAATGGTTAATCATTGAGAATGAATCTCATCGCGTCGTGGAGACGGTAGTCCGTACGTACGCACGAGCGATGATATCGTTCCCATGGCCGTGGAATTGCGTTGAAGTGTATTTATACTATTTCAGTATCAATTTCACTTTATAATAATAATATATAGTTACTCATTAAACCATTATACCCATCCAATTAAGGTGGTGGCAGAAAATAGATTACACCACGGCGTGGAGACGATATTCCGTACGTACGCACGCGCGGTGATTTCCTTTTTCCGCAGGATGGATAGAAGGTTAATTAGAGTTTTTTCATATTTATAATAACATATCAGTATGTAAGTAATACTGATGTTATTACTTTATCATAAAACAACTAAAGAAGAAGAAGTTGAAGAAGAAAGAAATTGAAAAGATCGGTAATGGTTATTACCTCTTCTTTGAAACGCTTCTTTGAATCCTTCACTTAGGGAACTAAGATTGGTCTTTGAAGAAGACCAGGACCTCTAGGATTATTCTAGGGAAGTGGAGAAGGGAAAATGGCAGGGGTTGGCAGAGCTTGAATGTTCAAATTGGTGTGAGGAGGAGGGGGAGGAGGTGCCCTTTTATAAGGGAGGAGAGGGGCACCTTAGGAATATCTCAAAATATTAATTTATATTAAAGTCAAAATCGGTTTATAATGGTTCCAAAGGGTATTATTTCGAAGCTAAAGTGGGGATTGGTCGAAATACTATCAACCAATGGGATTTAGACAAGTTTAGGGTATTATTTTAACCTTATCAATTAGATTTAACTCTAAGTTAAACAATTTAACTTTTACCATGTCTTTTTGTTTTCTTTCACTATATGGTTAATACACTTACTATAACATGCCAAACGAACCCCAAATTGTTTATTATTAATATATATATCCTTATCTAAGTCATTTGGCCGAACCTTATATTTTTAGGAATAAAATAACAATTAATAATATAATATTTTATTTAAAAACTATTTTGTGTCAATTTTGACACTATTTGATATATGATTTTTCTGAAAGTCATAACAGAATTATATGTTCGAAAAAAGTTTATTAAATCCACACTAATATATCATAGTAACCTATAAAATTAGTGTAATTCATAAAAAGTCTTAAATTACATTTATTTTGGTATTTATATTATCAATTATGTCAATATTTCATTAATAAGATAATTACTGCATCATCTTTGTGTCTTAAATAAATTAAATAATTTGATGTCTAAAAATTACAAATAAAATCCCATCATGTAGGAAATCTTTTTAGCTTTCTAATTAATATTTACAATCGAATTTATCTTATGTATAACCAAATATTAAAAATGATTTACTTATTAAACTTTGATTTTAACTATTTTAACCCTTCTTTAAATAAATTAATAATAAATGTCCTAATCTAATCCAAGTGGGTCTAAATGGTCATATTTTATTCCTAAGTTTGTTTTTGGTCGAATTACACTTGTCCAATAGAATTAGGACATGTGTTAGGGTAATATTAATATCATATTTACCCTTAGTTACCCTATTTACTATTAACTACGGTAAAAAAAGTAAAAAGTTACTATTCACCAAAAAATTATTTTCATCTCATTGAACCACATTTTAGTCCTTGATATTAACCGTGTCTCTCGGATTTTTGAAATTCCATTCACAGAAGCGGTAAAATTAAGTTTTATGCAAAAATTCAGTTTTTAACCTACCACTTAGTGGTTTCACTATTCATCAAAAATTGAAAGTTTTCAGAAAAATACCAAAATTTCACCCTAGGCTAATTTCGATATTCTGAGTCCAAAAATGAAGTCCATTTTGAAAAATAAAATTTATAAAATTTCAAAAAGTGGTTATTACAATTCATAACGGCTAGTTTTATTAGCATATTGTTGTTTAGTGAAACTCGGTATTGCGTACGACACAAGCTATCGAGGAAGGTTGCGATTGTGTGTAATGCAAGGCAAGTCAAGGATGCGTGTTGTGCAAGCTAATTTTTGTGTTGCGTACAACACAAGACATTAGTGAAATTAAAAAGAATATTTTTCATAAAATCTTGGGCTGTTACAATTAAAGTTAGATCATATTTCCTAAAAATTTACATAAGATGAAAAGGAATTAGTTTATATTTTTCGTAGGGTCACATGATAAGGAACAAAAAAAATTTGTCACATTTACTAAGAAGATTCCTTTTTTGTTTAGTTCAAACAATTATGAACATCATTTTGTGGTTCGAAATAGATCAAAATGATTCCATAAACTGAATTTATTTATCTCAGTATGGATCATATAAAGACAGATTTGAATTGAAATAATGGGTTCGATCGTTGGGACTGAGTGTGGAGTATTGATCGGAACACATTGATAGACCCTTGAAAAGAGTTATATGAATCACTATTTATCATAAAGTATCAACAATAATTCCACACATATATCTGATATATATGGGGTATTGTTTTGATTACAGATTGTGTGAACAATGATACTATAATAAGATAATGTATCCCTGGACAGACAATATTAGATAAAATAGGGATCCAAATTATCTCGCTATTTTTCATAAGAATGATTTTTAATTTACATATATAATTCACTAACATAATGGTATATTTTATTACTAGAGGTTACATGGGATATATCACATCGTGTACATTATGGAAAAAGGTTTAAAATTCCATATAGTGTAATGTACTGTGAGAAGTAATTTGTATTGTGTTTCTTAATGCAATGTAGCATGTGCTCAGACCCATGTAGTTTAGTGAAATATGATGTAGACCTAATGTATAGGGAATTTTATAAAATATAGAACATAAACCAACCATGATATAATGTATTTTAATCCATTGAAAGTGTGATGTTTTGAAACTGTGAAAAAGAAAGGATTCGATTGAAATTTTTAATTGGAACAATAATTGATAATACAGTTGGAATAATATATTTTACGATAACTGGAATTCAGTATAAAAAATATCTTATATATAATTTCCCTATACGTATTTGACTCATGCATAGGATATGAGTTGAGTAAGGGTATATTTTCTTAAAGATAATGATGAACACTATATATCAATTAGAAAAAGTATCAAAACTAGATTTTAATAATGTGTGTAAATAGATGTTATGGCTAGGACTAGGATAGAATATCATATCATCACTATGTTTTATGAATCACCAAAAAAATTTCAACACATAATTTATAAATTTCCCATGTTAATGTCTCACCAAATAAAAAAATGTTTTTATAGAAGACCTAAATAGATGGATATGATGTGGAATGTGGTTTATACATATTCAATAATCTTCCATTGACATTGGATCATTCCATCACTACATGTTATGAAATAATAAAAATAAATCCACACGTAATTCATTTATTGGGGAAATTTCGACATATTTTTTCAGGTAGACCATGAAATTATCAGAAATGTGTATATCAATAACAATTTCATATTTAGAGAATGAAATTTGTAATATATGTAGAATGATCTCTCATAAATTTGAGGTGGATTTTTGATCTAGATCTAAGATAATAGACAATCCTATGGGGTTTATGGTAATACCTATTGAAATATATGTCATTCAATTTAAGGTCAAGATAAACTGACTCATGAATTATCTATTAGAATACATGGATTTTGAGCAGTCCATTGATTAATGAGGATGCCCAGATACAATGATGGGTCACCATAATGTGGGATTACATTTTTGAGTTCTTCATAAAACTATAGATGAAAAAATAAATTATAATGATTCATATAGAGATCTAACTCATATTTAAAGGATGTTATAACCCATGAAATATACAACCATATATTGTTTTAGTCTATAAGGTGTAAATTATATAATATCTTTTAATATCAAGAAAAAATGACTCATGTGTTTTGTTATTTTTTGGTGATCCGTGGAGTAACCTTATATAGATGTCTTTTTTATAATATTTCTTTTTTGTACAATAAGATTACATTCCCATTGGGTCATTTTAGGAGATAATGAATGAAACAAAGAGAATGAAGAATATGAAAATGAGACAATGTTTAAGTGTTTTATTATATTAATTAAACATAAGGATGGATATAGTAAACCAGACATATCTATGAATCCAATAATATATGGAATCAATCCACATGTAGTTCTTATGTTATAATAGAATTATACAAAGATATGACAAACATTTAATTGATGTATCTCTCAAATATTAACTTAAATCATGCGAGAGGGGTTACTCCTAGGTTATATTATGTGATATAGTATAATATCAAAAAATAGGGCTCAAATGTTATTTAGTTTAATGTCATGTGATTTGGACCTTTTATAAGAACATTGAAGTTAGGATGGAAGGAATTTGACTGTGCAATTTAATATCAATTAGTGAGGATGTAACACTCCATTATTTAGAACCATGTTGATATGAATTCTTTGTCAATCCAATGGGGTGTATTGTGATTTTTTCAAGCATTTCATTGATGGTGGGTGTGCTGCCCTCCCCATCCATATAGATTAATGAATATTCTCTCTTGTGTTAGACCTTATCTATATCATAAGATACTTCACATTTCATTTAAATGTTTATCGAATTAATCTCATGTATCATTGGATTTCATAGAGATAACAATAACTATATTTATAGTAATGAGTGGAGGAATATATTTTTGTTTGAAAATAACATGTACTATTTGTAATATACCTTAATGTTACGTAGTATTCACAATACATTCTCATAAATTATATTCATCTCATACATACTTATATGTGGCTACCCATATTCACAAAAAGAGTTACAAATAGAATTAAATTTTAAAGGATATTTCTTTTCCATAGGAAATATTTCATTTGTAAAATATAAGATTAAAGGAAAATTATATTATATAGAACTGCAAGTTACTGTGTGTTAATCCCAATGTGTGCACATGAGTTTTGGGTAAAATAATTCTTATCAATTTCTAAAATATTTTGAATTATGTAATTTAGCTATTATAGAGACCCAATACATGACGTATATAGAAATTACATTACTTTTGTGAAATACATAATACATGACCAAAAACAGAAGCCCAAAGACCGTATTAGTTTTGTGTCTTTGAAAACTCGGAACATAATCTTCTAATCATGGTGAAAGATCTTAGACATCTACCATAAAGATCTTAATATTTTGTTTCTTACCTAAAACCATTATTTATATCATACAGAAATGGAAACATAAAAGGGGTGAGCTCAAATGCTCATTAAGGGTAAAAATGGAAAACATAAAACAACCCCTAAACATTTAAACGTAACAACATGAACATAAAACATCAAAATCATGGTTAATGGCATAAATCTTGGATGTTCATAAGGAATAGATCATAAATGAACATTAACCATGGTAAAATATAATTGGAATAAAACATGTAATTATGGAAAACCATTAAGAACACGTTATGATTTCCATTATATCCAATGCATTGTTCTCAAGACCATCATAGTGGACAAAGTCAAATACTGAACATTGTTTAATTATCATTCCAACCCTGTATTATTGAACCAAATTTTACTTTCCATTCCATCCATGTCTATCTCATGATATATAAATAGTTAACCAATGAATTGGAGGGAGATATATTTCCCACCCATCTTATAATGAAACCATTCTTATGTGTGCCACAAAATCAAAAATCAAAAATCATAGCATAACCCATGTAATAAAAATGGAATTATTAAACATCATGCCACCATAACATAATCCATATAATATAAAAGGGCTTCACAAAAATAATTTCATAATAACATAATAAAATCAATGTAATAATAGGGATAGAAACAAAACAACATATTATCTTATATGGAAAATAATTTTGATAAAACACTTGAACTTAGTACTTGAGGAAAGTATCCTTTCTTCTTAAAAACATTTTTCCTTTATCAACATGTCATATAATTTTAAAATAAAATTATATAGTTGAAAATAAACTTCAAAACATGTAAAGTAATGTTCATTTAAATAATGTTCTATGATAGAACAAAAATCCTTTAATGTCATAAAAGTAAAAAAACATTATTCTTGTACTTTTTCCAAAAAAGTCAAATGGATCTCGTACTAAAAATGACAAAAAGATTCTTTCCATACCATGTGGTAAACGTTAAAAAAGGTTAAAAAAACTTTAAACATTCATGGAATAAAAGTAAACATTTTATGAAAATATTTTATGATTACATGGATGTGGATGATAAATATAACCTCGACAAATACATATGAATAAACAATCCCAGATAAGAATGAGATTGGAATAATTATCCCTTACCTTATGTCCAATTTCTTCCATATGTGTCTAAGACTCCTTTATAGTGGGTTTAAACATATTATTAACTTGTAACAGAACCATAATAATATTTATGATATCATATATGATTCAGTTATGAGAATATATTACCAGTTCATTTGTCAATTCCATGTTAAATCAGTATTTTGGGTAAAATCGTTTCATTTATCATTCGTTTTTTGACTTGTAATTATTCATATGATTACTTTGATCATGATTACTTACATCCAGAATTTAAAACTTGATTTATATATAAGATATATTCAGAATATATATATATATAATAGATCAATAAATGTATTGAAATACACCATTCATGGAGACGGTAGGTCGGACGTACGCATGAATGCTATTTTTGTTGCCTTATAAAATTGAATGGAAGTAAGTAAATAACATATAAATAGATAAAATATCATTAATATGTAATATATTTCATGATTATTCATTATATATACTTTATAATCATTTTTGAATGGTTAACTTGTTGAATGAATCACATCGTGTCGTAGAGACGGTAATCCATACGTACGCATGAGCGATGATATCATTCCCATAATTATTGAATGTAATTAAAGTGGATTATATAATATATATGAATTAGTATCAAGTTATAATAATCATATCTGTTATTTGTTACACCATTATACCCATCAAGGTATGGTGGTGGTGGAAAACAGATTACACCACGACGTGGAGACGATATTCTGTACATACTCACGTGCTGTGATTTCATTTTCCATAGGTTGGATAGAAGGTGAAATAATTTTGTTTCATATTTATAATAAAATATCTGTATATGAGTGATAACTATGTTATTAATTTATAATGAACCCAATAGATAAGATGAAGTATAAGAAGAATTAAATTTGAAATGATCGGTAAATTATATTACCTCTTCTTTGACACGACTCTTCTAAACATACTCTTAGGGCACTAAAGATGGTATTTGAAGATAACCAAGACCTCTAGTATGTTTCTAGGAAAGTGGATTAGAAAAATGTTCAGGGGTTTTCCGAGCTTTAAGGCTCAATGTGGTGTGAGGAGGAGAGGGAGGAGGTACTTTTTTATAAGAGAGGACAGTGGAACTTTTGGAATCCTCTAAAATATTAATTTATAATAAACTAAAAACCCACATAAAAACAACCAAAAAATGACTCAAAACATAATTTTAGATGATATAGGGTTGTAATCTCATAATACTATAATATTTTGACATGTTGGTAATTTATTTATAACCTTATCTACTTTATTTTTCATTATTTAATCTATTTAATTTTATTTGTGGTAAAATTATTCTAAATTTTAAATTGTTATAAATAAGTACTTATGTGTTACGAATTGTCTATACATAACTTTTTGAAATTATTAATTCAATGATATCAAAAAAGAATATTGAGGTTCATTTGAAACCATTGATTGATTAGACAAATTCATTGTGGTGTAATGGTGTCAGTATATATGATGTTGCTCCAAAAAAAATTTCCTTCCAAATGATGAAGCGATGTGTTCAATTAGTGACATCCCAAAATAGGACATGTTATCTGGATGAAGTACATATGGTCCAAAATCATGTTCGTACAATATGAGAGAGAATAAAGTGTTTATGCATATCAATGGAAAAAACATGTATTTTATACTATCATCACAGATTCCTTCTAACTGATCATCCTTTTTAGAGGAAAAATATCATTTTAGAGAAAACCTAATTAAAAGAGATTGACCTCCGACAATGATCTTAGGAACATAGTTAAAATCTATTTTCTCTTCATTACCCCAATTAAATTTATTCCAAAAATATACCAACAAAAAATTGATGGCATTCAGAAAAAAATATAATTGTTTAAAATAGAGATATTTTTGTGATATTCCATATTGGTCTGATTTGTTGGTCCATAACATGATTGATGTCATGCATATTGAGGAATCATTTTTGGATAATTTATTTTATACATTTTTGAATACATCAAGTAAGACAAATGGTAATGTAAAAGTGTGATTATATCTTTCCCATATTTTTATGCGGCAGAACTTGAACTGTTTGAAAATAAAAAAAATCACAGAAGTCAGTGAATCCAAATCCAGATAATACACTTTCCAAAGAAAATAAATCATTATTTTGTCACTAGATTGTAGGTTTGAGACATCAAGATATCTATGCTTCCCATTTCGTTAGATGTGTTATAAATGGTCATATTATTGGATTAAAAAGTCAAGAATGTCATGTTATAATGTAAAGACTTATTTTAATTATATTAAGTGGTTTTTTGAATTATATGATTTTGGATGCGATAAATGATATATCATATTTTTTCTTAGGAATTTATGACGTGATTAAAAACTATTATACACTAATAATACTACAATAAGATGTTGTTTTAATGTTATGTAAACTATAAAAAATCATACATTAAGATTTCTTTGACTAAATACATCATTTCATATTACATTTTCTACATGAAATAAAATGTGGAGGTCCAATATAGTTCTGATGAATGTACCTATTTGAGAGATGCATGATGAAATTGTAAAACAAAGTACATAATAAAGTTGTGATTAAAGGATCAATTGCAAAATCTTATTTATAAGAGGAAATTTATTTTTTCTTCTCTCATTATTTCCAATCTAAATATCACTCAAAACAATACTACATGATCCATCAGGAGTGAAATGTTTATGATGAAATGAGAAATTAATTATCATATTTTAATTCCTCTGAACATGGCTTTGGAGGAGTTCATGTAAAATGCCTTTCCGAAGATGAACATCATAGATTAAAATCATATGTACTTTTCAATTATGAATAATTTATTCAATTTGTACTATGAGTGATGATACCACATATTCTTCAATTTTTGTTATATTAAATTAATATCATTTTATTTATATGTTATTTGATTATCAAATCAAGAAATTACTTCTAAAAACTACCACAGCTTCCCTTGATTAACGTCGGAAAAAAAAAATTTATTGGTTAAAAAAACATATAACATATATAATATATTTGTTAAAATATAAAAATAATTTATTACATATTATATTGATATGTTTTTCTCAAATTATTAGTTGTTATAACATGATGAAAAAATTGATAATAAATTTTATATATTGAGTAACCAACCATCCAAAATGGTTAAATCTTATAATTCATATGCGGTGAATAGTTTTTATTTAATAAAGATGAATATGAGGTATCAAATAGAAAAATGAACAATGGTTTTTTCATGAGAATATTTCATCAAGGAGAAATTTATGTTAACTTTTATATCATTCTAGATGAAATTATCGAACAGTTTTATGTGGGACATCAATTACATAATTATGTTTAAACTCTAGTGGTTGGATAATGAGAGAGGCTTGAGTATTCATCTGAGCCATGGAGTCGTTGATATTAAATATAAATGTATGCTTACAAAAAATGAACTATTTTTATTAGTTCATCTAGAACATAAAATTTATTATTCAAATTATTATTCTATATCAAGAGAGTATGGTGACTGGTTGAGCATTATAAAAATGAAATATTGGGATAATAAATTTACTCAAAGTTAATGTTGTTTCGCTGACGTGGACATAATTTAAATTTATCATGTGACTACTCCAAATCCATATTTTTCATGAAGGGTCACAAATATTGATTATAACACGCCATAGTTAAGGTTCAATGGTGATAATGTTTTTAATGATGTCCCAAATGAATTTAAAATGATGATATGACGAAACTAAAAAAATATTGAAATTGATGTTGTTGTGTATGAATATGAAGACATTGACAATGTCAGATATGAATATGAGAATGTAGATGAACACTAACATGGTTAAATACTATTTATAATCATATGTAACATATATCGATATATAATAGTAGTTTTTACCTATTTTATAACAATATTCATTTCATCTTTCATGTGGATGAGGTTGTGTTTTGTAACTTGTAGAAGGATAGTCTACCTTTGGATGAGTAGGATGTCAGATCATCTGACCCTCAGATTGTCAGTGGTTCAGGGAGGACTCTAAGGGGGTGTGACATTGTTTGATTGATTATTCATGAATATATCCTGATGTTTTGTCCACATATTGGCTTCAATCCATGCATGCAGAGGTATTTTTACATGTTTATTTTAGTTATTTTTGATTAATATATTTATAAACTAATTTTTTGATTACATGTTTCACTTTTATATAAATTCACATATATTTATTGTTCAAGGGAGTCCTATATTTTACAATAAATTTTCTAAAGAATGGGTCGCATGGGATTAGATTCTAAAATATTTTCAGCACCATATGTTCAATAATTGGACGGTAAATATATAAATAATATTTATTTATTACTATATTTATTTAATAATTTGATGTTACAATTTATTTTTAGGGTTTATGATATCCCATCGAGGAGATAATGAGTGGAACTATTTGGAAGGCATAGGAGGGTATTATGCATGTTTTTTGTCATTAATTTTTCATGAATTAGAAAAAAAAATTGAAAAAAATAGGAGTGACAGAGTTTGGTGAGTCTTATTACGCCCATCGACCTAATAAAATTTCATATCATGTTTGGGATGCTTTATGTTCACATTGGATGGGTGTTCATTTTTAGAGGATATCAACGGTGGGTCAATAAAACTGGGGGATACTAGAGTTGACACATTGATTGGGTAGTCGTACATTCCGTACGAACATGGAACATAGGGTAAGTACTTTTTCTAAGTAATTTATATAACATTAAATGTAAACTCTTTGTTTTATATTCATATAGGCAGTCAAACATTCTGATATTACTAAGTTTGACGTTTATAAGAAGATTTATAGTGATTAAGACACTATATATTTTATAGGTGATCTACAACATTAGATTTTAGTCAGTTTAATTTGTTTATGAATTTTAAAATCAAATGAAAAATTATATTTTTACTATTTAAATATTAGGTTGTAATTGAAGGAGTCGTATGAGGCCCCAACATCTTAGACATAGACTATGATATCTGTCGATACTAAGGGTCAAACTGGTTCCCACCAATTTTATGAGGCATCAAGGATGTAGAAAACCAAGTATGGCTTCGAGAATAGTCTAGTTGTTGGTACGGTCTCTCAATTGACACTCGTGATGGCACATCTTATTGATATTGAATTCGACATTTAAATTTTCTATTCATTCATGAATTAATAAATGATACAAACAAATGAATGTAATAAAAATTTTTTAGTGTATTTACATGTTTAGATCTCCTTTTATGTCTTCAATTAAATATCCACTAAAGGATATTGAATGATCACATAAAATGATGTTTTCAAATTTATTATACACAGTTTCTTCAAAACACCTATAATCTCTGACAATTATAATATTCTATCAAATGGATTCTATTAAACCACATTAAAACTAGATTCTATTAATGAATGGATGCTAATGTGAACTATAATTGGTTTCCTTCACATAGAAGAATATTATCAGTATCCTCACTAATATATTAATAACTATTTTCATTCATAAAAGATATTATAATCTTACCAAAATAGATATTCTCTAATTAGTTGAAGTTTTTTAGGACATAAAAAATCCAACATCCCATTGCTTTGATAAACCCACAATCTACTAAAATAATCATTAATGAATGATAGAAATTAACATGTTAATAATATTGATATAATGTTTTCTATCTAAAAATTGTAACAAATCATCTTTTCATCTTGTTAGACCATTCAACTATTGTCTTTAATTTTAACTTTTATTTCTACGTCAAAACTAATTGCTCACAAATTGGTGATTTTACATTATTAATAACCAAAATCATGTTTTGAACAGTAATATTATTTAGTCTACTTATAGAAATATGATCAACACAATGATTACATGACATATTCAATGATTCTTAGGATTGTTCTAAGTTTAATATTTATCTTATTTAGTTTTATTGTATTTATTTCAACAATATATAATTTTTATTCCTTACTAATGTAAATATATTTTTAGAATTTAGATAATTATATTAAAAACCCCATTTATAAGTCATTTTACATGAATTCCCTTTTTTGATAATATTTGAATCATTTATATATTTTTACATTTGATATTCCTTACTTCTTGACTAACTAGAATGTCTCCAATATTAGAAGTACTCATAAAATAATGTAGAGTCCAATACACCACTTTTCTTGTTATAATATTGCATATTGGTGTTCCCTTTATTTCCACAATTAAATCATGTAATATTTTTATTCATTCCTCTTAACATAGACCAACAATGATTATGTTTCTCATTGGAACTAAAATTCATCATTCATATCATTTCAGCGATATAGCCTCCAATTAATTTCATGTTATATGTATCTCATTCATATTATTATTTTTATATTATTTTTCAATAAAAATAGTTTAAACATCATTATATATATACCATTGTATAATGATAATTATGTGAGGTAGAGTAAGTGTAGATCATAATAATATTCTAAACTCTAATGAAATATATCCCCACAATATATATATATATATATATAAATTTGGGTCCCTTCCCCATAAGCTTCTAGAAATTGGTATTGAGGTTTTTCTAGTGGTGTTCTACTAATGATGACTCCCACATTTGATGTTTTTATTATTTTCCATTCATGATTGTTTAAATGACATTCCCTCATACGACTTCATCATTGTATACCTAATTTACTTAATCATAATTTTATTTACAATACATAACAATACATGACCTAAAAAATTAGTATGGTTGCTGGTAATGGAATTATCTTCAATGAAATCCCATTTTACCACTATCACAGCAAATAATTTTTCATTAATTGATAATAAGAAAATAATATTCTGTTACACAATGCTCATCTTCAATTTTCACAATGGAAAATATTCCATGATCAATTTTACAGACATGAATTTCACTACCATTTGGAAATTCTATTATACTAGAACATTCTTGAAATATATATATCCTTAGATACTACATTATGGGACAGAAAAAGAATGTCCCTTTAGTGTAGTGGTTATTTTTAGATAAAACTAACATCTTTATTATGAGAATAAATTGATTGGTGATATAATAATGAAAATCATCAACTAAAATGGGGTAAAACCAATGGAAAATATAATGACTTTAATTTGGAAAACATGGTTACAAAATAACTCTAAATATTTTATGTATAAAATTATAAATATGTTCCTCATTGAATAAATATTGTAAAACACCACAAATCTACTCAAATTAGGAAATATAACCAAGATCTAATAATTATCAATGTTGATCATTTTAGAATATTGGAGAGCCTAATTTTAATTGTAGTTCCAAATAAATTTTACCCCACAATATTTATCCAAATTGAATGATATAAAACTATATAAGAAACAATCCCCTATAACTAAATTATGGGGGACACTATTTTTATAAAAGTAATTTTAATAGAACCATGGTGTTGTAGTTGATATTTGGCTTGGAATGGGTATCGTGTAGGAGAAAAAATTTATTTGGGGAGCATGATGTAATTATTTTTATGTGATTAGGTGAAATAGATGAGGTGGGTTGCATTGAAATTTTTGTATACATGTGTGTCTTTATGAAGAAAATTTCATGGTGTGACATTGAGATAGATTAATAAGAAATGAATATATTTAAATGTTTCTAAACATTATATTTATTTTAGATTGATAATTCATAGTGTAAAATGATAATGAATGTGAAAAACATATATAAATATATTAGATATAAATATATCTTGTTCTATTATTTCTATATACCGAAGTAGTTGTTCAATCTTAGAAATTTTACCCACATCATATTGTGGAGTTATAGTCGAGATATAGTTAATAATTGAAGTGGAACTGGTCACCGATTGTATTTATGGGGATGTCAGTATAATATGTTTTCAAAAAATGTCCTCCTCTTTAGTTAGTTCAAAGAGAATAAATAAACAAAACATAATATTACATTATTAACTTGTTCAGTGATGGAGGCACTAGGGGATAAAGATTCCCTATAAATTGTTAATCTCCCCTCTTCAAAAATCCCAATCTTAGTCACTCCATTTCTACTAATTAAAATCTAATATTTTTTGGTATTTATGATATGTTTCTCTATTTATTAAAAATAATTTTTTTTTTATTTTCTACACATAATACTAAGAGAATGGTTGTACCCATTTTACCATAGTTATATCCTTATATTTACGCCTGATTGTTTACCACTTTTCATTTTGATTTTTTCTTTATTATATTCAATTTACATCTATTATCATAGTTTTCAATCGATTCAAATCACATTTTTATAACTTCAACAAAGATAAAATTATTTTGAATTGAAAAAAGTGATATTGATGATTGGATCTAGACTATGTAGCATCTGAACTGAAGTACTATCAAGATGAATATTAATTTAATCATCATTATATTATTATAGAATAATCTTCCATTTTGTAAAAAATAATATTGAATTTTTATTATAGAAATATAATTTCACACTACAGATTCAAAAAATGTCAATTGTGATAAACATAATATAGATTTTTGTGTATAGGAATACTATTACCAATATAATTTTTTCCTTGGGTAGATGTGGTATGTCAAAAAATTGAAAAAAAGGATAATAAAACAATTTGGAATATTATGATGAAGTGTTACATGTCCCAGGCAATGCAAAAAAATTCCTAATGATAAATTTAAAAACTATTTAAATCAGAGATTTTTCATCAATTATTATACAAATCCAAACACTTACTAAATGAATACCTAATATTACAATGTTGGGATACTGAATTATGGTAACCATAAATGTGTATATTCTATTATAGAGTTTCATAAATTCACCTCATGAAATAATTATAAAAATCACAAAAAAATATAGATGGGTGTTATCTACTTTAATGATAAGGATGAAATTTAACATTATAACAAGAAATATAGATAAAAAACAACATTAAAAGTGGCAGATCTACCAATAAAAAAATGACGAATGATAATGAATTGATTTAGTGGGAACTATAATCATGGAAGTAAAAAATCAAAGAGAAAAAATAAAAATATCATAGCTCACAATTGTAAAAAATGTGGAACATAATGATTAACTAATCGAAAAAGTAGAGTGGTTGAATGAACCTTTAATAACACGTGGATATGGATTCTGGAATTGGATACATTGTTTTCAGTGATGTAGTGATGGCTAATAAGGGTTGAAAAAACCCTAAATAACTATGTATATTTTAAATAAGAGAAACATAGAACATTTAAAATAAAACAGAATTGTTTTATTTTCATTAACATATTTTTGATGTTCTTTTGTAGCTGGGGAATGATCATCCATTTAATATCATTTGAGTTAAACCCTTAAATATAAGATGCTTGGTGGTATAATTTCAATCATCAAATGAGTAAATCATGTAAAAATATAAATTAAATACATTCTTTCTATAAAATAATATAATACTATATGATGGAAAAATCAAATCAATAATTGTGTGATGAAATTTATGAGGGAGGTTCTTTTGATGATAAGGAATATAAGATATCAAATCAATTTTTTTGCTTATGTGTGTAACCTAAAAGTGTGAAGGGATTGTTTTAACATAATCTACCTCAATGGAAATATTAAATAAATTATGAATTGTTGTTATTATCAATATATATGAATAAGGCCTAAATATTCATACTAATATGAATATGATTCCTTATTTTAGAAATGAATCATTATAATTTAGTGATTATTTTGAATTGGGAAAGAAATAATGATTGACGTTTTTGGAAGTCAGCCAAAAGGATCAATATGATCATATAATTTATCTTCTATAATAATTTTTAATAAATTGATATATATATATGGGAGGAGTAAAGTAATATTTATCATTGATAAATTATTATTTCAGGAGATTATGGTTCTAGACAATCAAAAGAGGATTTTGTTTTTGATGGCATTAAAATATTCAGGGCATAGAATGGGCATTAAGATAGATATAATATATATATTTTGAGAACTAAAAATAAGTGAAAATTTAATAGTAGAGAGCTAATTATTTTTTAATTAGGAATCAATTGTGATTCAATCATGGTGGAATACACTCTTTAATAGAATGGAGTATATGTGAGGAAAAAAAAATATTATTTGATAGCGAATGGGCATTGTTTAAGACTATAGGACATTGTAATAAATTATGTCATAAAGTAGTTAAGTCCACCTATTATTTGATCAATATTTTCCATTCCATGGTGATTAATATGAATACATCATTAGAGATATGTACTTGTAAAACAACATACTATTCAGGGTTACATACTTTTTAGTCTCAAATATACATTATTTAATGACATTGAAAACAATTTTTTTCGAGATCAAATTTGTAACCATATATAGATACATTGATGTATTTAAAAGGTATAATTTATAGGTACCCACGAGGAAAAATATAACTTTCGTTTGGATTATACTTTTTCAAATAACATGTTGAAATGGATGATTAATAGAAGCATAAGGAAAAAAATTATCTATAAACATCGACTTTTAAGATGAATCAATGGAAGAAATTTTTTCCTATAAGGATTTAATTGGGAATGAAGATCAAGAATAGTTTATTGTAGACTATCATGATAAAATCATGTTAAAATAAAACCAACATAGATCACAAACTATGTCACTGAGAGAAAATTTGTTCACACTTTATTGATTAAGGTTATTGATTTTTAATATTTTATAGCGGTAACACAAAGTCGATATTTTTTCTTATAGATGGTGGTGATGGAACAAGACCCAATAAACCTATATATTAAAATGAATTTTAATTATGTTCCATTTCCTCATGGAATTAATGGTATCACAAATAATTACATATTAAAGGTCACGTTGGATGGAGATGACTTGGTGGAAGGATATTTTTCAAGACTGTTGGTTAAAGGATTTGATCAAAGATAATGAATTTATTTCAATTTAATATTTTCTCCAATTTTAAGATAGAGGACTATTAATTTAGTTATATATATATTTATTTTCTACATATATCTTACTTCTAGAGTGGCAATATGTGTATAAAATTCTTTACTATGGGGATTTGGAGGAAAAATATATGATTTAACTATAAGGTTTTTTGGAAGAAGAAAAAGAGAACATGGCTTTTATGTTAAAATTGTTTCCATAAATTCACATGGAATTATAATGTGTTAGTATAATAGTATTGATTTCTATTTCCAGACCCTTTGATACAACATATTTTGTTTATATCCTTGTCCACATATTAAGTGTTCATATATAAATGATTTTAAATATATTATATTATATGTTGAATAAATGTTATTTAATTGTCCCAATAAAGATCATATCCATTATATTATATAATAGTTATAAGGGCGGTCTAATGGTAAATACATGGTAATTTAAAATGAGATTCTTGTTTTATCGATTTATTAAAAGAGAAATATTTAGGCTATTTTTCTATTATATAATAACTTATTTTGGAAAATATTGAAAAACATCCAAATTCAATAAATTAATCAAATATTTACCCTTTTTATCAATTTTAAATTAACCTCTATATTGAGCCATAAAATTAAAGAATATTTGTTGGAGATGTCTGGATTCCCATATGTAACTATATTAATGGGGTTTATGATCATAATGTCTTTTACAAGACAATACATTGAACATGTAGTCTAATCTATTAATATAATATTGAAAATATATCAATGTAGTGTTATAATATTGTAATGATGATACTGAGACACATAATAGAGAATCAAATTCTACATCATATTATTGAGGATCATATTTAACTATCAGATATAATGATAATTTATATTTAATGGATGATACTGACTTATATAAATCAATTAATGGTTATGTGTTTTGTATTAGAAGTAAATTTATTATATGGATTTCAATGTTATATGAAGTTATAGAGTTATCCATTAATTGGGATGATTACATGGATGATATAAAATCATATAAAGACGAAATTTAAATGATATAGTTTTAAGAGAATCTTAGTTATATAAAATGGAAGACTCTAAATTTTCTATAACAGTCAATAATCCATGAAAATTTCATGGAATCCTTATTTTCATTCATGGATGGGACACATTGTGGTAAAATATCATTTTAATGATCTAGTGGAGTATGTAAGAATTAATATGAATAAAATCCCTACTAAATAAAATATATATGATTTTCTTACAAAGTATATGGACTTCGATAAGATCAGATAGTGAAGATCAGGGAAAATTATATCGAAGACATTTCCTTAAACTTGTAATTTAAAACAACTACCACCTTCATTAATTTCGTCAAAGTGAACTAAAACCCCATATAAATTTATTATTTTATTATTTAATGACTGAGGGGGAATTTTGGGTGGGTATTTCCTATAAATTTATGCTCCACATTCTATGAAAATAATTATCTAGAAATTATTTATATCCCAAAAATAGTTCAATGGTATTTTTGATGTGTTTATTTATGTATTTTTTGGATATTTTTTGGATATTTTTAAATGAATAATATTATGAGAGAGTAAGTACCCATTTTTATCATTGTAATATCATTCTATTTATTCATAGGTTTTAACCCCTTTTAATTGGGGGGGTTTTCCTGGATACATCAAGTGTCCATTCATAATTATTTACACCGTATTTTTATCACAAAACTACTGATTTCTTAAAGGTATAATAATTTTTCATCCCAAAAAGGGAGACATTTTTTCATCACATGGAGGAGGCATGAATTGATTTTATGTTTACATTGGTTTTCATGGAGTCTAAATCAGATTTTATATTTTGGGTACAAGTAATGATAGGTGTTACCTTAGAAGAATTTACAAATGTAGAATGGTTTTTGTGACATGAATCTATCAATTGTATGTTTTTTTTCTTTTTGGATAAACATTCCCATAATAACAGAAAATATCTTCAGGTATTCCATATCCAAAATAAATGGTGATTGTATGAGTATCCTATCACATTTTATATGTTGGATAATATTCCTTATGAACACCAATTTGGGTAAATGTTTTCATTTAGAAATCCTCTACCCAAACCAAAATACATAAAACATCCCCCAAATATTAATAAACTACATCAAAAAATATTTCACTATTTTTTTCTAATCACATGGACTCACCAACATAAAATTTTTATACGGGTGAATTTGGATTTATGAAACCAAGGATCCACATTCTTCAATCAATCCACTATTTTAACTTTCAGACTAGGTAAATTCTATCAAAATTAAACATTGGGATACATTATTCCCCTAAAACCACTTGTCATGATCATTTTCCTCTACCAGAACCATTACTAGGACAATACAAAAGCACTTCTGGAGTACCATCCGAATATCAATTCGCGATCAGAGGAATTTCCCATCCAATATTACATGTCTACCACAAAAACATGGTGAAACCGATTTTGGAATTTTATTTCAACAAAAATATACATAATTGTGGGTAGACCTCTAGAAGGATTCATGAAAATAGAATTGTATATTGTTTAAGAGAAGAAGAAGATATAAAATATTTATATGAGAAATTGAAATATGGTGTAACATCCCAAAATATGATCCCCAAAAAATTTCACTGACTTGGTGGGTCATATGGCCTCAAGCATCGCTCCCTATATTCTAGAGGTATCCAACTAGTAGAAAAGGAATATAATGTTTTGTGTTGAGACTATTCCCTCATGTCAGGTAATAGCACAAAAGTAATAAACATAATAATCATGAAGAGAGATATTATAAAATATTTTACTACTATACATCAATAACATCCAAAAGAATATAATAATAAATAAGGAAAAATTAGTCATATAAAACTATCTACAGATATCATAATGAGACTAGATCTATCCTACACTCTCCTAATATGTTCATTGAAAATTAAAGAATCATATAGCGGGTGCTTCCCCAATACAATCATGAATACATGAAGTCTTTCTAGGTACCCAGTGACTTATTAAAACATTTTTGATAGAACACTAAGTAGTCCACCACAAAAAATTTCTACAAGATGTATAGAATGTGTAATATAAATAGTAGTTGTGTTTAGTATATCATATAAAAAATAGTAATAAATGTATAATGTCATATTTTCCATACAAACATAGATCCTTGTAACAATAGTCAAGCACCCATTAACAACATTAGCTGTAAAGAATAAAAAACAAGGTACGATACATTATAGACTAATAAATGTTATTTGATACCCATAATAGGGATAATTGTAAACATAAAAAAATATACACATCATCTACACTATGTAATCAAGTGTATACATTCATTCAAAACTATTCCATGTAATCTAATTTCATTCCAATTAGTGCTGGATCCATGGTATACAATACCATGACATTCTAATTGTGTAATAAGATAATATCAATGTACTAATACTAACTATATAGGTCGAGTTGAAAGAAGATGTAAACTGATAATTTACAATGTGTGTCCAAGAAATTTGGATCCTAGTCGTATCCTGGCTCATGTTATCATCTGTAATTTGGATCTAAGATGTTCATTGGTCCAATGCATTAAATATCATAATCAATAATCATGGAGTATAAATTTACATGGCGTCCTATTGAATTGATATCCAATGAAATCATCCAAGGAATCTACTACCATAATAAATTTAACAATAAATTCATATCCATTGACATCCCATGAGTTCATAAAAACCATTTCCACAATTTTCATATAAACCATTCATCCATTTGAAATAAAACAAATCACTTTAAATAGATGAAACATCCTTCTCCTATCAATGATATTACATTTTCTCATTTTATTTAAAAATGAATACATATAAAAATATTTTCACAACCTTATAAAATCTATTTAATTCATATTAAGGCTTATAGTAAATTAGAGATCTCATACATAGTCAATGTGGTGTTATAACATAGGGAATATACAATTTCACACCCCATGGTTGGCCTAGGTTGTGGTGAATAACCTCAAACCATGAAAATGGTACTCAATGGGAGACCATCAATGTTCGAATTAATTTAATTAATGGATTAAATTAATTAAATGGGAACCAATATAATGTAAAGCATGTGGAACTATGAAAAAAATTCTTATAAAAATCTTACCCTTGAGGGAAAGGTATATACCACCTTCCACAGGTCCATGATAGAATGTTAATCTAGTACCGATGTCAGATTTGGTCATGATTAGAATAAAAATAAAGAATGGATGAATAGTATAAAAACTAGGCATATTAGTTTGCACCAAAATTACACAAAAGATTCCAAGTCAAACAGAGAATGACATAAAATTAATATCGAACAAACCAGTGTTGATTTAGCAAGACAAATAGGGTTCGAATTTGAGTCTCTATGGATTAAAAGAGGCATATCATATTATTTGAGCTTCAAATGGAGCTCCCAAAACCATGGTTTTCCACAAGAATAGATGAAGTAATTGTAATATTATTTAACAGTTATTTATCGGTTATTTGGTAATTTAAATGAAAATCTTAGGGTCTTAGGTTTTGGGTTCATGGTAATCCAAATTATGTTCCAACCATGATTCCTTATATGGATTAAGTTTGACCTCACACGGTTATTGTGCATTGTTTGATGAAACATGTACTGACTGTGCAATTAGCCTATCTAAAAAATTTCAGTGCCCCTATAAGGGAGTGGGCCCCTTGCTATGTTGTTTCCTTGGACCATGCAATTGTGGTCAAAGTCTTAGACCACCTCAAATGGTTTAATTATACTATCTGGCATGGGTTTCATGTTTTCTTCTAACCATGAGGTCCAACATCCTTTTCTATAAACCAAGACTCCATGTTCCATACAATCCCCACACACCCCAGATTTTTTTTTTCTAATTCATAATCCATATTAGTTCAAAATCAATAATATAATATGAAATTTAAATCCTACACACATCATATAAAAACATGAGATCTTATAATCTTCCACCCTTAATGAAATTATTCCTTGAATTTTCCTCAAAAAGTTGGTAGAGAATTTACTTAGAGTAACTCCATCCCTTGAGCAATTAAATTGGCATCCCACTTACAAGTCTCATCCTATAAAAATTCATGATTCCATATCACCCAATCTAGAAAAATTGAATGGCGTCAGATAACATAAATTATATTTTTAATGATACAAATTGTTTGCTCCTTGAAGGATGCATAAATATATAGCTCACCCTCATTTTGCTGTAAATTTTGACATAGGTCTGAGTGATGACATCACAAGTAAAATACCAGAATGACATCATGCATTAATCGGTACTCATTTGGTAACCAAAAAATATATATTACCAACCCCGGTATATCCAAGAATCTCAAATGAATAAATATATTGTATTAAAAGATCACCTTGTCTCTTAATTTGTCACTATCCCAGCCTCTCTGAGATATATAAAAATGCTCAGTCCTTGACATAAAACACTAGAGGTAATCGATTCTAATAAAAATAAGATTTATGTGTAGACTGTATAGTATCTATAATAATCTGAATCATATAGACCAGCCCTAAAATCTCATGCATGATATGATATCCAAGAAAATTTTCCTCTCTTTCCTCTAACCAGGACAATAGTGATCAACATGGCCTACTGTACAATTCCTCATAAGCGTCCATCTTTGTTGTAAACTTATATATATATATATATTGATTTAGAGGAACTCAAATATTTTTATATACATCAACAAAGTTCCCCGGAAATAAAGGACGCGTTCTTAAATTATTTCTTCATGCACATGAATAATGTTCTCTAATTTTCCATTAGTCTGAGGGTAATATGTCATGATAAAAATCACGTATGTTCCCAAATCCCTGTAGAAAATGATCCAAAATAGAGATGTAAATAAAGTGTCCCTATCTGATAAAATTGTATATATGACCCTATGAAGGTGCACAATCTCATGGATATAAATCATCCCATGCTCAGCTACAAATAAGATCTTTATCGTTTTTAGGAAATTTTAGAAATTTGTGATCCTTTCCACAATAACCCTAACTACATCATTACATTGGGGAAGCCTCAGTAAACCATTAATAAAATCCATTGAAAAATAATTCAATTTTCACATGGGAATATGTAACAAATGTAAAATATCATATAGTCTATCGTGGTCTTCTAGGACCTTCTGATGAGTGGAACACCTCCCCACATAACCAACTACCGCATATTTCGTACATGGAAACCAATAATGGTAACATAAATCATGATAAATCTCAGTAATTATGGGTTTAATTTCCCAAAAAAATCAATGAAATTAACACATCAACTCATCAAATATGTATTCTGGAACCCAAAAAGGACCACATAGATGTTGAGTTACATCCTTATCAAGGGTCCAACAAAGTGGTGGGTCCTCACCTTCCACAATCTCCCATATGAATCGACCCTAATAAATTGATAACTATCTCATCTTCAATATATCTAGAGTATTTAAAAACACATACAATGCTGGAATAATATTGAACCCATAACCATGGTTCACATCCATGTACATCCCAATTAATTAGGCGATAAGTGGCCACTCACTAATGGCCTCTAAAATCACCTTTTTTTGTGTTCTCTTACATAGTGCATTGGAAACTGCATTTTCCCTTCCTGGAATTATAGGTATGATCAATTTCAATGAATAATATGTATTTAACACACCTTAGTTTCCTCAAATTAATATCAATATATGTAAATATATAGTTTTATATTTTATTATCCATGTACACCACATAATTCAATCCAAGTAAATATTGACTCCAAAAGTACAAGGAATAAACAAATATCAACTACCACGATATTGTGGATCAAGTAGTTATTCTCATGTGGACTCTACAATTGAGACCTGTACACAATGTCTCACTCATCCTATAATGAAAATACTCTTATCCCATTATCTAATTCATCACAATGGATAATGTATATTCTGGCTGACTTTGGAAGAATCAGGGTTTCAAATGAAGTTAATCTCCTTTTAATCTCTTATAAAGAATCTCAAAGGTATCTGTCATTAAAAACATCACACCATCATTATTAAATCCCATTAGAGATTCTTATAATCATGATATGTTTTGTATGAATGTTTTTATATCAAGATATCCCCAAGAAACATCATATAACAAAATTATTCTTGGGCTGATCCAAAAAAACATAAAGGTATCTCTTTTTTAGGACAATTGATACTCTTCTATCTAAGATAATGTGATTCATGAAGTGAATCTTATACATCCAAAAGAGATAGATTGTGGAATTAGACTATATTTTTTACTCTCTCAATGTATCCCAAATAATATCATGATGTTTTGATTGGTCATTATAATTATGAGAATACCCCATGATATTATCCATGAATACCACCAAAAATAAATCTAGATAAGGATGAATTACTCTACCAATCAGCTCCATAAAACCAACTGGATAATTAGTGATACTGAATAGAAAAATAAAATACTCATATAGACTATACTTAGAACAAAAATATTTAACTATATGATTTCAAAAAGAACACGCACTTGTTGATAACTATGACTAAAAACAATCTTTGAGAACACCCATACTCCATGAAGATAGTTGAAGATACTGTTTATCTATGGTAAGGGATACATGATCTTAAAAATCAACTTGATGAACTATCGGTAATTCAAGAATATCTTTATGGTGACATCTATCTTTTTACTAATAATGAATTGATAAACTAATAGTTTGGTATTATGTCCTATATACCCTTTATTTACATGACCTCATTCTTCCTATTGTTCCCCTTTAACTATTTAATGGATATCTTATAACAAGTAATGGATAAAGGTAAAAATATAAGTTCTAGATGAATATGGAAATCCTAAACTCTATCAATATGTGAAAAAAACATCCAAGAAAACATTAATCAAATGACCAAAAATTGGTGGAAATTCATCCCAGTTAAATCCCTATTAATAAAGATATAAACAAGAAATATGGGATATCATTATTCATATCCCATGATGATCATGTACATATAAAGACTCTTGGACATCGTATTATAATTTTTTTTTAAAAATACCACCCACTTGTAATTTGAAATTCAACCATCAGTGATAGAAACTAATATGAGATCAACAAGAAAATATCTACTCCATCCTAGGTATGATGTCAAACCCTATCATCCCATGGAAAAAAGTGTAAATGAAGATACACCCACCAATATCAAGTGTGAACCCTCAACACCAATACACTCCCTCCATTAAAATCCCCAATATAGTGTTTAATGTCATATCACCATAAAAAATGAACATCATTTCATAGAATCTATCCAATAGATATAGATTTGTGTCTATAAGAATCAACTATATAAAAAATAATTGATACTAGAGTAAAAACTACTATGATCATACCTCTAAACGTAGATAGTTAGCCACACTACTCAATTGTTATATGATGTAAAGAATAAATCAGACCTAAATTGTGTATTGGTGATGAAACATCATTACCTAGAGAAGACTCACATTACTATTTATTTACAACTATTTTGTGTATTCAACAACCATGACAAAAACATTTTCTTGAACAACCAGTACTAATCCAAATCCAATCATTACACAGATCAGTGAGTCCCACTACTAAACCTATAGTTAGAGTTAGTCCCCTTCTATTGACCACTAGTGGTACAGTCGTACAATAATGATGTATGTGGACCATCCTTTCGAATTCTCAGCACTTGACTAGGTCACTATAAAAATTGTCCCTCATGTGTCTTCATCACCCCCACTAATTACAGATGAACTAACTACTATTACTGGGTGCCAGACTTGTTTACCCCTTTTGATTATCTGAAAAATATGCTTCCTACAATTAGAAGTTGAACTACATTATTGAGAGGCTGAACAACCATGTTATATGCCTCAAGCTTCCCTTATATTCCATTTAATAATAATCCCATGATTAAATCTATTATTAGTATTATTCAACCCCAACATATTGACCTATGATCTAATGCAATTCATGAGGCATTACTAAATGTGTATCTCTATCTATGCATACATAGCAAGAAAATCGATAAAGAAACTAGAATCTCTATACACAATGTCAAATACTCTATAACTATGATTGTTCCTGGATCTAGGTGGATAAACACATTAGCCATTTCATATCTCTATGATTAAAGGAAAAATATCCATAAAATCAAGATTATAAATCCATCCAAACCATATCTCAGAGCATATCAGCCTGGTTTAAAACATCAAACTATTGCTCACTACCTATAACATCCTAGGTAAATAAAGAATATGACATTTTCATATTTATTAATATTTGTGAATAAAATGTTAATATTACTTTAAATGGAATTCCTTGTTCGATGGCGTACCCAAAATGAAAAAACGAGTTTCTTTGAAAGCTTATGTTGCACACTAATAATATAATAATATTATTTTAAATGATAGTTAACACCTAGCAGTTGTAATGGTGGGAATGAAAAAGAACTAACTACAAAATGATTATATATGTTTTTTAAATACAAAAACAATTATCCAATAAAAGTTAGAGGCTTAAAATTAGGAAGGAATTCGATTTTAAGCATAAATATTCTAATGTTCTTTAAAGGTCAATTAATCACCTTCTGAAGGAAAACCCTTTTTAAAACAAATTTTTGTAAATTTTATATGTTATATTTGACAAAATAAAATCCTTATTTAGAGTCGGGACATGAAAATTTAATTTGTGAAATATTTTTTTTTCGGATAAAGTTCATTTTTATGAATAGTGAAAATGTTGTATTTTAATTCAAAACTTCCTTTTAATCTAATTTTATTTATATGGTAAGATTATTTATTTAATTTGGTTTAAAGTTTAGTTGAACTATATTTTTACCATTTAATTCAATTGTGGTCATTGGAATTAATTTCATATTGAAATTCTACATAAACAACTGTCAATCTTTTGATAGATATTGTTTCATAAAAACCCGCTATTTGTTTTGACATCGGAAATTAATAATAAAATTAATAAATTGATCTTCTATGTTTTTAATTTGGTAAAACAGAAATCATTTTTTAATTTGGAATATCAAATTTACATTGGATATATTTTTGGTATTTTTCTGACAAATTTTCATTTTTAATGAATAGTGAAAAATACTGCATTCTACATCAAAAATAATTTTTAATATAATTTAATTATATAGTAATATGGTATTTTTAATTGGGTTTAAAGTATAATTGAATTATTTATTTATCACTTAATACAATGATGTTTACTGTAAGTAATTTCACTTTTCAATTGGATGTAAAAACCAAGTCAATCTTTTGATAAATTTTTTCTTTTAAAAACTATACTTTTGTTGTGACAATGAGAATTATTTTAAAATTAATTACTACAATTTCTGTGTTTTGAATTTGGCAAAATGTATTTTATATTTTGAATCAGATGTTCCAAATTATTTAATTACGAAACTTTTTTTGAAATTATGAATAGTAACGATGATAATTATCTTTAATTATCATGATTAATTGGTAATCGGGTAGTTAAGGGTCATAAATTAATATCATAGTAACATAAAATGACCTATAATGTGTCAAAATCCAGTTTTTTGTGTAATTTATGACTGTATGAATTTGTTTACCGAACTTGAGGGCCCATTGAGTCACATTGGTGTAATAGTGACATTTATGACATTATTTTTTTAAAAGCAGAGAAATATAACAAAGGTTTGAATATCCAAAGTAATAAAATTTTAATTTTGTTTACATAAATGATCTATTAGTCTATAAATATTCATTGGAATGCTAAAAATATTCCCTACCTCATGGGGTTTTAATATAATTTTTAGACATTAAATAAAAAAATTTATTTATGACACCATGATGATGCTCTGATTACCTCATTATTGAAAGATTTAAATAAAATTAAAATATGTGGTATAATCTAAGTCTTAAACTTGTATAAAACCTATTTAATGGGTGTAATTAGAACCCTTATCACCATATCCTATAAATATATCAGTGTGGGACCTTTAAAATCTGAATCTATTTTATAACAAAGCAACATATCAAGACTTTTCAAAAGTGACCATCCTCCCTCTTATAAAAGGGCCCCACCTATACCCCCCTTACCCACACCTCTCAAGCCATTGGATAGTCCAACCACTACCCATATTATCTCTCCACATCCCTATCTTACTCCTAGAAGCCTCACTTTGGGCATAATTCTTTCCATGGAAGGCTTTTTCTCAAATCAAAAAGAGTTACCTGATTTAGAGGTAATGTCTTCTCTCGAGTTTCATTATTTTATTTTCATTCATCACTAACCACTATCTTATTATTATTTTATCCAGTCAAAAATAAATTATCATAAGTATACTAGAATTTTTTATGAAAATTATTATACCTACACTTCCACACTACTCCGTCTAATGATTAAAGAACATACTGTTTTTGTGGGTGGCGAATTACTACCTCAGGAAACGATGATTGTCCAATATTCTTTTCAAACCATTCATGGTGGCAATTTGGATGTCACAGTATTTTTATATGATATTTATGGTGTTTATTTTTTCTATATTCTTTGGATTCTTATTTTTAAATCACATCGTTATGCTTTGCATGTTTTGGAACTGAGATAATTTCATCTAAGGAAGTGTGGACTACCACCCCCTCAAGTTATGTGACTCATTCATGCCAAAAATGGAATTTATAAAGAATATAATTAATGAACTTATTTTACATATATAACATTTATAATATACTGTAATTATAATATATTTATTTCTCATTTTTTTAATTCCATTAATATTACAATGAAATGAAAGTAGTGTTCATGCATACGTATGACCTACTATCTCCATGAAAGGTGCATTTTATTCTTTATCTCCAAATGTTATGGAATAGTATAAAATGAATATATAGAGGATATATATGAAATTTAAATCATTAATAACATTCTAGAGATTATTTACTTATAACTACATGGACAATTCTTTTCAAACAAGTTCATTTTTGACTCATGTTCCAAACATCGTCAAAACGTATGATATGAACTCACATAATTATCTAATTTTTATGACATGATTATTTGTGGTATGAATTTGATAATAAAATTTAAATTAATTCCATATGAAATTATAAATTGACCTATGTTTATTATTCAGGAATATAAGGAAATGAACAAGGCATGTCAGACTTGAGCTAAGGGGATTTCTTATCTCACTTTTAATTCCATGAGATTTCCATTGTTCGCCAATTATTTTTTGCATGTGGTGTATTGTGTACTTCCATTTGATATATATTATCTTGATTCTATTTATATTAATGGTATTATGTGATTCATTTGGTTCTTATTATATTTTTTCATACGACTCGATTTATTTCAATGAGGTAAGGGGTTTTATCTCCATATTTATTCACATGAGATTCAAGCTATATATGTCACTATCTTTATTTAGTGGTGTATTTACTTCCCATTATTATACTTATTGTGTAATATAATTTGTTTTATGGGTATTTACATCAATTTTGTATATTCTTTCTTTAATGGGGTGTACGTTTTGAAAGTTTCCCATGTCGGTAAGGGGACCTTTCACCCTCCTCTTTTTAAAAAACTTATTTTTGTTAGGTATTTTAATTTAAATCTTATTAATGTTGGGATATGATCTTATATATCCTTATTTCTATATATTTTATGTCCATGTGTTGAGATACCCTTTCTATCTATCATCAACTCATTTTTTGAATTTTAAAGTGACGTTGTTGGCTATCGAGTTTCTGTTAGGGAACTTCTTAACCCAATTTCAATTCTTTGGGTTAAACCTCTACTTCTTGATAATGTCATACTACGAATATATATAGATGTCCTAATGCTATTTTAGACCTAATATCCACTTCTATTGGGTGTATTTGTATTTGTCAAAAATAATTATTTTATTGATTTATCTTTAATCTATGGATACCTTCTTTGTATGGGACTTCGTCTCAATCTCATTTCATTGAGGCATACTTCAATGTATATATGGCCTTATTTTATTAGTTGTATAATAAACCCATTAGACATTAAATTTCATTCAAAATGATTCTTTTTAAATGAATATTTTTACTAAACGAAAAAAGGAATGTTTTTGCGTTACGTATGCTGTGACAATGACTTCTCCACCATTGTGACCATTATTTGAGTTTCGACTTCTTCTTAAAGCCATAACATTATTTAAAATAAAAAAATTCCATGCTTTAATTTTCTTTTATTTTGTTATTGATAATGGTTTTGATAATGTTTTGATTATATCAATGTGTTTTTTGATATCATGTGATTGAAATGTTGAAATGTTATGTTTCCTTTAAGTATGTTTTATGTGATACGATTATGTTATGGTTCTTGGGAATTTTTTATGATGTCGGGTGGTTCCATGATAAAATAAAGGTGGGTGAGCACGAGATAGCTCTCCAATGCATTTGGTGACATGAATGAGTTAAACGCAAAGGTTTTTCTGAAGAGATTTAGGGAATATTCTATGATGGGTACTCCAAACGTATCCAAGAGGGTTACTCCTTATGTAAGAATGTTATGAATGCCTCATGTTACCTTTATGTTTTATGATTTCTATGTGTATTTCACTAATATTATGACTTCATGGGATATGTTTAAAAGATTATTTTATGTATATATTGATGATCTAATGTTTTCTTTCTTTGTGTATCGCTTACTACGCTTTTTATGCTCATACCATGTTTTTGAAATGTTTTACACAGGACATAAAGTGGAATATGGTCATGGATGGGATAAAGGAAATGTCATGTTATCTAAAACATGGAACTAGACATGACTATTTTTTTCAAGATTTTTTATTTTGTGAAAAAAATGGAAACTGAGTAGATGTGTCTACTTTGTAATCCTTGAGATGTAATAATTATGTCCTAATTCTCTAAAACTATAAACCTGAAAATATCATCAGTGTGAATTATTCAATTAATTCAAAATTATGTAATATTTTAAGGGTGGGTCCTTATAGTCGGTATCAATGGTCAGTTTAGATATCTTTAGAGGTTATGGTATTCTTTAAGCACATGTGACATTACCATAATGGTTAGGATTTTAGAAATAGTCAGAGTAATTTTTATAAAGTGAATGAGATTAAGATAACATGAATAATTATATCATTGTATTTTATGATTATTTTACTAATATACTCACATTATACTTTTTTTAGTAAATGGCTGGATCTAGCAGGCACTAATGTAACAGTGGATGTGAAAAAAACATTGATGGTTTTATGAATGAGAAACTTAATGATATGGGAGCTGCAATGATAACTCTTGTGGTTATTCTGAACCATATATATGGATTCATGATTAACAATCTAAACCATAGTGATTTTTATAAGTCATCAAATATGTGAGAAACAAATCCCTATGGAGGTTTAGGTAATAACCATAACAGTAAGTGTGTTCAAAAACCTATGTGTCAAATATGTGGAAAGAAACACCTATGAAAATGTTTCAATAGGATAGAAAGATGCTATAGATGTGGAAATGATGGTTATAAAGCAAGAACCGACCATGGAAAAAGTAACCATCTAGTTGAATCTAGGAAAGGGAATGAAGTTCTTTCTGAAGGATCAATTGAATGTTTTAAATGCGGTGTGGATATTCCTTATTCAAACACATGTCCTATGAAGGCGTTTCAGGAATGGGATCACCAGGATCGTAAAAATACTCATTTACCAATACCTAATGCCATTCCTATTGAGGATTAAGAAACAAGTAATGACCAATGAAAGTTATGGATTATATCATAACATATGTTTTCCTATTATTGAAATCTTAGGAAATAATTCATGATATTTTTTAGGAAAGAAGTATTCTAGAATAAGTAGGAAATAAATGGTCAATGGATCATGAATAATGTTGAATGAGAATGAAGTAAACACATAAGGGATTCAAGAGTTATGGTTGATTTTAGGATGGTGAAATTCCTAAAAGTATTAAGGCTCTTTTTATTATTATATTACATTAGAAGAATTTTTATAGTATGTGTAGCCTTGGTGTTTGATAGATGAAAATTTTATTCAAGGAATAATTATCTTTTCTTTTGTGTATATAGTTATAAAGAACCATTTTGGTTTATATGATCCTTGAGTTTGAGGTAATTACCGGTTAATACGTTTTGGGATTCCAAAATAAAGATTTTAGATAACCGTTATGGTTATAATATGTTATGGTTATTTTTGATAAATTTATCTCTTTTAGGGAATATTATAAAATTATATAGTTTTTAAAAAGGGACAACACGTAAACTGTGTGGAAACTCGTCGTGTCGGATGAAGCTGTGGGAATCGAACCCACAACAAAAGTATGATTTGTATTTATCGCTTACCACTGGACTACGTGAAGTCCCTCAGTATGACTAATTATTTTTTTTATGATCTTATGAATTAAGAATAAGTTTGTTTTTGGGAAATGATTAACCTATCATGGAGAATATGTGATTAGGTTAATTAATTTTCAGTATAAGACTATTAAAGATACTGATGTTATTTGTAGATAAATGTGAAGATTTACATTGGAAGACTATGTGATTAAATCCTTCAGAGATTTGGGTTTCAATCTTAGTTTGGTTTAATTTTAAGAATTTTATGTATAGATGTTTATATAATGGTCTTTATTGAACCTTAGGTGTTTTTTTGTTAAATTTTGAAGATTAAGTGTAGTTTTTCTTTTTGTATGAGATTATCCTTTTTGGGTTTTATCTAATCTTGTACCAAAAAAATTTTATTTTGGATAAGGTCTAAAGACATGGTAAATATATAGTTCATCTTTTGTGGATTAGGTGATTCTCAAGAAGTTGATTATAACACTCTTAATGTGAACAAGTCATCCTAAATACTCATTGTTTTGGGAAAATATGAAATTGTATAAGAAATCAAGTAAGATATGAAAGTCTACATGACACGTAAGTATGTTTTCTAATGATTTAGTTAAGTTCATAAATAAATTTCTCAATGAAAAGTAACTTAAAACAAAAATGTTGTCTGTTAACGTTTCCTACTAGGAAATCAAATAAAATTTATCCTATTACAGGTTTGTGATTTTCTAGTGGTTAAATTTCACATAAACAAGTTTTCTATCACTCTCCATCAGAATATGAATCTTTTTTTTCTCTTTAATATCCATTTTTTCATGGAATCCTAGTATCTATTGTCTCGGGTGACCTTTGTACTTTTCTTTATTTCTTTTAATGTGAAAGTTTAATTTACTCAATTATCAATGTGAGGATTTCAATGAAGTTTCTAGGCCCAATTTTAAAATTTTGAGGATGTAATTCCAAAAAAGGGGGGAAGGATTTAACATCCGAGGTAAATAAAGAATATGACATTTTCATATTTGTAAATATTTGAGAATAAAATGTTAATATTACTTTAAAGGGAATACTATGTTCGATGGCGTACCCAGTACGCAAAAACGAGTTTCTTTGAAATCTTACGTTGCACACTAATAATATAATAATAATATTTTAAATTGTAGTTAATTCCTAGCTGTTGTAATGGCGGGAATGAAAATAACTAACTAAAAAATGATTATATATGTTTGTTAAATATTTTTACATTTATCAAATAAATGTTAGAGTCTGAAAATAAGGAAATAATTCAATTTTAAGCATAAATATTCTAATGTTCTTGAAAAGCTGGATTAAACACCTTTTTATGGAGAACCCTTTTTAAAACTACTTTTTTTCAATTTTATATGTTATATTTGAAAAAATAAAATCCTTCTTTAGAATCGGGACATCAAAATTTACTTTGTTTAATTTTTGTTTTATTTTTCCAATAAATTTCATTTTTTAATTAATAGTGAAAATGATGTATTTAAATTCAAAACCACTTTTTCATAGAATTTATTTATATTTTTAGATTATCTTTTTAATTGGGTTTAATGTTTAGTTGATGTAACACCCTGATAGTTTATGAGATGTATATTTTTTTATGACATATGTTATACGAAACATCAAAGGAATATTTCATTGTACACAATAATGGCTTGGCTTGCGTTACACGCAATCACGACCTTCCTCGACTGCGTGTATAGTACGCAATACCGAGTTTCACTAATCAATGATATATTATTATAATATTATAAACTAGACATTATGAATAGTATTAACTGAATTTTGAATTTTATAACATTATTATTCGTCTTAAATATTTTCAAGAACATGATATGAGAACAATATAAACTTTTCGGGTAAAATAAGTATTTTAAAAAAAATACAGCTTTGCCGCCTTTTGATGGCACACCGACATTAAATCTAGTTTTTGACATGTTTATAATTTAAATTTGACAAAATAAAATTTTTCATTTGAATAAGGATATAAAAATTTACTTTGGATAAATGTTTCATATTATTCTGATAACTTTCGTATTTTAATGGATAGTAAAAACACGCTATATTTTAATTAAAAATGACTTTTTTCATCAAAATAATTTATATGGTTAAATTATTATATTAAATGGTCTTAATTTATAAATAGAATATATTTTTACCATTTAATATAATTTATGTAATTAGCATTAATTTTACATTGAATTCATAGGTAAAAACATTTCAATCTTTGGTGATGTTTTAACTTTTAAAACCTGTTTCTTAACAACAGGATTAATTTTAAATTAATTACTAAAACTTCTATATTTTGAATTTTTAAAACTTTATTCCATATTTGTATTCATTGGGTCCAAATTATGTTAATAGGTTACTTTTTTTTATATTATGAATAGTAACTACGTTAATTTTTATTTACTGCAGTTAAGGGTAAATTGGGTAATCAAGGGTAAAAATAAGATTATAAAATTACCCTAACACCTGTAAAAATTATATTGAATGACTAAAAGATGACCCTTACCACATAAGTGTCTGAATAAATTTATTTTATGGACTTTTGACCATTAAAATAAATTAATTATTATTAACACCAAAGAAAGTGACAACATGTCATTCTCTTAAATCTTATAAGTATAATAATTTTAATTTAGTGTTAAACTTAATGAAACATAAAAAATGAATAGTTTCCAGAAATCTAATACAATTATATACATCATATTAATTTATTTATAATTTTTAGGTATTACTTAATTTTCATTAATTATGACACAATAGTGATGTTGAAATTATTTTACTGATTGAAATATCATATAAATGAATTTAAAAGTATTAAAATAAATATTATGATAACTATTTAATGTGATCCACTAAATTTATAGATAAATATGACATGTAATGAATCTATTATATATTTTAGTTCGAACATATCTTCTGTATATATTCTATTTAAACTGAAATAAATGAATATTGTCAAAATTGTCACTATTGTTAATTTATAGAAATTACATATTATAAAATTGTTTAAAAATCACAAAAAAAATAAAAAATATAAATTAAAATTTATATTGCCTATAATGTAATAATTTATACAATTATAGACAATTAACAGCATATAAGTAATTATATATAATGATTTAAAATTTAGAATATTATTACCACAAATAAAATTAAATAGATTATATAAGGATAATTCATGTTGATAATGTGTAAAATAAATTCCCAACTTGTCTAAATGTTACTTTATGATGATATTACAACCCTATCTAATCTAAGATTCTTATGTGAGTCATTTGTTTAGGTTTTTATGTGGGGTTTTAATTTATCATAAATTAATATTTCTTATAATTCTGAAAGTGCCCCTATCCTCCCTTATAAAAGGGCACCACATCCCTCTCCTCCTCACTCCACATTGAGCCTTAAAGATCATCCAAACCCAGCCAATTTCTTTTCTCCACTTCCCTAGAAACATCCTAGTGGTCCTGGTCTTCTTGAAATACCAATCTTAGTGCCCTAAGAAGAGGTTTCAAAGAGGCGTGCCGAAGAAGAGATAATATCTGATACCAATTCTTTCAAATTTATTTCTTTTTCTAATTCTTCTTCTTTAGTTTTTTAATTATTAAGTAATAACATTAGTGTCAATAATATAATTACATGTTATTGTAAATATGAAACAACCCTATTTCACCTTCTATCCATCCTATGGAAAATGAAATCATTGGGCATGTGTACGTACGGAATACCGTCTCCAAGCCATGGTGTAATCTGTTTTCCACCACCACCTTAATTGGATGGGTATAATGGTGTAAATAATAACTATATATGATTATTGTAAAGTGACATTGAATCTGAAATATCATACATACACTTCAATACAATTCCACGATCATGGGAATGATATCATCGCTCGTGCGTACGTACGGCCTACCATCTCCACGATGTGATGTGACTCATTCTACACGATTTTCATTGAATAATGATTATATAAATGAATTGAACGCGGAAATATGAGATATATTACAATAATACCATTATGGAAATGAGTTATATATATCCTAAAAAGAATAATAAAAATTTATTCGACAAAACAGACATAAGAACATAAAGTAATAAACACCAGAATAACAAGTAGCAATGAAATATTACTACTAAGAAGCTATGAATATGACCATATATGATATAATAACAATGAGTATGATTCTGGAATAAGTCAATTACATTATTTAAATTATTATACAGGAGTTTCGGATGCGTACAAAGCATATCGGACCAAAGATAAGGGAAAATATTGCAATCACATTTTTCTCTAATATTGTTTATACTTCTGAATTTACTGGGGAATATTTATCATACACATCCATGTTTCCTCAATATTTAATATTATTCCTATCCTCCTACAATTTTATAAATCCAATTTTACCCAATTGCGTGTTTTTAGTAAAAGATATGAATGGAATATTTTGTCATTTTTAGTACGACATACATTTTAACATTTCCGGCCAAAGTACAAGAAGAATGTTTTTTTAACTTATAAGGCATGAATGGATTTTTATGATTTCATAGAAAATTATTTACATGAAGATTACTTTATAATATTCCATTTTTATTTTTAATCAACTTCTTTTAGTTTAAAATTGTATGACATTTTGAGAAAGGAAAAATGTTTTTCAGGTAGAAAGGATATTTTCCTCAAGAATGGAGTTCAAGTGTTTTATCAACATAATTTTCCATCTAAGATAATATAGGGTTATAATTCGATCCCTATTTTTACATTGATTTGATTATGTAATGAGGTAATTAATTATATAATGTCCTTTTTATCTTATATGATTTATTTTATGATGGCATGATGTTTAATAATCTCATTTTTATTACATGGGTTATGCTATAATATATGATTTATGATTTTGTAGCACACATAATAATGGTATAATTATGAGATGGGTGGGACCTATATCTCCCTCCAATGCATTGGTTAAAGAGTTATATCTCATGATATAGACATGGATGAAATAGTATGTTAATCCAGTTCAGTTATACATGACTAAAACGAGGAGTGAACTCGGATCATAAATGGAATTTGTCCACTATGATAGCCTTGGAAATGAGTCTTGACTACTAAGAAATGATTATTTATGTTTATGTGTGTATGACACAATGTTTCATGTTTTATGTTATGATTATTGGGATTACATTTCACCACTATGATTTATCCCATGATATGATATTATGATCTCTTTTGTAGGTTAAGATATTCAAAATGTTATGTTCTTAGGAATATGATATGATTTATATTTCTTTTCTTACCATTAATAAGAATTTGAGCTCACCCTTTTGTATGTTTTCTTTTCCCTAGGTCAGGAAGAAGGTTATTAAGTAGTATATTCCATAAACGGACTCTAGATATTATAAAATAAATGGGAGATAGTGTTGATGATTTATGAACTAGTTGTTTATGTTTCTTAGTTTCCAAAAACACTATACCTATACGGTTCCTTCATGGTTTTGTTATATGTTGTAATAAGTATGCTTCAATTTTGAATTAATAACAATGTATGTAGAGTATGGGTCGTTATAGTTGGTACCAAAGGAAGGGTATAGTTAACCTTTGGAAACTAGGACGTGAAAGCCCTAGTAAGAACCCTAAGGATATGTCTAAGCATAGAACTCAATATTAGTGATTTAGAAATGGCCATGAATAACCTATGTTAAGACCTTAAGTGTAAAATTTTATTCTAGATTACGTGGTTTTCCTATTATTATTATTAGTGTTTCTCACACTATGATTATAGTTTTTAGTCAATGGTTGGAACCCGAAAGAATCATGCTAATGCTGAATACGATGGGCAATGAAGTTATTGTCCCCCTGAGAAACCCAACATCATTGGAGCTAGAATGGAAAATATTGTATCCATGCTCACACAACATTCTCAAGCTATAAACAATGCAGGACTTCCAAACGAGCAAAATAAGGAGCAACATTCTATTGAATCCTTCATGAGGCAGTGTCCACCTTCATTCAGCGGGTCATCAGATCCATTAGTGGCTGAACAATGGATTAACACCACTGATAATATATTTTCAGTTCTCAAATGTTCTAAACAAGACAAAGTCATCTTAATAGTGTACTGTTTGGAAGGTGATGCTGATCAATGGTGGAATCTTATCAAGAATACAGGGAAAAGAGATGAAATTTAGTCCATGGAATGGGATGAGTTCAAGAACCTATTTTTCAATAAGTACATCCCTCTTTTTCTTCGAACAAATAAGTAGAAGGAGTTTCATGAACTTATGAAAAAGGAATATGAATATGTTGGTACCTACGAAGCTAATTTTACAAGACTTGCAAGGTACGCTTCCAGAATTATTATCCAACCTGAGAGTAAAATCGATAGATTCTTCAATGTCTTAAAACCATATCTTCGAAGGGCGTTAGCCATAAAGGAATTCAATAGCTATGAGGAAATTGTTTGACGTGCTCTAAAGGTTAACATGGATATTAGAGTAACCCATCAGTCTTATGGGTTTGATATGTAGAAGAAAATGTAATTAAAAGTAAAATCAAAATACCACACTGAAAAGAAGATGAGGTTTCCTTTATACTCAAATTGTGGAAAGAAACATGGAGGAAATTTTCTTAAAGGGACAAGTAAATGTTGTATGTTTGGAAAATATGGACATCAGGCAGTTGAATGTCAAAATAATGGGAATAAGATGTCTAATGATGCGAATAAAGAATGGGATACATAGAATGAACCTACTACAATGCAATGTTTCAAGTGCAAGAGATGGGGCATTATGAAAATCAGGGCCCAAATCCAAGGGTTGTTGATGATGATGGCCATCAAAAAACACTTAAGGCCAAAGAAAAAGGAATGTCACATGCAATTTCTATCGGTGATTTGGAGTATGATAAAAAAGCGGTGAAAGGTACACTTACTATCCACTCTAAAGTAGAAAATGTTTTATTTGAATCTGGATCCACCCACTCTTTTATTTCTAATGAATTTTCTAAGGGTATCCCCATACTACCTCAACAATTAGATGTTTAGTTAGCTGTGACAACTCCTAATGTCACAACAGTCACATAAAAAGTTTACAATTATTCACCGATTGATGTTTGTGGGAAAGTGCTTCCTTCAAATCATGTGATCCTTCCTATAGTGGAAATTTATGTGATTCTTGGCATGGAGTGGCTTTCTTTATACATAGATCATTTAAATATCCAGATAAGGTAAATCACATTTAATATTCCCGATCAATTTACTATCATCTATCAATGAAAGGATGAATATAACCTTCCAGTGGAAATTTCTTCCATCTTATGTGTCTGGATTTTAATAAATGAAGGTAATTTATCTAAAATGGTAGGAGAGAAACTCATGATTAAGAATACACCTATTGTACGGGAGTTTGATGATGTCTTTCTGGAGTAATTGTCAGGTCTTCCACCAAATAGTGAAGTTCAGTTTCAATAGAACACATATCGGGTGCTATGCCCATTTCAAATACACCTTATATAATGTCCCCAATTGAGTTATAGGAATTGAAGAAGAAACTCCAAGAAAATCTTGATAAAGGATTCATACGCCCTAGTGCGTCACCTTAGAGAGAAAATGTTCTGTTTGTTAAGAAGAAAGATGGATCAATGAGACTCTGCATTGATTATCGAGAACATATCAAGATCACTATCAAGAACAAATATCCTCTCCAATACTTTGATGAATTATTTGAAAAACTATGCGGAGCTCTATACTTTTCCAATATTGATCTTCATTTAGGGTATCATCAATTAAGGGTCAAAAAAGAGGATACACCAAAGACAGATTTCCATACAAGGTATGGACACTATGAATTTATAGTGATGCCATTTGTTCTTACTAATTCCCCTTCTTTCTTCATGGATCTAATGAATATAGTATTTAGAGACTATATTGATCAGTTTGTGGCAGTCTTTATAGACGATATTCTGGTCTATTCAAAGAGAAAGGAAGAACATGATGATCACTTGAGAATTGTATTAATGACCCTAAGAAAGGATATTCTTTATGCCAAATTTACCAACTGTGAATTTTGGATTCAAAAAGATTCATTCATGGATCACATAATCTCAAAAGAGAGGATATTTGTGGATCCAGCAAAGACAGAGGTTATCGAAATATGGTTAAGACCAACAATAGTAACTGAGATTCGATGTTTTCTTGGTTTGGGTGGATACTATCCACATTTTTTGTATTATTTTTCACGATTATCTAATACACTCACCAGGTAGACTTTAAAAGGAGTTATGTTCGTGTGAACAGAAGAGTGTGAAGAGAATTTCAAGGAGTTGAAAAGATGGTTATTCAGTGCACCTGTGCTCACACTGCCTTGTAGTGAAGAAAGGTTTGTGATCTAGAGTGTTACATCCATGAAGGGATTGGGGTGTGTTCTCATGAAAAATGATATGGAGATAGCTTATTCCTCACAACAGTTGAAAATTCATGAGCAAAATTACCCAACTCATGATTTGGAGTTAGCTGTATTAATCTTGGAATTAAAGATTTGGAGGCACTATATTTATGGTGAAAGGTGTGATATTTATACTGATCATAAATGTTTAAATTATATTTTCACACAAAATGATCTGAATATGGGACAAATAAGATGGTTGGAGTTGATTAAGGATTATGACTACTCAATTCATTACCACCCTGGGAAAGAAAACAAGGTGGCAGATGCATTAAGTCGAAACGACCATGCTAGCTTATCCATGATGAGGATCTCAAAAGATCCAATATTTATGGATTTACAAAGGATGGTTCTTGGAATTATAATGGAAGGGGAAAATATTATCTTTATCAAATGAATTTTCAACCATCTATGCATGTGAAGATTAAAGAGGCACATAAAGAATATGTAGAGTTAAAAATGAAGGTGAGAAATGTTCCTGAATTCAACATTGATTGTGATGGTATAATAAGGTTCGTGAATTGGGTTTGTGTTCCTCCAATCACCTAATTAAAGAAGGAGATACAGCATAAGTCTCATAGTTTTTCGTTCTCTATTCATCCTGGAAGCACGATAATGTATAGGGACCTGAAAGAGTACTTCTGGTGGGATGGCATGAAAATAGATGTGGCTGAATATGTCTCTCGATGCTTGGTTTGTCAGCAAGTTAAAGCTTAGAGACAAAAGTCTAACGGGATGTTACAAACATTATCCATACCCTAAGGGAAATGGGAAAACATCATTATGGACTTTTTCACTGGACTACATAAATCATCCAAATGAAATAATTCTATCTGGGTCATAGTTGATCATCTTAAGATGTCGGCACACATCATTGCTATTAGGGAAGATTTCTCTCTAGATCATCTTGCCAGGATATATGTAAAGGGAGTGGTAAGATTTCATGGAGTACCACATTCCATTATATCTGATCGGGATCCATGGTTTACCGCAACGTTTTGGCGAAGTCTTCAGCATACTCTAGAAACAGAGTTGAGTTTCAGCACTGCTTATCATCCTAAGACAGACGATCAGTCTGAGAGAACAATTCAAACTCTAGAAGACATGTTGAGAGCATGATCTATCGATTTCAAAGGTGGTTGGGATAAACACTCACCTTTGGTGGAATTTTCTTATAATAACAGTGTTCACTGCAGTATTCAGATGGCTCCTTATGAAGCTCTCTATGGAACGAAATGATGAACTCCAACTTACAGGGATGAAGTTGGGGAAAGAAAGATATTAGGACCTGATCTAGTTGATGAGATGGAAGAAAAGGTCCGATCAATTCAACAAAACATAAGACCATATCAATTTCAAAAATAATTTTATGTCGATAACCAAAGAAAAGACCTAGAGTTTGAAGTGGGTGATAAAGTGTTCTTACGAATATCTCCTTGGAAGAGAGTAAAGAGATTTGGAAAGAAGGGAAAGCTGAGCAATATGTATATCAGAACTTTTGAAATACTGGATCATGTTTGGAAGGTATCTTACCGATTGTCTCTTCCACCAAATCTCTCTCAAGTTCACGATGTGTTCCATGTATCTCTCCTGGGAAAGTACATACCCGATCCTTCACATGTACTCAGCTCAAAAGTTGTACCGCGGGAGCAAGATCTTTCTTATGAAGAAAAACCGATAAGGATTCAGGATCATAGCAAAACTTTTCTATGGAACAAGGCCACTCTCTTTGTGAAAGTTTTATGGAGGAACCACAAATTAGAAGAAGTTACATGGGAGCTTGAGGATATGATGAGGGAGAGGTATCCTCATCTATTTGTTACAAAGTGATGAATTTCGAGGGTGAAATTAATTTTATGGGGGGTAGAATGTAACACCCTGATATTTTATAAGAAGTTATTTTTTATGACTTATTTTATATGCAACATAAAAGGAATCTTTCACTGCACACATCACTAGCATGGCTTGCGTTACACGCAATCACGACCTTCCTCTATAGCGTTTGTAGTATGCAATATCGTGTTTCCCTAAACAACAATATATTATTATAATATTATAAACTAGCCGGTATGGATAGTATTAACTGAATTTTTAATTTTATAACATTATTATTCACTTTACATATTTTCTAGATCACGGTATGAGAACAAAATAAAATTTTCAGGTAAAATAAGTATTATTCAAAAATGCAATTTTGCCAAATTTTTATGGTGTACCCACATTAAATCTAGTTTTTAACATGTTTATTATTTCAATTTGACAAATAAAAATTTTTATTTGTATTCAGGATATAAAAATTTACTTTGGATAATTTTTTCATATTATTCTGATAAATTTCATATTTTAATGAATAGTAATAACACACTATATTTTAATTAAAAACAACATTTTTCATCACACTAATTTATATGGTTAAATTATAATATTTAATGGTTTTAAAGTATAAATAGAATATATTTTTACCATTTAATATAATTTATGTCTTTATCATTAATTTTACATTGAATTAATAGGTAAAAACATTTCAATCTTTGGAAATGTTTTAACTTTTAAAACCCGTTTGCTTTACAATGGGATTGATTTTAAATTAATTACTAAAACTTCTGTGTTTTGAATTTTGAAAAATGGATTCCATATTTGGATTCAGGGGGTCTAAATTATGTTAATAGGTTACTTTTATTTTTTTGATATAATGAATAGTAACTACTGTAATTTTTATTTACTGTAGTTAAGGGTAAATCGGGTAATTAAGGGTAAAAATAAGACTATAAAATTACCCTACCAGCTGCCAAAATTCTATTGGATGACTAAAAGTAGACCCTTACCACCTAAGGGTGGGAATAAATTCATTTTATGGACTTTTTACTATTAAATTAATTTAATTATTATTGAAACCAAAGAATGTGACAACATGTCAGTCTCTTAAATCTTATAAGTATAATAAATTTAATTTAGTGATAAACTTCATGAAACATAGAACTTGATTAGTCTCCAAAAATATAATACAATTATTCAAATCATATAAATTTATTTATAATTTTTTGGGATTAAATAATTATCATTTATTAAGACACAATATTGATGTTGAAATTATTTTATTGATTGAAACATCAAATAAATGATTTAAAAAGTATTAAAATAAATATTATTTGAACTATTTAATGTGATCCACTAATTTTAAAGATACAAATTAAATGTTATGAATCTATTAAATATTTTAGTTCAAACATATCTTCTGTATATATTTTATTTAAACTCAAATAAATGAATAGGGTCAAAATTGACACTATTGTTAATTTATATAAATTACATATTATAAAATTGTTTAGAAATCACAAAAACATTTAAAAATTATAAATTAATATTTATATGGTCTAAAATGTAATAAATTATACAATTATGGAAAATTCACAACATATAAGTAATTATTTAAAATGATTTAAAAATTAGAACATTATTACCACAAATAAAATTAAATATATTATATGAGGATAAATCATGTTGATATTGTTTAAAATAAATTCCCAACTTGTCTAAATTTTGTTGGATGATGATATTACAATCCTATATCATCTATGCTTCGTATTTGAGTCTGTTTTTGTTGTTTTTATGTGGGGTTGGAATTTATTATAAATTAATATTTCTTATCATTCCAAAGGTTCCCCTCTCCTCCCTTATAAAAGTGCACCTCCTCCCTATCCTCCTCACACAACATTGAGCTTTCAAGATCAGCCAACCCCTACCAATTTCTCTTCTCCACTTCCCTAGAAACATCCTAGAGGTACTGGTCTTCTTCAAAGTCTAATCGTAGTGCCCTGAGAGAAGGTTTCAAAGAGGTGTGTCGAAGAAGAGGCAATATTTGTTACCAATTTGATCAAATTTATTTCTTCTTCTACTTCTTCTTCAATAGTTGAAACATTGTGAAGTAACAACATCATTATCACTCATATACTGATATGTTATTATAAATATGAAACAACCCTATTTCACCTTCTATTCATCCTATGGAAAATGAAATCACCACGCGTACGTATATAATGAATATCGTCTCCACGCCGTGGTGTAATATGGTTTCCACCACCACCTTACATGGAAGGGTATAATGTTGTAAAAAATAACTATATATTATTATTGTAAAGTGATATTGATTATGAAATATTATACTTACACTTAAATACAATTCCATGATCATAGGAATGGTATCATCGCTCGTGAGTAAGTATGGCCTACCGTCTCCACGATGTGATGCGACTCGATCTACATGATCTTCATTGAATAATGATTATATAAATGAATTTAATGAGTAAATATGATATATATTAAAATAATACCATTATGAAAATGATGTATCTATAACCTATAAATAAGAATAATAATTTATTTGACAGAACACACATAAGAACATAAAAAATAAACACCCGAATAACAAGTAGCACTGAAATATTACTAATAAGAAGCTAAGAATAAGACCATCTATGATTTCATAACAATGAGTATGATTCAATAATAATTCAATGACATTATTTAAATCATTATATAGGAGGTTCGGACATGTACAAAGCATATCAAAGCTAAGGTAAGGGAAAATATCGCAATCTCATTTTTATCCGAAATTGTTTATAATTCCAAATTTAATAGGGAATATTTATTATCCACATCCATGTCTCCTCAATATGTAATATTATTACTATCCTCCTAAAATTTTTTAAATCCAATTTTACTCATTGGTGAGTTTTAGTAAAACATATGAATGGTATCTTTTGTTGTTTTTAGTATGAGGTACTTTTTGACTTTTCCGGCCAAAGTACGAGAAGAATGTTTTTTCAACTTATACTGCTTGAATGGATTGTTATGATTTCATAGAAAATTATTTCCATGAAGCTTCCATTACAAGATTTCATGTTTAGTTTTAATCAAATTATTTTACTTTAAAATTGTATGACACGTTAATAAAGGAAAAATGTTTTTGATGTAGAAAGGATATTTTCCACAAGAATGGAGTTTATGTGTTTTATCAAAATTATTTTCCATCTAATATAATATAGGGTTCTGTTTCTATCCCTATTTTTACATCTATTTGATTATGTTATGATGTAATTAATTTTATTATGTCCTTTTTATCTTATATGATTTATGTTATGATGGCATGATGTTTTAGAATCCCATTTTTAACATGGGTTATGATATGATATATGATTTATGATTCTATGGCACACATAATAATGGTATCATTATGAGATGGGTGGGACCAATATCTCCCTCCAATGCATTGGGTAAAGAATTATATCTCATGATATAGACATGGCTATAATAAAAGGTTAATCCCGTTCAGTGATACAGGACTGAAACGAGGAGTGAACTCGGTTCAGAAATGGACTTTGTCAGCTAGGATAGTCTTTGAATTGAGTCGTGACTACTAAGAAATGATTCATTATTATTATGTGTGTATGCCACAATGTTTCATGTTTTATGTTATGATTATTTGGATTAAATTTCACCACTATTATTTATCCCATGTTATGATATTATGATCTCTTTTGCAGGTTATGTTATTCATAATGTTATGTTCTTATGAATATGAAATGATTTATATTTCTTTTTTTTACCCTTAGTGAGCATTTGTGCCCACCATTTGGTATGTTTTCTTTTCCCTAGGACATGAAGAAGGTTATTAAGTATTATATGCCAAAAAGAGACTCTAGATATGATAAAATAAATGGGAAAAATTATAGATGATTTATGAACTAGTAGTTTTTGTTTCCCAGTTTCTAAAGACACTATACCTATACTGTCCTTTCATGGTTTTTTTATATGTTTTAATAAGTATGCTTAAATTTTGAAGTAATAACAATGTATGTAGATTATGGTTTGTTACAGTTGAAATTTATTTTTACCATTTATTCTGATGGTGGTAATTGAAATTAATTTTAATTTGAAATTTCACATAAACAAGTGTCAATCTTTTGATAGATATTGTTTTATAAAAACAAATTATTTGTTTTGACAACAGGAATTATTTATAAAATTAATTAATTAAACTTCTATTTTCTGAATTTGGTAAAATATACATCATTTTTGAATTTGAAATATTATATTTACTTTGGAAAAATTTTAGGAATTTTTCTAACAAATGTTCATTTTTAATGAATAGTGAAAAATACTGGATTTTATTTTAATTTTTTTATTCTAATTTAATTATATATTTATATGGTCCTTTTAATTGGTTTTAAAGTGTAATTGAATTATTTTTTTATCACGTAAGACAATTTTGTTCATTTTAAATAATTTTTATTTTCCATTGGATGTAAAAACAATTCAATCTTTTGATAATGTTTTACTTGTTAAAAACCCGTCTTTGGATGTGACAACGAGAATTATTTTTAAATTAATTACTGAAATTTATAAGTTTGGAATTTGGTAAAATGGATTCCATATATAGAATCTGATGGTCCAAATTATGTAATTAATACTCTTTTGTTTTTGGACATTATGAATAGTAATGACGGTAATTATCATTAATTATGGTCTTTAATTAGTAATCGGGTAGTTAAGGGTAATAAAATAATATCATAATAATATAAAATGACCACAAATTGTGTCCAAATATTCTTTTTTGAGTCATGTATGACCATTGTAACCTTAATACTGAACATGATGGCCCATGGAGTCACATGGGTGTAGTAGTGACATTTATGACATTATTTTTTAAAAAGAAGAGAAATATAACAATGGTTTGTATAACCTAAGTAATGAAAATTAAATTTTGTCTATATAAACTATCTATTAGACTATAAATATTCATTTTAAATATAAAACGATTTCCTACATCATGGTATATTTTTTTATAATTTTTACACATTATATAAATAAATTTATTTATGGCACCATGATGATGCAGTGATTACCTCATTAATGAATGATTAAAATAAAATGAAATGATAATGTAAGATATAAGACTTACAATTTTATAAAACCTATTGTATGGGATTATTTCAAACAATTATCACCATATACTATAAATATATCATTGTGGGACCATTAAATTCTGAAAACCATTTTATAATAAAGTAACATTTCAAAACATTCCAAAAGTGACCCTCCTCCCACTAATAAAAGGACCCCAAATCTACCCCATTTAACCACACCTCTCATGACCTTGGATCGTCCAAAATCTACCCATATTATCTCTCCACATCCCTATCTTACACCTAGAATCCTCACTTTGGGAAGAATTATTTCCAAGGAAGCCTTTGGCTCAAATCAAAAAGTCTTACCCGATTTAGAGGTAATGTCTTCTCTTGAGTTTCATTATTTTATTTTCCTTCTTCACTCACCAATATCTTATTATTATTTGGTCCCATAATAAAAATAATATCCTAAGTATTATAGGATGTTTTTATTATATGTAGTATACCTACAGATACACAAAACTCCGTCTAATGGTTAAAGATCATACATTTTATGTGGGTGAATAATTACTGCCTCACTAAACGATAATTGTTCAGTCTTCTTTTAACACATTTCAAGGTTTAAATTATGATGTAACATTGTTTATATATATTATATATATTGTATTTCTATTTTCTATATGCTTCATAATTTTATTTTTAAATCACATTGTTATGCTTTTCATGTCGTGGAACTGCGATAATTTCATCTGAGGAAGTGTGGACTACTGCCCCCACAAGTGATGTGACTCGTTCATGCCAAACATGGAATTTATAAAGAATTTAATTAATGATCTTATGTTAACTATATAAAATATATATTATACTTTAATTATAATATATATATGTCTCATTTAGTTATAATTTCTATAATATGAAAAAGAAATTAAAGTAGTGTTCATGCATACATACGTCCCACCGTCTCCATGAACGATGTATTTCATTTTTTTCTAGAAATGTTATGGAATAGTATAAAATTAATATATACTGGATATATATGATATTTAAATAATTAATACCATTATGGAGATTATGTTCTTATAAATACATAGGAAATTCTTTTCAAACATGTTCATTTTTGACTCGTGTACCGAACATCGACAAAACAGATGATACGAACTCACATAATTACCTAATTATTATAAAATGATAATATGTGATATGAATTGAATAATAATATTTAATTTAAGACTTTATGAAATTATAAATTGACCTAATTGTTTATTCGGGATTATAAAGAAACAAACAAGACAAGTCGGACTTGACGTAAGAGGATTTCTTATGTCACTTTTAATTCCATGAGATTTACATTGTTCACCAATTATTTATTGCATGTGGTGTATTGTGTACTTTCATATGATATATATTATCATGATTATATTTATATTCATGTTATTATGTGATTCATTTGGTTCTTATTATATTTTGGTCATACTACTCGATTTATTACAATGAGGTAAGGGGTTTCTATCTCACTATTTATTACCGTGAGATTTATGCTATATATGTCACTATATCATTTCAGTGGTGTATGTACTACACATTATTCTAATCTTTGTGTAATATAATTTTGTTAATGGGTATTTACATCAACTTAGTGTAGATCTTCTTTTATGGGGTGTACATTTCGAAAGTTACCTAGGTCGGTAAGGGAACCTTTCACCATATTCTTTTTTAAAAGACTTCTTTTTGTTATATCTTTTAATTTACATCTTCTTAATGTTGGGAAATGTTTTTATATATCATTAATTTTGTAAATTTTATTTCAAAGTGATGAGACACCCTTTCAATCTCTCAAGAACTCATTTTCTGAATTTTAATGTGACGTCGTTTGGCTGTCGAATTTCTGTAAGGGAACTTTTTAACCCAATTTCAATTCTTTGGGATAAACATATATTTATTGATTATGTCATACAATGAATATGTGTGGATGAACTCTGATTGTTTTACAATTAATATCCTCTTATATTGGGTGTATTTATATTTGTCACACATAATTATGTAATTGATTTTTCCTAAATCTATGGATATCGTCTTTGTAAGGGACATTGTCTCAATCTCCATTTGTTGAGGAATACATACATTTATATAAGACCTTCATTTTTTAGTTCTATAATAAACCCTTTTGACATTTAATTTCATTCCAAATGAATCTTTTTACACGAAGCATTTTACTAAACTACAAAAGAAATGTTTTTGTCTTACGTATGCGGAGACAACAAATTTTCCGCCATCATGACCATTATTTGAGTTTAGACTTCCTCTACAAGCCATAAAGTTTTTTAAAAGAAAAATAAATACCATGTTTTAATTTTATTTTATTTTGGTATTGAAAATGGTTTTGATAATGTTTTGATTATGTCATTTTGTTGTAGTGATATCTTGAGATTGAAATGTGGAAATGTTATGTTTCTTTTATGCATGTTTTATGTGATGCGATTATGTTATGGTTACATGGAAATGTTAATGAAATCTAGTGGTTCTGTGATAAACTAAGGGTGGGTGAGCCTGAGATAGATCTCCAATGAATTATGTAATGCAAAGCAGTTAATGTCTATGGTTTCTCCGAAAAGATTTAGGGAATATACTGTGATTGGTTTTCCAAACATAACCATGAGAGTTACTCCCTACATAAGAATGTTATGAATTCCTCAAGTTACCTTTTATGTTTTATGATATCTATGTGTATTTCAAAAATCTTATGACTTCATGGGATATGTTAAAAAGCATATGTTATGTATATATTGATGATCTAATTTGTTCTTTCTTTGTGTATCCCTTACTGAGATTTTTATGCTCATCCCATATTTTTGAAATGTTTCTCAGAGGACATAATGTGGAATAGGGTCATGGATGGGATCAACGAAATGTCATGCTATCTAAAACAGAAACTAGATATGGCACTTTTGTTCAAGAGTTTTTATTTTCTGAAAAAATGGAAACTGAGTATATGTGTCTACCTTGTAATCATTGAAATGTAAGAGTTATGTCCTAATTCTCTAAAACTCTAAAGCTAAAAATATCTTCTATGTAAATTATTCATTTAATTAAAGAATATGTAATTTTTTATGGTCGGGTCCTTATACTAGCTCCCCAAATAATATAGGTCATGATATATAATCTCCTCTTAGGAGGTGTCTTTAGAGGATCTGAATTTGTCAAAGTATTCTCAAGCCATATCTCAGTGGTCTATGGAGAACTATCCCAGGAAAACATGGGAGGATGATGTCATTGGAACACACACATCTACTAATCCATAGAAAAGTCCATGTTTGGGAACCCTTGAATGGACTGTATAAATCACATTAACCTCTCCTAGAATCGGTCTCGAGCAACCATATCTAGTACAACTAGTAGTAATGTAACTAGAAGTCTTGGAGGATCTGATATGATATTACAGACAACTAAATCCAAATCAGGCTCATCGCTATCCTCATGGGTCACGACTAGAGGTCATAATGGCGGCATGTCTCTAAAAAACCAAACACGCATATCTGAAAAGACTGAAAATGAAAAGACTGAAGATAAAAAATATGATATCTGGAATCCTTTCTATAATCATGATACACCCCTCTACATAGTCCTGAATGTAGGACTGTGTAAAAAAGAATAGTCATAAAAATTAATAGAAAGACTACCTAAATCCCACTCTAAAGATTAGTATATGTAAAGATCTATGTTCTTAATTTCAATTTCATTTCAATTCACATATACTTCAAAATATCCATTAAATTGTTGAATGACATGTGTAAAAAAATATGATCCATAAGGTCCCATAGACCTCATAAACGGAAATATGGTGTCCATTAAACTCATACAAAAAGGCATTCAATTTCATGTATCTAATGGTACATGACACAATGTTCCATAATTATATGCTTACAGTGTTTATTATAAACTATTTATCAAAATTTTGTTTAGATTACTACTGAAAATCTATATACATTATGTGTTTCTCAATTCTCTTCGCAATTAATTTATCACACAAATCATGTATCACTCAAGGAACACCTAATAATCATGAACTCAGGAAATTATTCACATTTGGAATGGAATAATGCATGTAATTTGAATTAGATAAGGTTCCTAAAATGATTAATGAGATAGAATAACCTCATCTCATTAGTCCAAGTATAAAAATATTTAATCATAACTATCATCAAACCTCACGATCATCACCTAATAGTAGAATCAAATAAACTATTATAGGGAAAATAACGAAAAAATAGTTTTTGTTCCTAGAAATTTGGACTCTTTCTATACATGGGTTATCTAATTCCCTGAGAATATCATTACAACATCCCAATAAAATCCACATTACATATCTATTTTATCAAATTAGTAAAGAAACCTAAAATGAACTACATTGACAGTACATTGTAACATTACAGTTCGAGATCCACTTAATAGTGCCCCAAACTTGGGGGTCACATGTCCTCAAGTGATTATAACCATACTCTAGAAGATTTTTTACTTCTATAAGGGCTGAGGGTGTGTATTTGGGGATACTATTCCATCTTGTATGAGAGTAGTATAGTGTTAATAATCATTACAATCAATTAGGGGATGTATATAAAATAACTAAATAGACAACTAGAATAACATCCAAAATAGTGTAATAATTAGTAGTCCAAAATTTTTCATTTTCAACAAGATGTTTGATAACTCCAAAAATTAGAAAAACATGTATATAGTAATCCTATTAAATAAATATATCAAAATATATAACACCATAAATGAACTATCACCTGATAGCATCGGGATCATAGCTCTATCATGTGCACCCCTTATAACATGTATATAACAATCAACCTTTATAAAAATAGAACACTCTCTAGCCCCTACATATATCCATGATGTTATTTTGGGTACCCAGTGGTGGACTGATAAGGTTGTGAGATAAAAATCAGTAGGCCACCAACAATTGTGTCTACAACAAGTATAGTATGTGTAATATAAACAGAAGTACTGTGTAGTATATAACAAGTAAAAGAGAAATGAAAGAAAAATATGATCATGTCCAACCTATCAAGATAATTTGTAATAATAGTAAATATATCATAAAAGGATGAATATAAATCATAAAAATCATGTATGATACATTCCAAGAAAAAAAATAACATGATCTGCATACCTGGCCTATCTGTAATCATATAAATGTAGGACCTTGGGACACCCTGAGAGGGGAGGGGTGAATCAGGGTGTCAAATTTTTCTTTTTAAATTTGTGGATCTTGTTACCACATTGGTAGGAACTAGTTAAACCTTAATGATGGATATGATCATCAATGAAACATTCACATGCAAAGAGATGACACAAAATTTTTTACTTGGTTCACCACTAAGGGCTACGTCCAAGGAGCATACACCAACATGTCTCCAGTCATACCAAATTCCACTATAATTCACTAGCAGTGGATTACAGTGGTTCAGGAACAATCACTCTGTCCCAGGCTCACTTCTTTTAGAATGGATCAGGTATATCTCACTACATCCCATGGGTCACTCCCATTGACTCCCCCTGGCTCACTGCCGGTGGCGAAGTCACACTGAGTTTATAGACGTGAAGGCCTCTTCGATGTCTTCGTCTCCTGTTCAGCATGAGACAATTCATGCATCATAGTACTAAGTTGATGCTCTTTTGTATTCAATCTTCTTCATTAGTGAAATAACTTAATGTACTAAATCATCATCTTCTCATCCTTTGATTCCAAATAATGACAACTACGTGTATTGATATATTCCCCTCGTTCTTTGCAGATCCGAGTTTAGTTGAACGAACTGTTCTTCTTCTCTTCGTAAAGCACAACGAGGGTGTTAAACACTAGTAGTTTGTGTGTGGTTCCACTTCTCTTCAGAAAACCAAATTGTTCACTACTCTTATGTCTTAAAAATGATTATATTATCTATTGCACTGAATGTATCGAGCAATATTCCAGCTTTTGTGTGTCCCCAAAAGGACGGGAATACTCCAATAGCACCCATCACTCTTCCCCAAGCATGACCCGTATGTCCTAAAATTGCGCACAAGTCTTCGGCGCACAAGTCCAAACTGGCCGCCAGGTATCACCAAACCACCTACGTGACACCGCCTCCTTCAACTTCAAACCTACGCAACTCACTTCCTTTCTCTCCCAAATCGCCTTGGGAGTGCTGATAACAACCAGCACACTACCTCTACTTGTCCGACCCAAATACCACTTGCACGGCTCAACCACCTTCACAAAGAGAGCTCAAACAATATCTAAGTCTGGAACACCATACCGAATGAGGAGGGGTGCTCTTATATTTATAGGCATTGGGATACTCTAAGCAGCAGCACAGTAGTCTTCCCTCAGTGCGCAGGTTCCGATGAACAACTCATTTTCCCAAGCCTTTGTCATGTTGCTCAGTTGCGTGACCCAACCAATACCTGAAAGAACCTATTTCCTTTGCCATATTTTTATGAAGATCTCATCTTGAAAAAAATCTGACGCATAGTTTTCCAAACCTCCTAGGTACCGGCACACAAGTCCTTTCTCGGCCCACAAGTCACCTGCAAGACCAGCACTAAACTTGCGCGACCCTTATCCATTTGCCATTTTTCCATGCTCTGATCTTAAAACACATATGGTGCGCAACTGTTCTATCATTCATGTACACGACTCCACCTTGTATCTGCTCTTTTTGTACCACCATCAGATCATCCATTCCATTGTTGACATTCTTGAATAAAACATAGATCATTAACCACATCCCATGAAATAAACATTCCACCATGAAATATCCTCTGTCAACAAATTTTTATGTAGTTTGATTGATTTGTCAACAAGCATGATAACGTCGAAAAATATTTCTTTTCGGTGATTTGTATTCTTCATCAACTCTTTTTCTTTCAACATAGACTCCAATATCACAATATATATCTTTTAATTGATCAGATTTAGCATCATCATATTTTGATATAATGTGATGTGCATGGCCATCTTAGAATTCCAATCCCTTGAACATCATATTCTTCTTCAACCATCATTGTATACTTCATTCAAAACATATGATTCAATTTTTCAAGTAGGCATGGGCATTGTTCTCATGCAATCATGACTAATTGTATGATATTTATCAAATCCCCAGTCTTCTATAAGCCTTCTCAGATGGATTATACCTCACTATTCTACATTGTTGTAAACAATGTGTCACCTTTGACACGCGTTCTTTGAACTTATGATCAGTACAAAAATAATTTGAATTTCCATTCCTCCATTTCAATGGAGTACTTTATGATCTCCTTAATTTTGAACTTCATTTAAAACTATTTAGAAAAAATAAGACCTTACACACAAAGTGGTCCCAACAATCTCCCCCTTTGTATTTTATTGTCAATACCTTGCATATCTTCTGAAATGAATTTGGCAATGTCCGAATGAGAATATTATCTTCAATAAATTTTTCTTTTCAAACATTAATTTCACTTGCTATCCCCTTTATTGACATGAAGTACAATGATCATGGTAGGGATGGTATCAATATATACTTAATCAATGTTTCATTGATCATTTCACTATATGTCTACTTGAGAAATGCATGATGTTGAAAAAAAGAGGATTTAATTTAGACAAAAGGTTGTCCATTATTCAAAGATCATGATATCAAAATAGATGATAACAAATGTATGTTGTTTTCAAGGGTTTACCAATTTGATTTCCAGCTAAAGAGATCAAATGTGATAGGTAATAATCAACCTAAAACTCTTGCACTCACATAAGAAAATAGATCAAAAACATTCATGTGCAATTGGTAGCATAAGTGGCCTTGGGTCACATCCATTCTTTTTATGTCACTGATCAATTCAGTTACTCACCCTTTGTAGAATGATCATTGTTCTAAGTAACCATGGTTGAGAGATTGAGAAATGACATACCTTCTCCAATTAAATTTTCTTCATGATATTAGGAGAGTAATTGCATTTAATAACATCCAGAGTTGATACTGATTGAAACAATGATTTTGGAAGCTTCTTTAAAAAATTTTCCTTATCCCCCTCAAGGGAAACACTCCCCATCATCTTCATCAAGAGTGATACTTCATCAGCCTAATCATTGAATATCAATTTAAGAATCATCCAATGATGTACTTCTTCAACTTAGATATCAAAAGTTTAACAACAATCATTACTTCTCAGAATCTCACCCTGAGAGCATGCTTCACCTTCAATTCCCCGCATTATTTGAAAAAATACAATACACAAATGATAAAGGGAATAAGGTGGTTCCACCTTGCTTCATCAACATGAGCCGAATGGTTGAGGTTCTTTTCTCAACCATGTTTCTATATTCACCCCATTCTTCATGCCTGAACATTTGAACATATGTTCTGATATATCTTGATGTGTCATGGTTTCCTTCACATTTTCTTCTGCGTGGTATGGAGATTTATTCTGCACAACAACCATTTTGAATGATTAATTCTCACTCCTTTTGAGGACTAATTATTTCTCTGTTATTATGGTTAGACAACCTTTTGCAATGTAACCAGACATCTTGCATCTCTCACACTGAACTTCATTGACATGTGTGTTTTTCTTGGTTTGAAATCTCTCTTGCACTCTGTCCTCATCTCGTGAAAGTTTTTCTTTTACTTTATCACCAGCCTTGGCATTTTCATCTTCAAGATTCCTCATTCTTTTCAAATCATCTGGCCAGATGACCAACAAGAAGTTTGCAACTATTACATCTGGTTTTGATCTTCCACATGGGTTCATCTGAGTTTCATCCCACATAGTTTTTCTTGTCGACCAATGACCCTTCAATTTCATGGATCTAAAATCCTTTGTCTTCTAAGCTTCCCTACTTGAGATCTTATTGGGGAAATGTGTTTTTTCAATATTCTTCTGATTTCTTCCCAAGGTACTTGCTTTAAACATAGACAGCATCAGAGGTCTTCTTTTCCCATCAACAGTGAAATCATATTGAGATGGGCATGTACTGAACTTTTAACCACTGTCGTTGCATACATCACAGATGTTATCAAGCAGTCCAAATCAGATTGCTATAAACAGATGCTTCTGGACCTGCAGATGTTTCTTCTTCTTTTATGACTTTCTCCCCTTTGATACATGCTTTCTTTTTACTTTTTCATTAAAGGGATTGTACCAACAATCCATTGGACAATGCCCAAATCTATTGCATCACCAACATTGACCCACAAATCTTTTCTTCTTTGTATCTTCTGTATGAGGTTGTTGGGCCTTCTTCTTAATTTTTTTCCTCTATTTGAGGAACCAACTTCCTTATTTTTTCATCCCATAAAATCTAGCCATAATGGTAGGTTTCTTATACTCCTCTTTCCTCACCCATACTTGTTTATAATTTTTCATCCAACCAGAAATTTTTGAAGGAAAATATTTTGAAAAAATATTACTGGTTTGTATGGACGGTACCATCACTTTCATTGCTTCTTTTGATAGATCAAAGAGCGAAGTCATGATCTTCTTATCACATGATGGAATTCTTTCGACAGTATAATCTCCTAGCGAGAATTGAGTATGAGAGGAAACTGATTCTAGAGATGGATAATAAATAGTTTTCATAATATTTTTGTCACATGTTGGAGGTATTTCATCTTTATAATCCACCATTGAACATTGAGTACTACAGTAACTTTTTCATTCTTTTTTAAAGTCTCAATATGTGTCTTCTCACGATTTTTCAATTCAGATTCTAATTTTTGACTTTCTATATTGAGGATGATCTTATGATCTTCAATCATAATCATCTTCTCTTCTCAAGACTTCTTCAATCTTATAACCTCGTATTTTTGCATCTTAACTTTTGTTGGTAACAAAGAGTCAAGTTCTCTGAATCTATTGTATGTTTCTTCCAAACAAATACTCTTGACTTCAGTGCTATTATTCAGCTTAGCTTCAAGTGCATGGATCTTTTCTTTTAGAGTCTTATTGAATCCCTCTTTTTCTTCAAAGACTTTAATTTTTTGGGTGAGCATTAATCATTCAAGAATTTTTCCTTCCAATCCCTTTTTCAAATTATCAGCTTCTTTTTCCAATCGATTGATCTCATCCTGCATGCAATGAAATATTCTAAAAAATAGGATCAACTCTTTATTCAAGAATATCATGTAGATAGGTTAATAATTTCTCTTGATCACATGCGATACAAGTATATTTCATTTCTATGGTAGAATCAGGAGCCACCTACTAGATAATTTCTATGAAAAATATTTCTTCATTATTGGAAGGGAATGGAGAACAAGACATTGTATCTTCATTGTACATGATGGAATTCTTCAGTTGCATCCTCTAAATCGTTTTCCTATTTGTCAGGGTCTTGCTGGATGTAGAATTATTCTCAGAAATGACTAAATCTTCATCAAGACTGCATTTCATTGTTAAATTTAGGAAAGAAACTCAAATCCTATCTTGAATAGAATTACTGTATAGAATGCAACATACGTGAACCATTCACTTTGATACCACTTTTAGGACCCTGGGACACCTTGAGAGGGGAGTGGTGAATTAGGGTGTCTACTTTTTTTGTTAATTTATGGATCTTGTTCCCACATTGGTAAGATCTAGTTAAACATGTTTGATGGATATGATTAGTAGTGAAACACTCACATACAAAGAGATGAAAAAATAATTTTTACTTGGTTCACCACTAAGGGATACGTCCAAGGATCGTATGCCCACAAGTCTCCATTAATACCAAATTCCACTATACTTCAGTAGATGTTGATTACAAAGGTTTGGGCACAGTCACTCTGTCCCAGGCTCTTTGCCATTACAAAGGTTTAGGGATAGCTCACTGCTTCCCTCGGTTCACTCATGTTGACTCCCCCTGGCACATTGCCCTTGGTGAAGTCACACTCAGTTTATAGACGTGAAGGTCAACTCAATAGATTTTCATTGAAGTCTTCAACTCCTGTTCAGCATGAGACAATGCTTGAATCAGAGTACTGAGTTGATGCTCTTTTGTATTCAATCTTATTCTTTAGTTCAAAAACTGAATGCACTAAATCTTCTTCTTCTATTCCTTGGATTCCCAAATCTATCTCCTAAGTGTATTGATATATTACCCACTTTCTGTGTAGATCTGAGTTCAGTTGCAAGAACCATTCTTTTTTTCTTTTCAAAGCACAACGAGGTTGTTAAACACCCGTCATGTGTGTGTGGTACCACTTTTGTTTATAAAACCAAATTGTTCACTGATCTTCCGTCTTAATAAATGAAAATATTATATGATTCACTAATGTTATCGTGCAGTCTTCCAGCTTTCGTGTGGCCCCAAAAGGATGGGCGCACTCTAACCGCACATGTCGCTCTTCCCCAAGCCCAGCACGCAAGTCCCAATACGGCGCGCAAGTCTTCGCCGTGCAAGTCCAAACTGGCATGCAAGTATCACCAAACCAGCTGCACAAGACCAAATCCTTCAACTTCAAACCTGCACGACTCACTTCATTTCTTTCCCAAACCACCTTTGGCGCACATCTAAAAACCGGCGTGCAACCTCAACTTGCGCAAGGCAACTACCACTTGCACGGCTCAACCACCTGCATGACGAGAGCTCAAAAAATCTCTAAGTCTTTAACTCCATACCTAATGAGGAGTTGTGATCATCTATTTATAGGCATTCATATACCCTACGCGGTCACGCACAAGTCTTCACTTGGCATGCAGGTTCCGACGCGCAGCCCATCCGCCCTAACCTCTGTCGCGCTTCTCACCTGCGCGACCCAACCAATACCTATGTGAACCTCTTTTCCTTCGCCATATTTTGAATATTTTATCTTTAGAAACGTCTAGCATGCATCTTTCCAAACCTTCTAGGTACCGGTGTGCAAGTACCTTCTCGATGAACAAGTCACCTATACGACCAGCCCAAAACATGCGTGACCCTTATCCCTTGAACTCGACATGCCATCATGAAATCTTCTTTTTCAAAAAATGTGTATGTCGTTTTCTTTCTTTTTCAACAAGCATGATAACTTTAAATACAATTATTTTCAGTGATTTATATCATTCAACAACTCTTCTTCTTTCAACACAAACTCCACTATCATGATATATATCCTTTGATAGATTAGCTTTAGAATCATTAAATTTTGATACAATGTGAAGTTCATGGCCATATAAGAATTCCAATCCCTTGCACATTGTCTTTTTCTTCAACGGTCATTCTTTATTTCAGGGAAAACATATGATTAAATTCTTTAAGTTGGCTCTGGTATTGTTCTCATGCAATCATGAAGAATTGTATAGTCTTCATCAAATCCCCATTCTACTTTAAGCATCCTTAGGTGGATTATACCTCACCATTATGCACTGTTGTGAACAATGTGTCACCTTTGACACGTGTTCTTTGAACATATGATCAGTACAAAAACCATTTGAATGTCCATTCTCCATTTCATTAGATCACTTCTTGATCTACTTTATTTTGAACTTCATTGACAACTATTGATTACAGATACAACCATATACACAAAGTGGTCTTAACAATAAAAATAACCATATCAACCACACCATGTAATCAATTTTATACATCTCCTAAAGGCTATGTCATGAAATACAATTTTAGACCATGACTGGTTAGATCCATAGTCTATAAGACCAAGTAATAATCATCAATTTTCATGAGCATCATGATGGAAACTGAGTAATGTTTTAGGTGGTGTCCAAGGAGCATGTCGATAGATCATATCCAATGTGAGTCCCTAAAAGTAAGATAAAAGTGGTATTAAGGAAAATGATATCCTATGAAATTAGGATCTATGTATTAAATAGTTCTAAGGAATCCACTAATGTAATCATCACCCATGGAGTAGAAATTTCCTTGCATCCAATGAAATCAATATACAAGGATCTCATAAAAGGGATTCACTAACATAATCAATTCATTAATGAATTCATATTCCTCCAAACTCCATGAGTTTCTCTATGCCATTTATAAAATTTCCATATAAACAACTTATCTATCTTAATTATAAGAAATAATATGTAATAGAGGAAATATTATTATACATTAAATTAAATAATTTTAATTCCATTCATTAAAAAATATACAAGTAAGAAAAGGTGCACAGAACTATAAAAAATTAACTTAATTATCATTTTTTATCCCACTAAAATTGGAATTCTCCCACACACCCAGTATGATTGTATAATGTAGGGAAGGTATAAAGGTACACCACTTGGGTGGCCTAGGTTGAGGTGAACAACCACCAATAATCAGGAATGTACTCAAAGAGTAACCTAATAGGTTCCAATTTACTAAATCAAAGGATTTAAATAATTAAATTGGAACCTCAAAAAATATTAGACCTACAACTCAACAAAATCCATACATATAAAAATAAAAACCTAGTTGGAAATGTATAAACCACCTACAGTTGTATCAAAATAAAACACCCATCCAGTATTGACTTCTTATTCAATATTTATGTGACTAGAAATGACTTACAATTGAAAACATGGACATATGGAATACTATCATTCACTAAAAAAACTTTTTCGATACCATGTTAAATGAGTAATGGAACTAGGGGAACATATAACATACCTATGTGCATCTAAGAAGAGACAGGGTGTTTGAATCCTTGTTTGGATAGATAAAAGATGGCCAATACTATGATTTTATAATCAAAGGGAGCTCCCAAAACCAATGTTTTCCTCTAGAATGAAAGGATTAAATGATATAGTTTTTAAGAATTATTTAAGAAAAATTTTGTAATTTCTCCTCAAATCCATGGGTTTCATGGTTTACTAGCAAGACTGTCCAATCTCTGCGCCTACTATGTACCCTTCTCTGCATCATGGGAGAACATAAAAATTCAAACCACATAGTTATACAAACTATGTGCCGACTCTGCACATAGACTGCAATATATTAGAGAGCTACCACATGTGTGTGACCAAGGATGTATGGTTTCCTTATACTATGTTCTCCTCGTTAGAGACCTGGGCCACCTATCATGGCTTCATCATACCATGGATCATAGGTCGTACGGATTCAACTAACCATGACGCTGAACATCCATTTTGAAAAATTGAGCCTTCAGGATATGAAGAAACCCCAATGACCCCCCAAAACCCAAATAATCTCATTTGGAATTAAAATTTGGTCTAATGCATTCTTTTAATATGAAATTAATAAGATATGTACCTGCTAAGAAAACCTAATATCTTACACGTGGCATTTTCATTTCCAAAAAATTATTTTTTAATAAAATTAATATTAATCTTAAAAAAATAAATATTTCCAAATGTTACTTTTGGAATAATGTTCAACATGTTAAAAAACACACAAAATTAAGAACCTAAACAATGTCCTCAATTAAAAATTCTGATCAAGAAAAGTAATTTAGTTTTAAAAACCCAATTTTAGATCATTTTTAATTTTTCAATAGTTATTATGAAAACATAACTAATATAATATTATATATTATATATTAATTTAAAATTTTACTTATTGATAATATATTTAAAAATGAAAAACATGTGAAAATGAGGATTTTCACTAATTCAATAAGGATTTAGAAATTCATAACAAATATTTTATTTGATTAATATATGAAATTGTTGTTCCCCTATTAAATAATTGTATGATTTTTTTATAAACTAATGGGTTATTATTTTCATTAATTAATGGTATATTTGGTATTGTAGCTAAACTTGGTTCCAGGGATTACAACCCATACTAAAAACCACATGATAACATTGTTTTAAATTTCCCACATAAATCCCCACAATACTGCAAAATATAAACATTTTCTCTAAAATATACCCACTATTACATGACCCTTCCCACCAAGACCCTGTATATTCCCACAGTTAAGTGATATGTTCCACCCTAATCAATAGTAAAAATGCTAAGGGATAGTGTTTAGCACCCAAAAGTAATATCACATGAAAGGGATTCCTTAGTATATAAATCACCAATAAAAACATTATATATACTTTTCAATGATAAAAATATATAAAACCACTGTTAACATAAAAATAATGTAAGAACCTGGATGTTCATTTCATGTATATTTTTCTTTTTCTGGTCCTTTTTGAGAAAAGAGAAAAAATGGAAATTTTCAAAGTACAAATCGTGTACTTAGATGCCGCACCAAGCCATGTGTTGGTCATGTCCGGGACACCCACTAGGTGTGTAGGGGTGATGTGGAGGCCGCTTTAAGCAGAGTACAGAAAGGCTAAGTACACCTCATGTAACCCAGAAGTACACACCGTGTAATTTCTTTTTTTTCATTAATTGGACCTTGGTCGCACCTAATGGATGAAAACACCTTCTTCTTCGGGTTCATTGACCGAGAGCGCCCCTTATGGATGGGAACGTCCTCTGAGCCCCCAGGCCTCCATCTATTATCCGAATCGACCTCTTTCAATTGTGTTGGAGCCAAAACAGTGATCTCTTCCTTCTTCTTGAGTTTCATTTCTTCATTTCCCCTCTTTCTCAGGTTTTCATGGTTTGAACATTTTGTGCGTTTTCATAGATCTATGATATTCTAAGAATAATCAAGCCTCAGGGTCATATTATTTTTATCTTCTAGAATCTAGGTAGGTGGTTTGTGCCTTACCTTGGTAAGTCTTTGAGTTTTATGCTCATTTTCCACTAATACCCGTGAACGGGGAATTGCGCGTTTACCTTGTTGCCCCTGTTGTTTTCATACCTTTCTTGAATGCTTGTGTAGAGGTAAATTGTTCTTTTTTGAGGATAATTTGTTGTGTTTGGATGTTTTTCCATTCCTTGTTCTGTTTACGACCTTTGGGTATTTTTAGCATTTGGATGTTATACATGTTTTCCATTCCATATGAACATAGGATGGAATGATATTCTTGACATGCTTGTTGTTGTAGACTGATTAGCCAAGTAACTCTATAGGTGTACATTGGTTATCCAAATAACTCTATAGGTGTAATTTTTTCCTTATAGGATTATTATGAACTGACTGGCATGGGACCATGAGAACTTGGTGCTATAGACTATAAAGGATAGACCGGTTGAGCTTCACAGAGAGTCTTGGATATTATAGACTATACGGGATATACTGAGTGAGCTTTCCAGAGAGTCATGGACATTATAGACTATAAGGGATAGACCGAGTGAGCTTCCTAGAGATTCTTGGACATTATAGACCGCAGGAGGGTAGACCGAGTGAGATTCCACAGAGAGTATTTACCTTTTTTGAATTTCATTAAAACTATTCTAGGATAGAGAAGGAATTGACGTAGTGAGCATCCTTAGAGAGTCTGTGATAGACCAGAGACTATCAGAGGAATTTACCTAGTGAGCTTTCTTAGAGAGTTTCTAGACCATGGGGATATAATAGGGTTAGACCACGTGATCTTCCTCAGTGATTCCCTGACATCCCTAGACTATAAGGGGAATTGACCGAGAGAGCATACCCAAAGAGTTATAATTTCATATGACTAGACCATAAGGGTTAGGCTGAGTTAACTACCCAGAGGGTTGTGGGTACTTTGTGGATAAGACTAGAGGGGTTGGCTGTGTGTAATTCCTAGTGGGGATCCTATTTGGTTAGTTGTTTCCTATGTTGCTGCTTGTTGTTCTGTGGATTGATTACTATTGTATATCATCTTGATACTTCTTACTGTTTACTTCATGCTATTTACTATACTGCTTACTGCGAACTGTACTATTACATTCTATATGCTCACTGACTGTGAGGCACAGATCTTCAGGTGGCTGCCTACTGGGATTTAGTCTCACACCAAATTTGGGCCATGCTTTTAGGCCCAAACTGACTATGTTGTTACATTTATAGAAAATGGAAAGCACCCTTATACTAATGGAACTTAATTTCTTTGTATTAGGAGAGCATGGGACAAGGCGTAGGTTTGTGATGCTGAAGACCTGTTTATCATCTATTTTGTACTTGTTTTGTTACTGTTGGTATTTCCAGCATTGTGACCTATTTGGCTATTTTCCTAGATATGTATCATGCATCATTTCATATATACATCTGTGCTCCAGTGGTTTATTGTTTTAGTCTTCTGTTGTTTACTAGTGCATTGTTGTTGGAGATTACTTCTTCCGCTATTGCATGTTTTGTTTTCTTCCGCTGTATACTCTGCCAATGAGGGCATAGTTTCCATTCTATCATACCCAAGGCCCTCGCTTCTAGTCAGTAGTCTCTGGAATTTGGGGTAATGCGCTTGAGTCCATGTGTCCAACTGGGTATGGGGCGCCTCTTGGTTGTTTCCAGAACTGGGATGTTAAAAGTTGTATTGGAGGAATTATTTTCTCTTGATATAAAGTTTGGAGTCTTTAGCTAGGGATATGATAGCATCTGTACTTGGTAACAAGTTGTTCCCGTGAGTATCTGACCTGTGTACATGGAAAATCCAATCTACCTCGTTTATTGCAGTTATCTGGTTTTGAGATTTTACGGTTGATATGATTTCACCTAGAGTGATTCACATGGATTGTGATGTTATTGTTGTTGATATTGTGTTTCTATTTCTGTCATAACCTGGTGAGATGAGTGTATTCTATCTCATGCATCATATATTCACTTGTTAGAAATCACATTCCTTGCATTTCTGCCATGCCATCTAGGGTGAATTTGAGATTAGATGTTGTTGTTATTGACATTGTTTAGATTGTGCATACTGTTGTGATATATGATTTGATAGAATACCAGCAGTTTGATATAGATTTTTTTTAATTTTTCCTTGCTTAAATGAATGCAAAATTTTCATTCCTGAGGTGTTATGGGCCCTTATGAATCGGAACATGGTGGATCATTTACTTTTTTTTCATTTTATGTTATATGTAAGAGATACCAATCTTGGATTCATAGGGTGTATGGAGTGTCAAGGATCATAATTTGGCACCTCCATGTTTTTTTAGTGTTTTCTGGGCTTCGGTGTAGTTTTTGAGATACTTCCCAGAAAAACCCAGAATACACGGCGTGTACTTTACTACACTCCATGTAGTTTCAACCCATGTCACTGACTGTGTGATCAGAAACACGGGGTGGTGAAATTTTTTTCAATAACACGCCGTGTACGGTTAGTACACACCGTATAGTATAGAGACATGTACCTCGTCGTGTCACTTACAACACGAGTGTGGGTAGCTCATATATTACACACTGTGTTTGGTACAAACACGCCGTGTAGTATTGTTCTAGGTACCTGCTGTGTCACGAACAACATGGGACATTGTTATCTCTCATATACATGTTGTGTTTGTTCAGAACATGCCGTGTATGGATCAGCCGTGTAACTGGACGTGTAACTAAACAAACGGGTCACCAGAACCTTGTCTACTACACGCTGTGTCCTTAGTGTACATGCTGTGTAGGCTAGGGTTAAGTGGACCATGTGAGTTATCCATGTAAGGAGACTCGGGAAGGGGAATTGAGTTTATGTACATGCTGTGTGTGGGGACAACACGCCATGTAGTTTGGGATGTAACACGACCAAAGGGGGAAGAAGTATATTCCCGTGTGTCTGGTTTAAGAAAACATGTCGTGTAGTTTTCTACACTCTGTGTTGTCATATTTTGTAGAAATTGTTTGTTATTTTATCATGTTCCCATATTGTACTCTCGTGTTCTCAGTGTTTGATGTTACTGATCCAAGGTGTTCTATTGATCATTCAGAGCCATGCCACCGAGATGTCCTCTGGTTGTACATCAGCTGCCAGAAGGTGATCAGACACCGGATATGGCCAATTCGGAACCTCTTGCAGATCGTCATGTTGTGCCAGACATGGCACCAACAGATATAAGCGTTGTAGGCACCGATGCGTAGTTCAGGGAGGACTTCCTGAGGATGATGGAGACCTTTCAGGGAGCGTCGCCTCCTGCCCAGTCTATGGATGAGTTGACCTGGGTTTTCTAGTATCTGCACCCTCCTATTTTCTCAGGGGATGGAGGACCACATGCTGCAGAGTCGTGGTTTGAGGCCACCATAATGATCATCAAGTACCTAGAGATACCTCTAGAGTAAAGGGTAATTCTTTCTACATATATGCTCTGAGACACCACCAAGAGGTGATGGGAGGTGATCTCACAGTCAGGGCGCCAACAAAGTATGACCTGGGATGAGTTCTAAGGCATATTCTTCGATGACTTCTATCCAGAGACCTTGAGGGCCAACCAAGCACTAGATTTTATGAGTCTTGAGCAGGGTATCTTTCTGTTATTGAGTACTCATCTCTCTTTATCAAGATGCAGTGCTTTACCAATTTCAGTAGGTGATGAGTTATTCCTTGCCAGGAAGTTTGAGGATGGTCTTAGGAAAAAGATCCATTCCCATGTGAATATCATCAGGTTGACTTTGATATCCTCTATCATCAACTAGGCACTGATCACTCATCGCAGTTTGAGAGATTCTGGAGAAGTGAGCCAGGGCGGATTGACATCCGGAGTCAGTGTTCCTTCTACTGACAGTAATAAGAACCATAGGGAGTCTAATCGAGGAGATCCAGGTAGGTGGAATGTATTTTTGGGCAGCCATGATGTATGCTACCAGTGCGGTAGTAGTGGGCACACTAGGCCTTAGTGTCAGAGAGACCCGATGGAGTGCCGATCTTACGGTAGGATGGGAAATATTCAGAGTTTTTGTCGGATCTTATCTCCTAAAGATAGTGGTTAGGGTTCTTCTATGACCCCATGTATAGGAGATGTATTTCTATTTTCTCACCAGTCTGGGAACTGGAGTTCTTCCAGCCATTCGGGCCACGGAGGAGGTTGCGGCTGTGGTGGTCAGTCACAAGGTTAACAACGACAACAGAGTGGATCAACTCAGAGTGGTCAGCCAGGTGAAAAATGTTGTGGTTCAGGATAGACATTTTCTAGGGAGAAGACCCACTAGAAGTAGGATCCCGAACCTTCTACGATTCGAGGTTCAATCTTAGTATCCTCTGTTTTATCTTCAACCCTTTTCGATACTCGTGCTTTGCATAGTATTATCTCTGTTTCTGTTGTAGAGATCCTTGGGCTCTATATCATTTTGTCTGCCGACATGTTGAATATTGATACACCATTGGGAATGAGGACATCTAGCATACATCAGTACATAGAGTTCCCTCTTGAGGTTGCAGGGTGTCACATCTTATGGGATCTATGTCTTGGAGATGACAGGCTATTATGTCATTCTGGGTATGGACTGGTTAGTTCCCTTCCAAGTAGTCATCGATTTCTATTGCCACAGGGCTATTTCAGTATCACCAGAGGGTGGATCTTTTCTCCATAGAGGTGAGTGGGATGTCCATGTGGGTAGAGTTGGACCAGAGCATCATGGGATAAGAGGAGTTACAGCCCAGATTTCCAGTCTTTATCTAGATGACCATGGGACTTCACTGTTAGAATTTCCTCTAGTGATGGATTGTTTCAGGGATGTCTTTCTAGAGGAAATTTCAGGTTTTCCTCTAGTGTGTGAGGTAGAATTTTCTATTGAGATCATTTTAGGAGCATCACTAGTGTCCATTCCTCCTTATATGATGGCTACACCTGATTTACATGAGCTCAAGAAGAAGTTGGAGGCGTTCCAAGAAAAAGGGTTTCATATGTCCCCGTAATTCTCCATGGGGTTCACATGTTCTATTTGCGAAGAAGGCAGAAATAACCCTTAGGCTTTGCATGGATTATCAGATGTTGAACCAGTTGACAGTCAATAGCCAATATCCCTTGCTGAGGATCGATGACCACTTTGACCAGCATTGAGGATCTCGAGTGTTCTCGAAGATTTATTTGAGGTCCAATTATTATCCATTGCATGTTAGACCATCATATATATCTCTTACATCCTTTAAGAACATTAATGGTCTATAGGAGTATACATTCATGTTGTTCAGTCTCATGAACACACAAGCAGTTTTCATGGCACTGATGAACCGTGTCTTCCATCTATACTTGTATTCCATCGTAGTGGTTTTTGAGGAAAAAATATTTGTGTACTCTGATACTCAACACGACCATGCTACCCATCTTGAGATTGTTCTGAGTACACTGAGAGAGTAGTAGTTATACGATAAGCTCTCGAAATTCCATTTTTGGATGGACCAGATTCACTTCTTGGGTCACGTTATCTCAGAGGAAGGTGTATCTGTTGACCCAGAGAAAGTGAGAGCGGTAGTTTCCTAGGAGAAGATGAAAAATGTATTTGATGTGTAGAGTTTTCTAGGGTTGGATGGATACTACAGGCATTTCATACAAGAATTTTTACACCTTGCAGCACTGCTAAAAGGTCTGACCAAGAAGGGGGAGAAGTTCTAATGGTCAGATTTATATGAGACAGCCTTTCATGAGATAAAAGGTAGGATGACATCAGCACCGATACTAGTCTTTCCGGAGCTGGGAAAGTTTTATACAGACTACTATGATGCTTCAAGTGTTAGGCTGGTAGTTGTGCTTATATAGGGAGATGGAGTCGTTGCGTATGGGTCTCGGCATTTGAGGCTGCATGAGAGGAACTACCTGACACATGATCTTGAGTTGGTAGCTATTGTTCATGCCTTACACTATTGGAGACATTACCTTCTGGGAGATAACTTATTGGTTTTCAATGACCAAAAGAGTCCCATGTATATCATCACTCAACGGGATCTGAACCTGAGATAGCATAGGTGGGTCATGTATCTTCACTCCTTCGACATTGAGCTTGCCTATACACCGGGAATGGGAAAGGAAGTAGAAGATGTGTTGAGATGGACAACTCAGATTCAGGCAGTTCATGAGGCTAGGAGTGAGTATTAGCTTATGGATATGTTCTCTGTGATTCATTTAGAGGTTCATGACAGACTGGGACATACTTTTCTATCTTCGGTAGCTATTTCTTCTACCCTTATTGATCATGTATGGATGGGGAATCTATTAGACTCAGAAGGACTAGTCCTACGGGAGAGTGTGTTAGGAGTTGACCGTCTTCCGGGAAGGAAAGTGGGCGAGGATGAGATCATGAATTTCTAGGGACGCGTATGGGTTCCAATAGACATAAGTGAGGAGCTGATGTAGGACTTTCATTCTTCAGTTTGGGTAGTTCATCCTGGTGTCACCTAGTTGTATTGTGATCTACATAGTCAGTTCTGTTGGTCGGGTATGAAGAGAGATATTGCAAGGTTCATCTTGAGACGTTCTAATTTTCAGCAGGTGAAGGAAGAGCATCAGCGACCAGTAGGGCTTTGAAATTAGTTACCCATCCTTGAGTGGAAGTGGAACGATGTCGCGATGGACTTCTTGAACGAGTTTCCAAGGTCAGCTCAAGGAAGTGATGTTGCATGGGTTATCGTTGAGAGGCTTACTAAGGTCTCTCACTTCTTTCCGATCAAGGAGACCTTCGGTGTTGATGATCTGGGCAGTTGTACATCCGAGAGATTATACGTATGCATGGAGTTCCACACTCCATTGTTTCATACAGATATGCACATTTTACTTCTCGGTTCTAGTAGGGGCTTCAGAAGGATTTGGGTACACAAGTACTTTTGAGTAAAATATACCATCCCCAGACAGATCACCAGTCTTAGTGTATGATCCAGGTGCTTGAGGATATTTCTAAAGCTTGCATTCTAGAATTTGGAGGTTTGTGGTAGAATCATATCCCTCTTGTGGAGTTTTCCTATAACAACAGTTTTCTGGACACTATTCTGATGGAACCTTATGAGGCTTTCTATGGTAGGCCATGACGATCACCATTGTGCTGGCTAGAGGTAGGGGATGCAGCTTTGTTGGGACCTCATCCTATTCAGCAGGCCTCAGAGTAGATAGAGTTGATTCAGAAGAGGATGGCTATAACACAGTCTCGACAGGAGTCTTATGCTGATCAGCGGAGACGACCTCTGGAGTTCGAGGTTGGAGATCAGGTTTTCCTTCATGTTGCAACGAGGTTGGGGTATAAGAGGATTCGGAGGCAGGGTAAGATTCACCATGGTAGGACTATCTGTTTTATATATTGGAGTGAGTTGGGCCAGTTTCATATCAGTTTCTTTTACCTCATAGGTACCAGGCCATGCATGACGTCTTCCATGTTTCTCAGCCCCGACATTACTTTTCTGACCCATCTCATTTCTATAAAACCGAGGAGGTTGAGCTTGAAGATGATGTGTTATTGAGGAGCATCCTATCTGGATTTTCGATCACAATATGATGGTTCTATGTGGCTATTCAGTTCCTCTGGTATGAGTGCTATGGCAGCACGGGCGAGTACGGGACAAGACCTGTAGTGGGAGGCCGATGTAATATCGCAGTGTCCAGAGCTGTTCCGATTTTCATCTTCTACGCCTCGGTAGGGAAATTTGGGGAAAAATTTCTTTAAGGGGGGATGTTTTTGAGATCCTGGATCTTTGTTTCAGGTATTTTATTCCTTTTCTAGTCGTTTTTTAGAAAAAGAGGAATATCTGGAAATTTTCAAAGTACATGCCATGTACTTTATAAGTACACACCGTGTACATCGATGCCATGCCAGGCCGTGTTTTGGCCGTGTCTGGGCCACCCACATGGTGTGTAGGGGTGATGTGGAGGCTACTTTAAGAGGATTATAGAAAGGATACGTACATTCCATGTACCCGAAAATTACATGCCATATAGTTTCTTTTCTTCATTAATTGGACGGGGGTCACTCCTAATCAACGAAAACACCTTTTTCTCTACGGTCATCGACCAAGAGCGCCCTGTGTGGCCACAAAAATCCTTTGAGTCCATGAGCATACTTCTGTTTTCAGAATCGACCGACGTCTATTGCATTGGAACCGCAACAATGAGTACTTGTTTCTTCATGAGTTTTATTCCTTGATTTTTCCTCTTTCTCAAGTTATCATGGGCTGAACGTTTTGTGCAATTTAGTAGATCTACACCGTTATAAGGAGAGTCAAGCCTCGTGGTCTAAGTATTTTGATTTCCTAGAATCTAGGTAGGTGGTTTGTGCCTTACCATGCAATGTCTTTGAGTTTTATCTGTAATTTCCACCAATTCCCGTGAATGGGGTATTGCATGTTTACCTTTTTCCCCCTGTGGTTTTCCTGCCTTGCTTGTATGATTGTGTATAGGTAAGTTGATCTTGGGTGAGAATAATTTGTTGTGTTTGGATTTTTTTCCATGCCTTTTCCTGATTACGACCTTTGAATCTTGTTATCCTATGGCCATTATAACTGTTCTCCATGACTTATGACCATAGGATGAAATGATATTGTTGACATGCTTGTTGATGTAGACAGATTAGTCATGTAGCTCTATAGGTGTACATTTTTTATCCAAGTATCTATATATGGTTACTTTGGGTATATAGGATTATTATGAACTGACTGGCATGGGACTGTGAGAACTTGGTGATATAAACTATAAGGTATAGACATAGTGAGCTTCCCAGAGAGTCTTGGATATTATAGACTATAAGGGACAGACTGTGTGAGCTTTCCAGAGAGTCTTAGACATTATATACTATAAGTGATTGACCGGGTTAGTTACCTAGAGAGTCTTGGACATTATATACTTTAGTAAGGTGGATCAAGTGAGCTTCCTCAGAGAGTCTTTACCTTGTTTGAATTTCTTTAAAACATTTAGTTGCTAGAGAAGGAATTGAGTCAGTGAGCTTCCTTAGAGATTCTTTGGTAGAACAGAGACTATAAGAGGAATTGACTTTGTGAGCATCCTCATAGACTTTCAAGACCATCAATCTATAAGCGGGTTAGACCAGTGATCTTACTCAGAGAGTCCCTGACTACCATAGACTATTAGGGTAATTGACAGGCCGAGCCTCCCTAGAGAGTCATAGAATTTCATATAACCAAACCGGAGGGGTTAGGCAGAGTGCACTACCCAAAGGGTTGTGGGTACTTCTTGGATAAGACCAGAGGGGTTTTCTGTGAGTACATCCCATAGGGGTTCTTGTTTGGTTAGTCATTTCCTATGTTATTTCTTTTTGTTCTGTGGATTGATTACCAATGTATATCATCCTTTTACTGCTTACTGTTTATTGCATGCTTTTTACTGTACTGTTTACTGCTTAATGTACTATTTCCTGTCATATGCTCACTGACTGTGAGGCACAGATCTTCGGATGGTTTCCTACTGGGAGTTAGTATCACACCCTATTTGGGTCATGATTTTGGGCCCAAACAGACTATGTTGCTGAAGGTATAGACAAGGGAAAGTGCCCATTGACATCTACTACTTGATTGATTTGGATCGGGAGAGCATGGGACCAAGCTTAGGCTTGCGATGCTGAGGATATATTTATCTTTTCTTTTGTAATTATTTTGGTATAGTTTGAATTTCCATCATTGTGACATGTTTGGCAGTTTTCCTAGATATCTATCATGAATCATTTCATATATACATATATACTCCAGTGGTTTATTATTTTAGTCTTCCACTATTTACTTGTGCGTTGTTTTTGGATATTACTGCATTCTCTATTGCTTGTATTGTATTCTTCCACTGTGTACTCAGCCAATGAGGGCATTGTTTCCCCACTATCACAACCAAGGCCATCGCTGCTAGTCAGTAGCCTTTGGCGTTTTGCGGAAATGTGCTTGAGGCCATGTGACCAACCGGGTACATGGAACCTCTAGGTGGCTTCCGGAACTGGGAAGTTACATATAACTATTAAAATATTTATTAATCTACATACATGAGACATTTTACCTCAAGAATAATTCTACATAGGTCAGAAAATAAATGAAAATAACATATAGGAATAATATGATTGATTTTGATAGGCTAATGAATAAAAAAAATTGAAAATAATTTTCAAAAAATTAGATCTATGTTAAAACTCCTCAAAATTTTTGATATTGATGATAACTAAAAATTAACTCCACTATATACTTATCCACTAAATGAAACATTGAGATATGTGTTTTTTTCATAGATGAAAATTATGTGGGTATGAGGGAATGTATAGTCGTGAGTATAATGATATCTCTAAGGAAATTCAAAAATCATATGACAATGTAGAAACAAAAAGACTCTTCATAACCCATGATATTGGTAGAAGCAAATAACTCATAAAAAACCCTTTATATTATTTATGTTTTAGACAACCAATAATTTCAAAAAATATATTTCAAAATACAATCTAAAACTCGTTTATTAATGGAAAACATGGATGAATGATTTATGAGAACACATAAAACATCTGAACTACATAGGCTGTATATCTTCATAACCTCTGAATACCCATTTATATTATAATATGTTTCCACGCCTCATTAATAATGATGTTTGTTATAGTGTGTAATAAAAATCATGGATGAAGGACTACTACCGATCATAAAGGGGAGTAACTATAATCTATCTTTTTATCTTAAATAATATATAGGAAACCTCTATGTAACTATAATTGGAAACACCAACATATTAAGGGTGAACATATCAATTAAGAGTATAATAAAAACCTATGGTGGGAGGGTTCCACCATAATACAAGAGGTTGTATCTGAACACAATTTTTCAAATAAAATTCATCTATTGTATTGAGGATAGTTACTGTTGATTACCAGAACCCTATATTTTTTATAATGGAACACACCATAGGATTATCATGATAGTAGCATTGTACCTGAAACCCATGTCAAATAAGGACACCACACAATAAATCTAGAATGACATGTAAAAGAATAAGATCCACAATATTTACAAAACACCTTTAAAAATGACTCCAATTATAAATAAGATCATACAATTATATTCAATATAAAAAATAATATAATGGTTCATTCATTTGGGTGATTTTGGGACACAACAATGCTTTTACAAAAAATGGAAATATTGGGATAGTGCATGATTTGTACAATCTTGAGAAAGGAATGTGGGAATCAGGTAGTAGTATGGTTTGTTCCAATACCCTCCAGTCATGTTGTGTCACTTTAAATAGATGGTCTATAAAATGATAGAGTGTATGGGAATCATGAGTTGAATAGGGAGTATATTTTTCAATATTGACCTATTTCATGAATCTAGTACTGTTTGTGAACCCATATACCCACTATGTGTTTCATATGGGGTAGTCCATGTGTATGTAACTACACCTCGAGTCATACACCTTTGAAAAACATGGTTTCTGATTCAGAACTGCACAACATGTGATATTTTAGTCACATTATAAACTATAGATTCTAAATAAAATGAGGAAAAACATTTTCTTAGAAGACAACATTTTTTGTGATTGCATTTTTTGTTTCCTTAAACAACAGTGGAAATTTATTAATAGGATCTTCCCAGATCATGTAGCAATCGACACACCCTTCACAATATCATTCCCTCATTACTGAACCATCCTAAATTTTTAACCATTTATTTTTTCTGTAATGGTTCAAGATTCCAATACGAGACTTCAACACCAAGGCCATAACATCCCTCATCTTAATCTACACCTAATGTTGCAACCACATAAGAGTCTCTATTATTAAAAATAATTATTTCCTTCTTATATCATTGACCACTATATAGGATTATGTTTCATCATTATTCCAATATTTACTAATAAATGGGGGATTGGGGAGACATTGTAATTGATTAGGAGAGGTTTATTTGATGTTGTGTGTGACATCCATGTACTCAAAACAATGGGTGTCATACAGTAGGGGTATGCGATATAATAGTCACACACAGTGGAAATTCCTCTTCTTCCTCCATGAATACAATCTTCAGTGACTGACACACAAATTTAAAATTAACATAATAAAAATTATTATAATATCATAATAATACACAATAATTTGTGTAAAAATAATAAAAGAAAAACAAATTACTGAAAAATGAGGAACATAACAATGAAATCCTAAAATGTGGCCTTCCTAAATTCCATGATGAGTGAAAGACTTGATTTCGTTTGATGATCTCATGTAATTGTTCATCTAATTACTTTCTCCACAAATATATAATTTTTTTTGTGTATTCTATTTCCAATGATGTTATCCCCCATCATGTAAATAGATAGAAAAAAATAATATATATTTGAATAATATAGGAAATAAGGCTAATGAATCATGATTGTGAAGTGAATTTCAAATAATCCTTAATTTAATTCCATCCTTAAAATATAATTTCATAATAATTTTTATAAAATATTCCAAAATAATACATTCTATTTTCCCATTAATTTCATAGAAACTCCTCATTAAATCCATCATTTAGAAAAACATTTTAATTACTCTAATATTCCATCCCAAATTTATTTAAAGGGTTAGTCCATAATATCATGTAAAATATCAACATCATCACCACCTATAAAAATATCCCACATGAATCAATAATATTGTATAAAACTAACCATTAATTAAAATATTTCTCTTAAAAATTATTTAAATTCCCTTGACACCCACCATCTATGGGATAAAAAATCATCCAAATGAAAATAAAATAAATTTTTTACCCTTACTATAAACACCATATCTTAAATAAAATAATATGCTAAAAATTACATTCCAATAACTATATATCTTCTATTATACACTTTGATTTTAACCACATGACTAAAAATAAACAATTTTAAGAAAATTTTGATAAAGTACATAATAATAAACCTCAGACTCTATTTAGGATCCTTTAGTGAAAAAGACATATATATTATATATAGTTAATAATGATGTTGTAACAATTAGATTATATAACTTTAAAACATATTATTATTTCATTAAGAGTTTTTATTATGAAATGTTTTTAGCTTACATGAGATTTGATATTGAATCCATGTGAATTATCACTTTTTAGAACATAGTGAATGTAACATGATGTGTGTTAACATAGAATGAAAATGGTATTACATCTTAGAAATAAATATATTATAGAGTATCTTACATTAACGTTTTCTTATTAGGAAAAAATGTATAAAAAAATTTTGGGTACGGAATTTGAAATAAATATAACCCATCCCTGGTGAAAATGTCCATTAATGAATTTCATACCATAAAAACTCATTATAAATATTATATATTTAAAATTTATTTAAAAATATATTTAATTGATCATAATTTAGTTATGTATATATATATATATGGTATAACTTAATTTCAATTAGAATCAAAATTATTTTTTATGGAATACATTTTATAATGATGCTAAAATATAATTTTCCAATATTATTAGTGAACAAATGTTAAATTGGATGGGGAAATTAAAAAAAATCATCATAAACCTAGATAAATATTTTCCAAAAAATATTATGTATAATTCTGTTATAGTAATTTAGGTTTTGTATACATATGATATACTAATAATTGGAAATGATATCAAAAAATTACACTCTCTATTATCATTGAAATTGTTTTTAATGGATGATATATATTAATTATAATATATAAAATAAATAATGATTTATTGAGAGTGATAATTGATTTTATGTTTATTGATACAAAAAAACATACATTTAGATATAATGAAAAATATTTGTTATGTAAAAGAGAAAGATAATATTTTCACTAAAAATACATGGTATGATTTCTAAAAAGGGTTAATATCCATCTAATGAATTAGAAAGGATACACATGTTTCAGATTATTTACACACATATAATTTGACCTATTCTTTATAATACATTATATATTAATCTAAACATCATTTATAATGGGAAGAAAACTATTAGTTATGAATCCCATCCAAGTGTGTGTCTTTAGATTATAGTGAAGAATATCCTAAAATATATGTGAAGAAATAGATATTTTTCATTGATTTTAGAATAGAGGGAGAAATACTTAAAAATGTCCCCTTGATTATTACTTCCAAACAAACATATACAATTTAATATCTCATCGAGGATTCATGTAACTTATAAAATAATAAAATATTAATTATCTGTGATTGAAACAACACAATAGAGAACTCAAAAATATAATTATAATACATTGGAATATTTGATTCATTAAGTTATTTTTTGGCTCAAGAAGATCAAAATTAATCATTATGTGGATTTTATAATTTTATTTGTAATTGAGAACCATTGTGAAAACAATATATAATTTTTTAATGATTGGGAACTTGTGTATTTCCAAAGAAAAAAATACTTCATCGATAATGAATCATTTGACAAATATTTTTATGGAATGATGTTGGGAACTATTTTATAATTATCCATGGAATTTTATATTTTATTTCAATAATTTTTGTACAATATATAACCATTACGAAAAAAATAAATGTCTTCATGAAACTACTGTCGTTGGTGGTGGGATGGATCATGTGCATAGGGGTATGACTTCTAAAATCTAATATAATGATATAAAATGTACCCAGTACAATTCAAAATTATATTTGTGGAATTATCATTCATTGTATTGGAATTTTAAGGACCATTTAAAGGGAATTTTTATCCCCATTAGTTTTTCATATCCCCTCTTACTATTTTTACCCCCTTGTAATGTTCAGTCATGAATTTCATTATTATCTATTCATTATTTATCTCAAATACATATAAGTTATTTTTTATGATTGTTTTTTATACTATTTGATTTTTATATTATAGTTTTATAGCCATATATGACATTACCCACTATGTATTAGAGTTTATGGTCCTTATTATTTTACATAAATTATATTGGAATAAATGAAGTCTTCTCAGTATGGGTAGTTGTGATTGAATTTTTGGGGCCTTAATTGTATTCATGGTTCTGAAATAAACCTATATTGGCAAGGAATACCATACAGAACTAGTTCATGGCTGTTTCACAAGATGGAACTTATGTTTATATAATTTTATTTTATAAATAAAGGGATAGCCACGTTAGATAATTCTATTATAAAATTAAATTTTATACTCTGAGAGAGAAATTAATATTCATAACTTAGTGCATAATCTGTGGTATTATATTACATTATGTGTGAGAATGGAAATAGTTAAATTCAATTACAAAAAGTTTATTTTTCTTATGATGACTAACCTGGGGATTCCTTGAGACCTCACACCCCCTCCCAATATATTACAGGTTGCAGATAATTGGTCAGAACTAGAAACCATCATGGTGAGACAACTATACCTAGCATAAAAACCATGGGGCATGGAATAATATACCTCAAATTTATAATGATCCATACACATAATTAACATCCTAGTAACATATATATATATATAATATGGACTCAAGAGTGAACCTACAATAAAAAAATTATAGCTATGAAATATTCTATAGAATAGATTAAATTAAATTTTGTAGAAAGAGTGGATAAACTGCATAACTATAATCAGAATATATATAAAAAAATGGAAACACAATCACACATATATATATATATAAATACCTATAATGTAATGTTTACAATGGCCTATCACGCAACATACATGATCAAATTATATTAAATCCTATACCTCCAACATATAGTAAGTCTGAAACCTGTTATCCAAATTGAAACAAAAAAATTAACTTAAATGAAACAGGTATGTATTCCCCTATACATACAATAAAATGTCCTAAATTTGGGTTTCATAAAATATAATAACCTCATATAAATATTTTTTTCATTAACACACTACGTGATACTATTATTATTTTAATGTGAATGAAAATATTGGGATATAATGAAATTTATTTGTTGGTGGGACTCAACCACTCGAAAACATAACCACACATGCACTTGTAAATCAATCATATGACCACATGGATGTGTTATAAATATAAACCTTCATAACTCACATGGGTACTATCCAATTCATATCATGAATCACCTTCATATGATCAACCTTTATGGGATCAATAACCTATACAACCTCATAAACCAACAAGTTATTTCCCAAAATCACTATCATCACAATATAATGAATTAATAAGGGATCTCACCATAATCATAGACCCCCACTCATCTGTCCCCACTTAACCAATCACGTATCTCACTACATGTAAATAACGAAATTCCAAAAATATCTTGGTGAAATGATCATCAAACATAATTTATAAAAGTGCGAAATAAAAGCAGGATAAACTACTTATCACATTTAATATTATATACAAAACTAGAAACACACACTAACAGAGGCCCCAAATAATCAAATAACATGGAAAAAATTTCCATCATAAAAATATTCATGAAAACTAAATAATTTACCCAAAAACAGTAAATTGAAATCTTAGTACTCATTTTATACCCCATCTCACCCCAACGGTCCTCCATGGTGCTCTCAACTAAGACACCCATAAATAAACTCTTTCTCAATAAGATATATCATGTTTCAATTTAGGGAATAGATTTGATGACATGATATTACATCTCCCCGACCACCTTCATCACTCATATCATACTTCAAAACCATCATAAATATAAAAAAATATTATTCCATATTTATTGACATACATTTGGTGGTTCTTTAGAAGAAAGAAAATTATATAAATTCCATGAATCTCACCGAAACCATTAAATATTGGCCACCATACCTCTTTGATAATCATATGTTACTATTACATATCATTAAAAAACTGAATAAAATCATATAGTTAAATTGTTATCCTATATAAGAAATTTATAATAAATAAAACCTCATAAATCTAAAAATTATACTCTATAATCTCAACATAGATCCCAATGTTCATCTTAGTAATCACCTAACATGGTTATTGATTATTCATCCCAATGTTCATCAAAAAATAATAATAGCACCCCTCATCTCATGTTCTTAGTAACACTATCTCCCAAAAAGGCATATGCTACAAACAATTAGAAGGGAACTCAGTATCCTACTCTCAATAACATAGGTTTTCATTAATCAGCTCTTCTCCCATCACTATATACAATTTTGTATCATCATTCTATAATATCCAAAAATTCATTGACTATAACTAAGAAGTTAATCAAGAGTATTATAAATAACATCTACCCCCCCTCATTGGTGGCCAACCTCAAGGCTCTATATATGTATTGCAGGAGGGAACATGACCCATAAATAATTCCTTTGTTTTTCCAAATAAAAATAATCTTCATGTTTTAATAATAACTCAATTAATGAAATACATTGAACCACGTAAATGAATTCCAAATATTTCGATAGAGTAATACCATAATAAACTTTATGAATAACTTCTAAATTGGATATCCTACCCATTACCTTTGGTAATGAATAATAATATGGTGAAATACAAATATTAATAATCCTGAAATACAAAAACAAATACATTTAAAACTATTTAAAGGCAAAATAAAATCATATAATATAAGAAAAAAATTGTGTCACCAACATTAATTCAAGTTGATCAAAAAAATCCTCAAACAATCCATGTAGTATTAATTTAAAATTGACGTCAAAATCCCCATTAAAATATTTTTAAAAAAGTAATTTAATTTTATAATTTTTCATTCTTGGTTATTTTATAAATTATAAATGAAAAAATTATTTATAATTACATTTTTTTGTTTTCAAAAATCATTTCAAACACCATTATTTAAATATACAATTTATTTTAATATAAAATTTGAATAAAACCTTTATTATTATTATTATTTTGAAGTTAAAACCCGTTTTGTTCTTGAAATCATACTCATTTTAGTTGGCCAATTAATAAACCATGGAATTTGTACTCTTTTAACCAATGTGATGCAAATAAATATTTTAACATGATATGAAATCATTGATGACTAATAGGATGACCCATGGTCGACCGATTTTATAATGGCATGTCACCTATACGTATATAACATTCCAAGGATCATAATAATGACCAAAAAACCAAAACACAAATAAAATTACTATTGGGTTGTTAAAGGAAAATTACCCATATTATTAGAACATAATCAATATAAAAATCATATTTCCAACCAAAAATCCATATTCACCAATATTTTCTAGAAAATCACAAATAAATTTAAAAAATAATTTAAATCAAAATTAAATACTATTAATAGTGAAATAAAATATCCAAAAGTAGATTAATGATGTTAAGAAAATGTGTAATAAGTTGTGGTGCAGTCTTACCTCACACTCAAGAAAAATCCTTGGAAAATCCCTTAAATAGAAATAGATTTTAAGGTAAATATTTTATCCTCGTTAACTGAAGGGAAAAGTTAATTCCATATATGAATATAAATCAATCAAAATATTATTTAATAATGATAATCAAACCATTCCATGCCTTTTATATGTACCACACATCATGTCCCCCCATATAATGAATAATTATCCCCATGATTCGGTGGAATCACATACTAGAACCCTAACCCAATGTAATGTAATTAAAATTAAATAGAAGGTAAGATAAAGGGATAAGGAAGGATATAATCTCAACTAAAATATTTGTGATGAAATGTTACTAAAATACTTGGACCAATGAAATAAAATGACAAGGAAATGTATAATAACCATGATTTTCTTATTTATATTTTTAATGGAAAACTAATTATGGATTTATTGGGAAATTTCCTATATTTTTATATTTAGTATGAATTAGATTTTATTATTTCAAGATATTCAAAGTTGTATAGTATTAAATGAATTAAGTGTTAAAAAAATTATATAGTCTGTTTATAGAGATTGGGGAAAGAAAAAAATGGGTCTGTTAGAGATCTGAGCTCCATAAAAACTATACCATTGGTCCCTCAGAAGTCTGGTAGATAAAATCTAGATATGTAACCACTATGTTGCACTTTTAATTCCAATAAGTAGCCACTAAGGCATATTTATTTTCCAATTTTTTTTGTAAAAGATAATTTCAAATTTTTATTTTTGTTATAAAACATCAAACCACATTACCCTTTACGCATTCTCACACATCCATATATCTCTCCATGGTCCCCCCATTCTATTACATCAATTTGATTTGTCTCTCCTTGATATTTGGAAAATTTGGTATATTCTTCCAATATTAAGGCTCTAGTTTCCCATTACAGATCTATCGTATCTTTTAGTATTAAGTATATTTACATTATTATATTTTATGTAATTTCACAAATTAGCGTATTATCTAATGTTCAGTTGAAATCCATTTAAACTCTATTTGATGTTTTTCATAGTAGTGGGTACTTTGGTAAAACATCATTAAAAATTGTATTTTTTATTTCATATGGTAATACAGTAATGAAAAATTATTATTTTCTGAATTTGAGGATTGATTTAGTTTAATTATTACTTATAGAACCATATTAAATTTCTAATTTGGTTTTTGAAGACATTACATTATGATAAAAAGAGAAAATACCTTAATTTATTGGAGTTACATATTAAATCAGGTAAATGGGATTGATTACATGGATGAATTCATAGAAATATATTAAAATACCTATATACATTTAATGGATTTTAGAATTTTTAAATTTTTATAGAATAAATTAGCAAGCAAATTTTTTCCATTTGACTTATTTTCATATTTTTTTTTATGAGACAATATTATATTATATTAAATGAATAACTATTTTCCATTCTAACATGAACGTGTTATAATCCATGGTCAAAACCGAACCGTGACTAAATGTTACTTTTGTGGAGAGATAATATATGTGTAAATTAGGTTTGGGAAAATATGATATGACACATAAACATAGTTAGTTGAGTGAATAGGTTTCCAACCCAATTAAAAACACACATTATAAATATTTAAAAACCATCTTCCAATATTGTCTTAATGTTGTTATAGATTATTTTGAAGACCTTATTCATTATAATTTTTTCTATAAAGCCTCATATTTATAAATAATTTTTTGAATTTTTCATCCTTAAACATTTATATATTTCATGTATAACATTTTATTAAATGTAGTTTCACAAATATTTCCATTAATTTGTTCCTTTTGTAATTTCCAATTATAAAAATGTACATTGAAAATAGTTTTAATTTAAAATGTGGACCGAAAATTGAATCCATTCACTACCATAGGATTTTGACATTGTGTCTTCATGTTTGTATTGACTGTGAGTAATATTATACCTATTTTTAACTATGTAATCTATTATAACTTCTATATACTACATATTATAGTGTTAAACCTATTTTTATTATTTGTTCTATGAAAGCTTGAAACACATAACATTTGAGTGATGAAAGTGAAATAAACTTTCTCAAATGTATCATGAAGAAGCTGATGTTTCATAACATATTCGTTGATTAGATTTATGGATGATGTAAATTTAAGAATCCTTAGTGTTTCTTTCATGGATTTAACATAATCTTTTTATAACTATGTTAATAATAGTTATCCTATTTATATAAAAGTAACATTGTACAATTCATGCATATCTTCTTTATGATGTATTTCTTGTAATATTTTTTGTTATTAAATTTTTTCTACTTTTTTACAATTTCAATGTGTTGAATTTTTATTTCAGTTTTTTGAAGGGATATATTATTTTTATACATAGTAATGTGTGTTTTGTTATGAGAAATAAATGGATATTTGGTAATGTTGGGTTGAATGTTTTAGTGGTATATTTTGTTATTATTTGAAATATACCATGGTGTACCTTTTTTATTAATATTATGACGGTATATGTTGCACTCACAACACCTTGACACTATTATATCCCCTATTATATCCTAAAAGGATATGGTTATATTCATTGTAATGATCATAATATATATGTTTCCATTTCTAAAAAATGTAGTATGTGGTTCGTTCTAACATCTATTATTGGATTAGTACCATAGTTTCCCCATATTTTCATCATAGCTCTCAATTATTAGAATAAATATTGGTATGTCAGTTCTAGAACCCCCTACTACATGTTGTCATTTCATTGTAGTTTTTATTAAGATGTATAACACTTGTAGATTATCAATTATATGTTTCCTAGATAATTGTATTTTAAAAAATTCTTTTACACATATTTATATAAATAATTTGATTTAGGATATTCATACACCTGAAGGAATTTTATATATATTTAAATAGTAGTGGTTTCCTATAATTTATTATATTCTCATAATTTTTTTGTGAAAATGGATGGAGATGAAGTTCTATAGTATATTTATTATGTACTTGAAGGTACAATTAGATTCTAGATTAAGGTTTTCACTAAACATGATGAAAACAAGTATGAGTCAATCTCCACTCAGTGATCGAGATGGAGATCAAAGATAATAATTGGTATATAGACATATTCACATGGGACATACCTTTATATATTATCTTTTAATTGGTTATGTATTCATTGGTGAAACATTCATTTCATTAACGTGTTTATAGTTTTAATTATATATTTTTCTATGATTAGTGGTTAAATATCCCCCAAATCATATATTTTGACACGTTGTAATAGTATTCATATATACTTGATTTGGGGAACTCCTAGGTTCATGTGGTATCCTGATCAATATAACGGTCAAGAGATTTATGTCTCTATCAATAAAAAGTTATATCAAACCACGTAATTATATCATTTTTCATTTAGCATTGTAAGTTTGGTTGATAATAAATTTTTAAAAGATAGTAGTATTGTCAATACTTGAGGAGTAAACCATAAAAAGTTACCAAGATCCTTTTTATAGTCAAATAAAAAATTTACATTGATTTTTTTGTAGGAATTAAAGTATCAACAATGTATGTGGGGTGTTACTTTGAAAAAAATAACTGACCATAAGTAAAAGTCATTCATTATTTTAGGTCTCAGACACAATCAAAATTATTGAGTGGTTTGTAAATAAAGAGTATGGATTTATAGGTTTTCATAATAAGATATAATGTCGTGTTGTGTTATTTGTTATGTTACTCTATAATATAGATAGAATAAATCAGAGTTTTTTATTAAGTGAAACAATTTATAATATATATATATATATAATTGACATATATAATTACATTTGGGATTATTAGGTTAATATAAATCACCAATTATATTCTATGGTGGAAATAGTCTATTTATTTTTGCGTACAATATTTCAATTCCAAAATATTACAAAAAAATCATAGTTTTTGTTATTATTTTCCTTGATAAAATTGATAAAGAAAATTTCTTATTTTCTTCTTTCTCTATTTTTTGTCATTTATTTGTGAACATGAATATATTTCTTCTTTTATATTTACATCCATGTTAGATTTTATTATTTTCTAGAGCATAGCGTTCATGTTTCCGAATTTTTTATTCTTCCATTGAGTCATATTGTTGATTAAATTATTATATTTATTATAAATTATTAGTTATTGGTTTCACTATTTTATGCATGCCTACTATGTATAATATAGTTCTAATTTTCCTTATCACCTTTAGAAATATATTATATGTGATGCTTCAATGATGTCATGATTTTTTGGAAATAAATGGAATTTCTAAATAAAATTATGGATTGTAAATCAAATACAATAGCTTTAAGAAATAATTTATTTGAAAAAATATATTAACCTACTGCTTCAAAAATAAAATTTCGTTTGCATACAAAGGTAATATGAATATGTGTTTTACCTAAAAGAGTATTTTATACATCAATTAAATTGTTATTTCAACTGAAATTAAAAAAGTTTTTCATTTTTGGAATCAAAAAATAAGAAAACATTTATATAAATGTAGGTGTTTTGTTAAAAAAGGATTTTTAGTAGAAAATAAATTCAATTTGTGATATAAAATAATTTTATAAAAACATGAAGAAATAGAATATGAGTTGTATAATGATCTTGGTATTTTTCTATCGGGGAATAAAATTATATTTAAATAATTTCAGGTATAAATTATTGAAAATTCATTTGTGGATAAAACCATATAGTATATTAAACTGTATGTGTGTTGTAATTTTTTTTAGATTATATTATTTGGATAATTCCAATATAATGCGAGTTTTTATTTGGTATTCAAATTTTAGGAAACAAGATATGAGTAATTATAATTGACTATAGAATTATAGAATTATAATTTTTTATTACTTGGAAATATTAGAGGTTATGTGTACTTTAGAATTATTTTATTGGTTTTCAGTGAGAACATGAGGTTATATGTTCAAATGAGAATAAGGTATTTTATGGTAGGATGTTTGGGAATAATTATTAATTATTGGTCACTTTTGTTTTTAAAGGATGAAAAATACAAATATGGAGAATTTGTAACGAAAATAACCTTGGTCATTACATTTTTTAAGAAACATAAATCATTAAATTTGGAGGAAATCTGATTTTTTTAGTTAATGATTGTGGCAGGGATATTTTTAGGGGTTTAATCTCATTTAAGAGGCCAATTGGATGTGAAATGGGCATGAGAGTCTTTTAGATGAGGGTAAAGAAATCAAAATGGGAGGGATTTTGGTGGTTTTGTACCATCAGATATTTGGTGGAGGTCCACTTGATGTATATTGGCTAACTATTGATGCTATTAAAAATATGGTGGAACTATTATTCCAATTTGTGGCTACTAGAACTCTAATTGTCACATGGAATGAATTTTAATAAAATATCAAATCATGTAAAAACTATACTTTTGTATATTATTTTAAACAATCAACCATCCTACATTATTTAATCATTCTATTTTGTTTAAACTCTAATATTTTAGATCTCCTATCACATTCTCAAGTTCATTCATATTTCTTGAATATATTTCCTGAAATTAGTTTATAGTTGTTGGGTGAATGATAGTTATGCCCTCATTAAATATTTTATATCTTCTAAACATATTTCTATAATAATTCCTTACTATAAAATTTATTTCCTAAATATGTTATTTCATAGAATTCAATTTTAAATCACATTGAATCCATTCTTACAATATTTGTTTAGTCTATATGATATGTTCATAAATTTTTTATAATAATCATTCAATATTTTGAAGAGGATTAATATAGTAGAAAATTTAATTAAGGATTTTTCAATTTGGGGATTGATTTGGTCCTTTTAAGTTTAATTATATCAAGAATCATTTTGTTTAGTTCCTATAAAAATTAAGATGATCTTTTATCTTTATTTTTGTTCAGTTTATGTTTGATAGAAATGTATAATTTTTCATAATTATTTAATTGGATAATTTTTTTATTTTTTTTATGAATATTATTGTTAGTTATTATGTCAACTGAGTATGGGGAGGTACTCATTAAGTCAAAAATTTTGTTAGGTGGTTCTGACCTATATGAACCAACTATGGACATTCATTAGACTCGACTACCAATATTTATATTAAACTAATAAGTATAAGATTTCATGTTTTATAATAATATAAATAAATTTCTTTCATTTAATATATAGTATTTGAAATCACTTGAAATTAGATTATAAAATTATTTGTCATTTGGAATGAATTAAAATAAAATTGTAGCTACATGTTCTCGAAGTCTGGTTATGGTAAATTGATAAATTTATATTTATAAATTATGTAGGATTTAAAATTAGTTTATTTTAAAATAATCCCTAAATTATAATCCATGCTATAATCTCATGATATTTTAAATTAATCACCTTTATCTTCCAATGATGAATTTTAAAAAAAGGGTCCCATAGATGTAACATGGTTTAATAAATTAGTAAATCATTAAAATTAGTTATTAAAATTATTAAATTGATCTTTTTTTTAGTATTTTATACTTTTTCCTAGATATTTTTTTAAATTTATCAAATTTAAAATTTTAATTTGTTTATGGAAATACCAAAATTGTCCCATGATGTTTATGCACATTCCTTATAGTAAGTATCTATTAACCTATATAATTGGATTTAAAAACTTGTATAACCTCATTGAAATAATTATAAACCCTTAAAAAATTTTACTGTTTTTTTAATATAAAATTTAATTGTAGTATTTTATATAATAATGATAATTTTGGTATTACAATAACTTATGAAGTTCCATTTTTGGGAGAATTATTTAATAGAATTAAGAGATTATTACTTATAATTGATCATGAATGTGTTATAAGTCATAATCCAAAAACAACCTCAGTTAATGGGTTTTTAAATTGTGTGGTATCATATACATTATTTCTAGTTGAAAATTAACTATATTACAAAAAAACATAGTATGTTTCATCAATGGATTCTTATCCAATTTGATACATATTTTGAAATTATTTTCATTCCCTTTTCTTATATAGTCTTAATTCTACACATGAGTTTAAATAATACCCATTAAATTGTAAATTTGTTTCTATAAAACCCTATATTTTTAAATTATGTTTTTATACATTCTTACAAATGTAAATAATTTTATTGGTTGGATTTATTTAGCTTTATATTATTTGTTTTGGGATTATGTTTCTGAAATGTGGTGATTCAATGATTGATGATGGTTTTTATTTTGAATATTTAAAATAACTAACATGTTTTAATTGAATAATAATAGTTTATTAGATCATTTTTATTCATATTATGAATTTTATATGTATATAAAATTTTCTTAACAATTTTCATAAATACTCAAATTAATAAATATATGATTATAATTGCTCATAGTATTGTTAAATCACATTTTGTTTATTTACTAATTATTTTTTGTTTATTTTGTTTTATAAAAAATTATATAAAAACGTTATTTTAGTTCATTTTATCTATTTTTTCCTAATATTCTGTAAAGTTTACTAGATTTTTTATGCATGTTTTTTTGGTGTTTACATTGAATCTTATCTCATAATTATGAAAACTTGTTTCCTGTTAATGAAGGCTTTTCACTTGATTAATTTGATTAAATTTAAATTTATGTATACTATAATTATGTTAATGTAGAAACTAAAACTATTTCAGTACATAATAAAAATAAATTTTATACTAAAAAAAATTATGTTCATACTGACCATATTGTTATTTTCAAAGGAGTGTAATATAATGTGTAGTAAAAAATAATATTTATTTAAATTTTAATGATTATTTTACGGAAAAATAAAAATATTCTTCTGTTGTAATACATTATTCATATATGTTTATTTTGATAACATGTATTGAAATAGATTAATAGTTCAATTTACTAAAATTGTATATCTCTTTTATTAAAATTTTTTTTGGTAACCTATAATATTAACTCTTTTTATCTTTTTTTATATATATTTATGTAATTTAATAAATCTATTCAAAATATATTGGAAATTTATGTGGATGGATTAAGAATTTTATATTTTCAAATATTAGAACAATATTATTCATGGAATTTATTATTTTATACCTTGTATATATTTAATATCTCATTAAAAATATACTTGAAGAATATTTTTAGGTTAATTGCATGGAAGTTGTCATTTAGTTTTTTATTTATGGAATATGATAAAAAAATATTGACATATCTCACATGAACGAGTGAGATACACTAGGAATATGTGACACAATAAAATATTAATCTTGGGGTGATTGAGATATAGATATAACATTGTGTAGAATCTTCTCTCATATGAAAATTTTCATTCACAATGATAAAAAGGAACATAAATATTTGATCATCCTATACTGAAGTGATTAATGATCTTTAATTTTTATCCACATTCAACAATTTTTTTAAATATCATTATATTTTCAATAGTGGTGATATTTTTTATATTATACTATATTCAGTTTTTTATTTTCAAATTTCATAATCACATCATTGGATATGGTTATAATTTTTAATCAAATGTTACATCGATCACATTTTAAATCACAAAAATATTCGGTGTCTCATTTATTGTGGATATGTATAATTAATAGTATGTTTTCTTTGATGGTTTGTAGAACTAGTTGAGAAAAAGATAGGATTGCAAAAGGATTTCACCACTTCAAAATTTTTGGACTTTTTATATAGTAAATCCACACTCCTTTAAGATTTATTTTTTTAGAGGAAGTTAAATATTTATGAAATATTGTGAATGGAAAATTGAAGAGAATCTAGATTTGGATTTAAAATTTTTGATTTTTTTCATCCAAATATAGAATTTTTGTTTATGGTTTGATCATTATTAGGTTCCCCTTGTGATTGGGTGAGTTTTGAGATATTTTTATATGTTTTTAGGTTTTTTATATTTTTTATAGGGGAAAAAATTTAGTGGGATTAGTTTAGGGGACACTATATAGAACCCCATGCTGTTGGAAAATTATAATTCAATATATATCGTGTACAGAAAGATGGAATGATTAGTGAATGGTTAAGGGTTTACAATGTGTATTACAGATGAATCTATGAGGGAGATGGTTTTGGATTTTGAATTTGTAGATAGTTTTATAGAAATTAAACAAAATATCAGAGAGAGTGGAAATATCAATTTTCATATATGTTTTATAGGTTTTATACCATGAATCCCAAAACTAAAAAATGTGTTTACTTGTATTGTGAATGCAACATTGTTGGTTAACAGTTTGAAAAATAACTGTTTACAAAGAATGTGTATCATTAAAAAAACTATATGGTTTACCATATAATTATTTAAACCACATCTCCATTTTTACACCCCTCACTTGTTCAAAAGATAGGTGACCTCTACCACTCCTCTTCTATGGTTCTTCCACCATTTGTGATGATTTTGGGTGAATTTTTTGTGGTTTCAAGGGGAGATTCATCCCATGTTCCTTTCATTCTTTATTATACATTGATTTCATCCTTAATACATTTACCCCATATTAGGATTCATTATTTATTCCACTAGAGTGTGTATTATTCAGTTGATTTTTTGGGTGCCATTTTTCATCTCTATTTGCGGATGTCATATAATGGTATTCCAATGTTGTTTCTCAGAGTTTCATTGTGTAATATTTACATTTTGTTTTATAATGTTTCTTAATAATTAATCATAAATTAATAATTAAAATGATGTAATATATTTGGAATATTCTCAAGATATGTTGACGAGTGTGTGTGTGTGTGTCTTATAAAAATGGTTTGTTGCAATTTAAATGAGTGATTCTAGATTCGTGAGGTTTTTTTCATTACAACTCTATATGTTAAATAAATAAATAAATTAATTTTTTATTGATTAATTTTTATTGATAGTAAATAATTAATAATTTATATGTTGTGACATTGGATAAATTCTCAATTTATTGGTATGAACTGGTCAGATCATGGGAATAGTTTTCAAGCCATGAAATTAATAGGAATTAAATTTTCTAAATATAAGTGATCCCATTTTTCTTTCCCCTAAGTATTTTACAATTCTATAATATGATTTAGATATTTTTGGTCTTAAAAAATGGGTTATTGAACTATAATATATATATATATATTAAATTATAGGAATGAGTTTGAAAAAACATTTTAGGGCCATGATAAACTCTTTTTGGTGGATTGATTTCATCATCCATTGATGGTTGGAAGAAAAATTACGAAAAATATTACATTTTTTTCATGTGTATAACAAGGAAAATGAGATTTAATTTCCTTGTTAAATTATTACATAGATCCTCAATGAAGAGGTGGGTGCTATATTATGATGTTTTTTGGGAGTTATGCGTATAATAACCAGGTGATTACAAATGGTCACTTGGATTATGAGATGGTCATGGTGTTGGCATTCCGCCCCCAATTAATATGTGATCACATTAATGACTAAAACCGATAGATACTATAAGATTTATTAGTTAATCAAGAAAATCATTTTATAGCCTTGAAGGGGAATGGGCTTGAACAATATCTCCATTGGGAGATTTTACTAGGAGGAAAGTGGGACCTCTATGTGATTTTAATGATATGTAGGGATGGTATAATGTCCTGGTGATGGTAAATGATATGATAGATGATTTTGATAATAAAATAACCATATGAGGCATCCCTTCTATGACAGGACATAGAGGTCCCCAATGGGTGGCCTAATATGATATTGATCATTGTTAAAGGGTGAATTATATAAATTTGGCGATAATGATTATTATTGTCACATTTGAACAAAATTTTAGGATTTTTTCCTATTAAGGGTGTGAAGAATATAGTTATTTCATTTAAGAGGTTGCACTAGTTTATTCATGATAGATTCTAGTAGGTTGATATCCTAGATGATATGTCACAAGGTAAATTTCAACTATTTGTAATGTATTCACATATATTTTATTCTTCAAACATGATCATTCTGTATTTTTTAAGGGATGTCCCCCATAAAGATATTGGTACTGTGTATAACCTTTATTAGGAGTTGGTCATTGAGCCTATATACACGGTGGTTTTTCCATGGGTGTTTATCACAGGTAACCATGGTGGCTCATCCCAAGGTATTTATCTAATGTCTACCATGTTGGTGATTACATGGATGTTTATATGATGTACACTAGGCGTGGTGGTTTTATAGGTGTTTATCTATTGTATACCATCTATTATAGACCATAGGGGTTTATTTATTGTATAACTAGTGTGTTATCCCATCAATGTTTATATTCTCTATACCGATTAGGCAATCCCCACATGTTAATGATCTGTATATTAGGGTGAATCACCCATGGGTTTTTACCATTTATACACTAGGGGAAAGAGCCACCAAGCGTCAACATTGGCACATGAATTTATGAGATGTACATAGAGACACTCCAAAATTGGTCAAACTAGGTTATGTTCAATAAGGAATAAATGGTATAACCCAAGGATCAATTATTTCTATTTTATTACACATTTTGAGTTTATTTATTAATTTTTATTTTTATTATATATATAAACTACATTTAATAGTTACTTTCCAGACAGCATTGGCAGATCCCTATTGAGTTATAGTCACATCCATCTCAGTTTACCATGAATCTTGGGTACCTTAGTAGCCTTCATAGCTCACATGTTAAGGTTGTTTAGAGGCCTACAATTTTACTATTAACCTTGATAATATTTGATACTATTTGAAGAATAATATGAAGTGAATCTCAAGTATTATAGTTGATCCTCCTAAATTTTCATTATTTTTATTCAAATATATTATCTTAAAAGTGAGTGATAAATATTGTTTGATTGTATTATTATTCCTCATTGTTATTATTAGTTGTGAAGTATAATGAATATTGTTCACACTAGAAGATTATTATTGTGCTTTATTTTTTTGATTTTTTTTGTTATTACACAATTTAATATGGGTATATTATCTATCCAAAGTGATACCCTATACCCACACTATTATTTTTTAATCTATGGAATATGTGGAGTTGTTCCTGAGGTATTTTCTTCCTCAATCATATTATTGTTTATAGAGTTCTTTGTCGGGATGTGAAAAAGAGATATAAGTCAATTTATGTGATTGATGTAAAAAATATTTTCGTGTTTTTTATTTGGTCTTAATATATAAAGATATAATAGAATGATAACATAGGAATGATATAGGTATTTAGGAAGAACATATATAAGTATCTCATGAAGACATTCTTAAATATGAAGTGTTGGTTATTATGGAATGGGATTGATATTTTTGGCTTCTAATTTTATACTTGCAAGGTTTTCACCCAGCATGACATAAATGAATTTTGTGGATTTGTGGTTATTTATTGTATTGGATTATCCATTTTACTGTACTATATTGAGGAATATTATTCCTCATTCATGGAATATTGGATTCAAATGATATTCTTATAAAACAATATTTATATTAGAGAAAATATGGTAAGAAATCTGTTGTTTAAAAAACCTATATTTCATTTTTCCATTTGTGTTCTAGGTGGAATTGTACTCATTTGTATTATTATATGTATTTGTTTTTTCTGATTATAGGTAATGAAGATCTATGAAGAGATACTCTATGGTTACCAAAATTAAATTACTCAAATTAATTAATGTGTAATATTTTTTTATAGTTTGGTACGGGAATCAAAAGCCATGTTTATCAGCCCCATGGGTGTGATATTTACTTCGGTTCTATTCCAAATGTGTTGAGTTATTAAAAATATCCAAAACAACTTACATGATTAATTCTTATTTAGAATAGAATGTTACTTTACATAATAATACCACATGATTTGTGTTTTATAGATATAAATCAGTATACAATTATTCTATTTTTATAAGTATGTTCATATGTATATGACTTGATCCTCCAAGGTGAAGTTTGATGTGGATATTCTCAAAGAGGGTGGATACCTTATGAGTGGATGTTTATTTTTTATGAGATTAATGTTTTGCATCCATGAGAAAACAAGAGTGGGGGTTTGATAGGTGAAATCACAAATTATTTTTCTAATGTAATCATTTGTTTTATCACATGAGCTATTACATATGTGATATATGACATATGGGATAGGTAGGATGACCTAGTGGTTTGGAGATATGGATCAATATCCATGAGTGGAGTGCTATAATTGACATTAGTTGAGTCATCCGTGGATAACCTAATTGAGTTAGATTTATCCTAAAAATGTGAATTCTTCAATAATGTTAATCATGGGTGTATATTGGTTATGTGATATTTCTAAACATGAATCGTGGTCTTATGTGGTATAAACATGACGATGATTTGTATTTTATTATACTTCAATATATAGAGTCTTTTGAGCCAAGTCTAGTTTTAAATGAAAAGGAGGCATGCTCAGTTTGGAATAGGCAAAGTTATACCTATTGATTTATAATAACAACTATCTTGTGCCCCATATTAGTGTATGGATGATGTTTTCATGTAAAATATATGTCAATTACCAAGCCTTGTTGTGTTTTTGTTGTGATCCTAATCATGGTGATATTTAATGTTGAAACTTTTATATTTTTAGGCAACACTGATGTTGTTGGGGGATTTTGTAGTTGAACTTAATTGTAGTTAAAATTCGAGTTCTTGAATTAGAAGTTAAATTGTGTTTCTGGTCAGATGTGGTCATAATGATGTTGAAAAATGTTATATGTTTTGTCTTATGAGTATATTCTTAATTATTGGACATTTATAAAAGTTTGGATCAGGATAAACAATTGTTATTTGACAATGAAACCTATAATGGCTGTGATTAAGGAATGGTATAAAGTAATAAATTTTTATGAGTAACCATACATTCTATTGGAGTTGTGCACCTTGTTATATGTTCAATTAAAAAGATTTATTGGGTGATGTTACCATTATTAAATAATGTGTGTCAATTAATGTCTTTATGTGATTCACTAGGTTAAGAAAAATGACAACATCAGATAATTATGATTAGTAATATATAGTGCCTAATATATGGTGATCGTCAATTTTTTAATTGATGTGTTGATGGATGTACTCCCATAGTAGATTTTTTTGTGTTTATCATGCGTGTATGAAGCTTGTTCCATGAGTGTTTTTGGATGTCCATTCTGGTACATATATTTTTGTGAGTATATAGATTTAAATTTAACTGGATTTCCTAACAACTAATGGATGTGTATTTTCAAAAGGGATGTTATAAAATATTTTCATGTGTGCATCTGTCTCTGGTTGAACGTGATATAATCAGAGGTTGCATCAAATTAGTTGTGCATTAATGATTATTTTATAACACAATAGAAGAAATTTTTGGTTTAGGATATATCCATTTAATTATACAAAATATTAAATCCATACATTGGAATACTTGTTCATATTATCAAGAGATACCTATTAGATTTAAGGCATCATGATTGGGTTTGTTGATAGTTCATTTTTCGGATAGAGATAGTATTATTATAAAAATAATCTATAGATGATATAAATACTATTTTTACATAAATGGAAGTTGTGGGATAGTAATCTAATTTAGTATGGCATATCAGATAGGTTGGGTAAACATTGAGTATTTTCTAAGGATTTTCCTAGAAATGGTGTCATCGTTGGATAAGTGTGTGAGTGATGAATAAATGTCCATTTCGATTTGGAATCTGGTAATGAGGTATAATAATAGTATATAATCAAGGTTCCTGGGTGTGGATATTTTGAAACTAATATGATCAGGATGGGGATGACTGAGATTGTGTTTTGTTGTGATATTATGATGATGGGTGAATCAGGGGTTGGAATTATACAGTAGGAGTTGATGTTTATAGTGGGGAGAACATTGAATATGACGATGGATCTATTAGTGAAATTGTGATTTCTTTAAGATAGATGGGTATAGTCATGATGTATCTTTGTATATTACTAATTGTGACTAGATGGACTTTGGATATTCATGATTTTGTGGTTTTTTGAAACTATAATATAGGATATTGTTCTATAGATTAAAACTGTGAAATATTAATGGAAAAATAATGATAGACATAGGTAATGGTTATTAGTTGTATGGTTCAGAAGACCACATGAGGATATTAAGAGTTAATGGGAAGATTTTATAAAAACTATTCCATTTAAGAGTTTTGTTTTTCATTAGAAATTTCATTTTTTTTAAATAAATTCAATTTTGTATTTTTAAAACCAATGTTTAGATCATTAATTTGAGAGTTTTATTGTTCTAATATGACATTCTATTGATCTATTTGAATCATGATTGGTGAATCGATAACTGAAGTGTGACACAAAATATTCTATTAAATAGTCATATTTTTTTTGGACCATTTCCCCAACAAACCGGATTTTGTGTGTATGGTTTATAGGAAGTCCATCCACAACCTAATCTGGAGAAACATTGTAATTAAATTTATATAGTGTTCAGATATATTGTAAGATCATAAAATGGTTAAGGGTTTAAAATATAGGTTTTAAATAAAACCATCTAGGCTTGGCATGATCATGGTTCATTGTGAGTGGTTTTTATAGGGTTGTATAATAACTCTGTAAAATTTTGTTGGACAGATCAGTGCTATTTTACATGGTTTATGTTTGATTTGGTGAAATTTTCATCCCAACCGTGTCAAAGTTGTGTGCTTGGATAACACCTGCAACATGGTTGGTTTATCTTTATGATGACAATAAAGCGATACTTTTTTTCACATTAAAAATATATTTTTCTAGTTTTTTACATCTAATTATTTAAACCCTTGACTGATTATCCTTCCCCCTCATGAACTCATGGGTCGGATAACTTTCTACCCTATTTTGCCATGTAATATCTATTGTTTTGGATTATTTTTTGTGTGATTCTTTCACATGTAAGATGAAATTCATCCACTATTTGTATTGTTTATCATTCGCATTTTTTTTATTATTTATTTCATCACATTATAAATATTTGGTTGTAACACAATCAGTTCGTGTTAAAATATGAGGATATTGATGTTGCATTTTTCAATCTCATGTGGAGGATTTCATCAGTTAGTATATACAAGTAATGTATTTTATGGTCATTGATGTAAGTAACTATTTGGAAATTTCTATGGTTTAGGATCATAATAAATTAAATTGGTAATTAAATATAAGCATTATATTGGGGTTTCCACTTCCACATGGATGAAGTTGTTTTATGGATGCACTATTAGTGTATACTAATAATTTCGATGAGTGGTTTTTGAATAATGATGTTTTATGAATTATTTCACTTTATATTAAATTGAATAATAAATTTAAATTTCTAGATTAAATATTGATAATTATAATTAGTCAATTATTTTTATGTGGTGGTTTTTGTTAGATTGCCATTATATTTGTGTGATATGGGATAAAAATTATTTTTTCTAGAATGTTGTGAAATTAAAAATGGAACTATCATCGTTAAATGTTGGTATTATCATGTATATTCCCTTAGATATTATGAATTTTTATTATATTCATGTGACATTTGGGTACTCACCACTGATTTTGATAAGCCTTTCCTTGCTAAATTATTCTAAATTGAAATTTAATGTCATTCATTAGTTTAGTAGTTTCATGTGTGCCACGATGGACCATATTGTGCTATCTTAATTTCTATGCCTTTTTATGTTTAAGGACATTATTTATACATGTATTACATATGTTTCATATCCCATAAAGGGGTGTGATAGGTAAAATTGTTATGTATGATCCTCAGTATAGGTTCCTATTCAAACTCAATGTATGGGAGGGTGTTGGAATATGATGAGTTTCCATGGGATGGCCACCTGCGAATGATGTTATGCCTTAATGTTGTTTGTATTCAGAGATAACCATTGGTTGATTGTTCCTCCTCTACATAGAAGTGATCACATAGGTTTGTAGATGAGTCTAAGGTTATAGGATAAGTTTAGAGTTTGATACATCCTTGTGAGTGGTTATAAAGGTAATGATATTGAAGCTATATCACTTGTGAGATTTGTCTAAGAAGACATTGAGGACTTAGTGAGACTATGATAATATCATGGGATGATATGTCCTCAAAGTAAATGGAAATTACATGATATTTCATTTTGAGGATGAGAGTCCCTTATATAGTGTCCCAATTATTATGGGACATAAGGTGCCTTGATGAGTTCCCAAATGGGATATTGACCCTGTGAGAAGGTGAATTATGGAAAATGGGTGGGTATCAACAAGGGTTTCACTATAGATCCAAAATTGAACATTTTCCACTTTTATAACCATGATGATTAAAAATCCATGAACATCATAGGTAAACCTTTTTAGTCTTACTGGTCTCAGGAAGATATCTAACCTCAATGAGATTTCAATAATTTTCTATATTGATATATGTATTCATGTAGATAGGATGAATTGTACATTCTCACACGATTAGTCGGTAGGTGGTCCCACACCCCCAATATACATATATATGGGAACTATGGAATTCTCAAATATGGAGTCGTCCATTGAGCATGTATACATTGTTGTCTATCCTACAGTGTTCATCTCATGTATACTGAATTGATTAGTCCCTCGATCATTCTCAATGATATTCCGAGTTGGTTAGAAATTATGTGCTTATTTATTATTCATTTTATGGGTTAGATCATTGGGGTTTGACAACTATATAATAAGTGGGTCTACCCTTGGTTTTTGAAAATTGGTATATAGGGTTGGTCTGGAACATTTTTTTAACATCATATTTATTGGTGTTGGTCAATCCTTAGTTTTTTTCTTCTTGTATATAAGGGTGTGTCAACCTCCATGTGATTATCATCAATATACCATTGTGAGGTAGACCATAGTGGTAAAATTAATTGGAATGTTTACATGAAATTCAAGGAGACACTCTTGTAATTTCCGAAGTTGTTTTGGTCAAATTGTGTCCTAAGATAGAACTTTAGAATTGATGATTTTTAATTTTTAGGATTATTTTATTTTTTTTATTTATTCTATGAATATTTCATACATGATAAATAGTTATTATCTAGGAATGAGACTGAATTGGTGGTTCCCTAATAATTTTCACTCACACCCTACTCAAGAATCCATTGAACTTTCGCATCTAATAATACTTAAAAGATCAAAGGTCCAGGTTGGTCTAGGGCAAGGGATTTCACCATTTAACTATAGAATAGTGGAGATACATTGTAGACAAGGATTGGGATATACTCAAGGGATCTATTAGATCAATATGAATTTTCATTTATTTTATTTTATTTGTATATGTGACTAGACTATTGGTAGATTGTTATTTTATTACAATATACCTCTATAACAAAATTATTATTGCTAGTAATATTTTGATTTAAAAAATATTATTATAATTCTAAATTATTTCTCTAATCATCAATAAGCTATCATTTTATTTACTAAGGTAGTAAAATTAATCCAATTTCAGGATTTTATGTACTTGACTACTTATTTATTGATAATTCTAGAATCTCTTGGAATATATTTTGGTTTATTTTTTTACTCTGTATTATTGTTTTTTTATGTACCTTTAATCACTATGAATATCATAATATTTTATTTATAATGTTTAGTTGGGGATCCTAACTGCTGGTAATGATTGAATATTTTGGAATAATACATGTTGTACAAATATTAGTATTATCAACTATAATTTTATCATATAGTTTATGTTTTTCTAATTAATGTACGGTTCATTAAGTCAATGATTCAATTCAACTATTTGTTTTTACCCATAAATTATATGATTACCTTTATGTATTGAAACCCTATATTTTACTTTTTCATCAATGTTATTTGTATTATGAATTTCATTCCATTATTTCTACAATAATTTCCTCATAGAAATTAATAATATAATGATTATTAAATATAGATAAGAATATATTTTTCAATAGATTATATCATTGCAATTTCTAAGGGGAAGTTATGATTTTCCTTGGGAATTGAAATTCATGTCTCAATCATGTGGTGTGTTGTTAAATATTATCATTTAATCTGGTGCTATTAAATATTTGTTTTACCTAAATTAAACAAGATTTTTTTAAATAAAAAAAGATTCTTCTACTATGAAGAAAATGACGTCTATAATTATCTAAAAAGCTAATCATTGTAGACATACAATTTTTTACCTATTAATTTGTAATCAGTCCATTTAGGTTTTTTTATTTCCATTTAAATATTTGTCTATAGTTTTTCGAAGAAATTATAAAATCTACCCTTTGGATAAATGCATGTTTTGCATCCACTATGTGTTTTGTCTACTAATCTTTTATGAATTTGTAATCTGATATGATATTGAATTTTTGAACTATTGTTATTTATTGATAATCATCCATGATAGTTAGAAATAATACAACGATAACATATGAGGGGGTGAATTGTGTCTTTTTAAAAATATCTATATATTGTATCTTTGATATATAATTTTGATTTATGAAAATATGCCTCATTATTTTCTATATTATTAATGATTATTAGATAAAAATAATAATTAATAGAATACATTCATAGTGGTTCATGGCTCAAATATCCCATATTGTACTCTACCAATGCCCTCTATTTGACATTGTCAAACATTACTAGAAATTTCCCCTAATCTCAAGACCATCAAATACACATCTGAGTGCATGGATTTGAAAATTTTAAAAAAAAGATAAACTATTCTTTGTGGTTTTTATCATGGAATTGTATACACAAATCAAAATACTAGAATCTGATACTCAAAACAAAATTAAGTATGATCAACTGATACTCCAATAAATCAAAAGTGTTTGATTTTATGATGGTTCTTGCTTTAATTGAAAATTTCAACTGCATTAACTAACATTAGATGGATATTCTTATTCTAAAATTATTATCTTCAAGAAAGTATAACTCTGAAGTTATCTTGGTTTCAAATGATCTTCAAATTGAATTGTAATGAGCAACAATGATAATATTACAATAGTATGAGGTTTAAATATGTATATCATTCATTGAGTAGACTCATTAAAAAATAATAGAGTTGTTCGATCTTCGTAGAATATTTATATATCAAGGTTATAGAAAATTGTGCCGAAGTATTATAATCGAATTACATAAAATAATCTATTTTTGGAATACACCATTAATATATATAACTCTTGTTTGGTATAGTAAATTAAAGAAAATGCCTCCTAGATTTCAAATATTGAAAACTTAAATTTATTAATAGAATCCTAAATTTTATTCAGAATACAAATGCTTTTCCATGAGGAATATGAATCTTTGAATGGATATATTTATCCATCCAATATATGATTGATGTAAAACATATGCTGAATTAACCATACGTTCATTATTCCAGCATAGGACATGATCATGATTTCTAACATCAATGTGGTGTTGATATTATATAAGTTTATCCAAAAATATATTTTTTATACATATTCAATTTTTTTTTCATAGGGATGATGAACCATACATGCATTAATCAAATATAGGGTTCATTCATTACATTATGTGTACCAACGTAGGGTATATACAGTGACTTCGAAAACACTGACTTTTTTTAGATTAATTTGACAAATATTCTTTCCTCATAGAAAACACGAATATAATTTCCAAATATTGCAATGAATATTAATTTTTTGAAACTCCCTAAAATTAATATCGTCATTAAAATAAATATGTTTATTTTTTAGCATAAAAATATATAAGACTTGTAGAGTATTTTTGATAAAATACATTGCTCTACAATATTTTCGCTTTTTATGATAAAAAAACCTATAACATAATTTATAGAAAATATATGAATTTCAAACAATAAATAAAAACTATTTTAATAAATATATTTTATAATTTTGATAATAATTATTTTTGTAGTCGTATTTTTATTTCATGGTACTATTATCTATTTCAATGAAAATTAATTCATTAAAATATCTGAATATTTTGTCTACAAAAATATCTCCCCCTTTTATGTGATATTAAAAATAGAGCACAAGAAAATATATTAAAATACATAAAATTTTGCACCAAAAAATAAATGATTTTTGTTATCAAATTATTATAAAAATAATCAACGTTTTATGGAAGCTTAAATTTAATTATAAAAAACAAATATCTAAATCAATATAAATCTCACATATGAAAATGTAAAGTAAATTGAAATGAATATGAATTGTTTTTTAAAATAGTATGTACATCCCACAATCAACTAATGAAATGTTCAAAAGGATAGGATCGGGTCAGATTTTATTTCTAAATCGGAATATCATTTGATATAAGGTGCAACATGAAAGGGATCTAATGAATAATATGAGGAATATTAAAAGGATTCACCAATAGGATCTCAAAATGATCGCAAAAAACATTTTTCTACGGATGAAGAATCTTTCTTGAATCTTGATAGATATTTTTGATTTCAAAAAAAATCAACATAAAAAATTCATTAACTATTGCAACATATTGAATGAAGCTAGTCAACTTATCTCTCACTTGATGAATAACTTGTCGTAAATAGGATTCATTAAAGGTATGTTGAATTACAAAATTCCTCTGATTTTCCAAGAGAACAATTAAAGGAGTATTGTCAAACTAAATTTTTTCTGTTTGTTATAGAATTGAACTAACACAAAATTTATATCCCCAAATATTCTAATAAAATTTGGAGATGTTTATTGAGAATTGGTTGAATCCTAATGACCTTATAATACCAATTGAAACTCTCTCCCAAATAACTATTTCAACTCCTCAATGTCTAATTTCTTTAATGATTCTTCATTCAATTCTGAGATCTCACTAGTTTCATGTTTTGTATTACCTTCAATATCTTCCTCTGAAACTAGTGTTTCTTGATGTCATTTAATTTAGATTGAAGTTCCTCATAATCATCACTTGAAATTTTTGAAACAATAAAATCATCAAATTTCTACCTCTCAGCCTCTTAGGTTTTCCCAAGGGAAGGTTTCTATTCATTAACCTAATTGTAATATGAATCAAATCTTTCATCTTTATTTTCAATTAGTCATAAGACTTGGTAGATTGTTCCTTGGTTTTAAAAAATTCTACCAAATCCAAACATTTCTCTTCCTCGTCTCTTAATATATTATACTCTTATATCAACTGAATCAGCGAAAGTTGTAGAATTATTATAATGTGAATATTCACCATAATTAGAAACAAATTCCCTTCATTGATCAACCCCTTGTTCAACATTCTGAAAAAATTTATTCCCTTGATCCAACATCTCATCTAATTATTCTTCCTCTCTTCCTCCATTTAGATCTCCAACTTCATTAACATTTTCAGTAATTTTTATAGAAATTATTCTTCATTGATAAATACCATTCCCATCAATTCTCAATTCGACATCTTAATTGGTACTTGGTCTCAGAAAAAAACATAAGGTAATACATTCTGCTTCACATGATCCATATTCATACTCATTTACTGTTCTTATATACCAAGTCATAACAGTTATTTTCTTTATTAACTATAAAAACATCCTAAATTCATAAAACTTTCAATATTTAGAATATTGTTATGATAACATATTTGACCAAAAAATATGTCTGAAACCTTTCATAGTCTTTGAAACAATAGGGATTGAATCCTTCCATAAGTGTAAAATCCCAATTTTCATCCTATAATTGTAGTGATTCATATACCTTAACAATTACCTTTTAAATTTAAGTAAATTTTTTCTTAAAAAAGAATATACATAACATGATAAATAATTTTTTTCTAACTAATCCATCCTTGGAACAATTATAGAGTATATTAACTTCACTCAGACTCTTTGATCAACATTAGGGTCTCTTGTTATCATTTTCTTGACTGTTCTAGTTCGGATGAGAGAAACAATTTCCTTATATAATTTTTATTTTCATTTTTCCTATATTTCTAAAATTAAAAAACATTTCCCATCATGGTGACAATAAATCATCATAAAAATATGTATATAAGTGATACAAGAACTTTTCATGATGGATCAGACACATAATTATGTCATCATCATTCCCAAACCTAAAAGAGTAATTTCAATATAACTTGTTTACATTTAAATTTTTTAAAAAAAGTTTTATTGTTATCCATGAAAATGAATTCCCAGACATGATATCTTTTTATAATATTTAATGATATATTCAATTCGTTCAGCCAATCAGAATCAAATACCTTCCCTTGAATATGTTTCCAAAATATCAATGGTTATTGAATAATCATTCTTGGTACAACTTCTCCAACTCGGAATAATGCTTTAATTTATGATGGTTCGAGGTTTGAAGGTTCAATGGTTAGGGTTTTTGTAATATAAAATGTGAAACTCTATATAATCTAAAAGGAAATATAGAAGAAAGAAAGATAAAATTAGAAGTATAAATTTTTATCTTTTGTTTTACTATGTCGATGATATGGGGGAATCACTAAAATTTTAATTTTTAATAGAATCTTTACAAAAACAAATTATGAAGAAATATTTATTTTGGAATATAAATGAAATAATAACTTGACATTGAAATAAACACAAATTAGAATAAATAAAAACGAATAAAAACTATAAATAAATTACTAAAAATAAGTTGGTAAACATTTATTTAAAATTGAATAAACCTAAGACCCCTTTACTAAAATCAAAACATGTATTGGGAAGTGCTTTAGTAAAAATATCATCTAATTGATATTATATATTTAAAAACTATTAAGATATATAATTTTTGAGAACATGACGCATTATAAAATGATATCTTATATCAATATTATTAACCCAATAATGACTGATTGAATTTATTGAAATATTTATTACATGAGTATAATAAAATAAAATAGTTTTATTACTAAAATTTAGTACCAATAATTATAGACTATGTTTCAGCCACATCACTTGTTCTTAAAAAGTACCAACATACATATATTCCATCTCTTCTATTGATTTGGAAAATTACTATTGTATTTTTAATCAGCCATGATATTACAGGTTTTTTAAAAAAATTGATAGGTTCTGAATGATATTTTTCTATATAATCTAAATACAAAAAATTCAGTAACTTGTCATGAAATTAAATTTAAATCACAAGTTTTGCGGTAAATAAGGGATTGAAAAATAGTTTCTTTTAATTATCTAATAAATACTTTAATAGTTGTAAGATCAGAATATTTAGGGTTTCTGTAAAATATATCACATAATAAAACATAAAAAATTATGCTTCGTATTATTATTGTGAGATACAAAAAACTAACCAACATACCACTATAAAAATTATTATGAACTGGTTTTCCAGGTTCATCCAAATCATGTTTTTTCATTATATTTGAAAAATCATTACACATATTTCTATTTTTTGAATGGAAAATAACATCATCTATATAAATTAGAACAAATAAAATACTTGAAAAAACATTTTTATGAAACTGAGTAGGATCTACTAAAACCATTTGAAATCCATTTATAATAAAATGTAATTAATCATTCATACCAATCTCTAGGTGCTTGTTTAATTCCAAATAGAGCTTTTGTATGTTTTGAAATTCAATTTTCTCTTTATGAGTATTCAAAAAAATTGTTTATTCAACATAAACATCCTATGTTAAATAACATTTTGAAATGATTATTTAACATCAATTTTATATAATTTAAAATTCATTTGTGATGTATAATATAAAAGGATTTTAAAGGATTCTACTCTAGCTACAGGTTAACACGATTAATCAAAATCTATAACTTCACTAGTATAAATAAAATATTTAACATCGATGAAATAATTTCAGTTTTTTATGAACTGACCACAATTTTATGTGTGGGAAAATTTTGTCATCCGTTTTTAAAAATACTAATGCCATAAAATATTATTAATGGTTTTTTCAATGGTTTTACGAAATATAGTCACTAAAAAACCAGAATATGATGATTTTTGGTGATGATTTATGTGAATACCGATGCAAGTAATAAAAAAAATGTTTTCGGTGTCAGTTTTCCAAAAAACTGATGTTAATAATAATTAAAATGAATATTTTAGGTGATGTTTTTTACAAAAACCGACCCCAAAAATAAAAAATATGTATATTATTGGCATCAGTTTTGAGAAAACTTGACTCTAAATTCTTATTTAATTTCAGCTTCCATTATGGTCAAAACTGACTCTAGAAGTCATTTAAAAAATGTAGCGATCAGAAAACCCTCATGTTCCTCGATCATTGAAATCAAAACCATTGCAGATCTGCCCAACTTGGAACATCTTTGAAGCCTTATTTTTTTACCTCAAATTGCAATTATTGTTTATTTTATTCGATTTTCATGATTTGTGGTCTTTTTTCTTAATTATATTTTCTTATTCTATCATATATTTTTTATTTGTTCTTTCAAAACCTATTTTCGGTTACTTTTAACAATGGAATTATTTTACATTGTTGTTGGTCTTTATTTTTCATTTTAAAAATTGATTTGTTTATAGATCTTATAGGTATTAATTTTTCAAAGCATTATACAGAGCCATGGTTAGATTGAGGATCTATTTTCATGTTATTATATGAATTTTTTTACGTTTTTTTAATACTGATGAAAAATTATTTATCATTTAATTTTGATACTTATTTTATTCAATTATTAGTTGTTATTTTATTTTATATGAGTTGGAAAATGGTTAATAGTCATCCCAAAGAGTGAATAGACAATGTTCATGATATGGATTGGAGTTGTGTGGTTTTAGGTTATGAATTATTATCTTACATTTTGTATAAATGTATTATTCAATGTTCTTCACATGGATTAGTTTTTGGTGATTTCATGTATTTATGTTAGAATAACTCAATATGAGTCATCATAGTAATATGAAAATACATTTTAGAGGGGTGTGGTGCTTGAATAAGGTCTACCTAAATTATACCAAAACCAAATAGAATTATTTTTAATATTTTCTAATACTTTGGTCAAACCAAACACAACAGTCAGTTAGGACATAAATAGATATTTTTATCTTTTACCCAAAAATACATGAAAATATGTAATATAAAATATAAATAGAAAATATAGATGTCTTATTTTTACATACTTTAGAATATATTTAGAAAACCTAATTCATAAACTATTCAACACCCATTGAGACATTGATTCTATGATATAATATATTAATCATTTATAATCGGTGTCAAATGATTATTGTTACTCTTGATTTTCTAATATTTACAAGAAGATACATAATATTACCTATGAAAACATGGCACTACATCCCACAACACCTTGGTATTGGAATCCCACTAGTTCTTTTTCAAACTAATTTTTATTGAGGTTACTTTCCACTAATACAAAGGTAGTCAATAAATCCAACAAATTGTCCTTATTTCTAACTACAAAATATTTGAATTCTGGTAGATCATCATGAAATAAAAAAATTAAATTGAACTCTAATATTATGATTAGTTCCCAATTCATATGAACAAATTTATGGAATTATCCACTAATTTCATCTGTAGTGATTCTAACCAATAAAATAGAGATTTGATTCTTCTTAAATTTATTCATTTCATTATTTGCGAGTAAAGAGATCTCAGATCAATCCAACCAACACATTTTTCTTCCTCACAACTAATAGATCATTTTTATTGCACAATTTCACTAAATAACCTATGTATATAGTCATCAGAACATTAAATGGATACACAACCACTTATTATTCCTAAAATTATTCAACCATTCTCTAATCCAAATGTGTTTTAAGATATAAAAATTTATTTATTTATTTAATTACATCTCTCAAAATATTGAGGTTATTATGATTGATGTTACTTATAATATGAACATTTAATCCAATTATTTTATCATATTACTAATAATTACTAATTTATTCCCATTAAATTAATGCAATATTCAATACATATGGCACATGAAACCTAAAAAAAATTCAGAAACAATGTAAAATGAACTAATAAGTTTTATAATATTGATATTATATTTAAATTATAATATCAATATAACACTTATATATAATATGAAAATAAAATGTGTATTATTTGTAATAGTGTTTCATATTTGATGTTTTCTATCTAATTATAAATTAGTTTTATTAATTGTGTTTATGTTTTCAATTTATCTATAAATATATATTTATTTCTTTATATTTTTTTATATTTTAATATATTGAGAAATTATTTTGAGATATCAAATAATGAATGGATCGTATTTGGATACATTTACAATGAACCACTAGAGAATATAAAAAAGGAGTTGTTGAATTCTTAAAATTTTCTAAAGGATATATTAAAAATATTAATTTGAATTTCTCTCTATTTGTGAAGTGTTTAAATATGAAATAGTTAAATATCAATGAAATCAAGGATCATCTTATTAGATATTCTTTTAGCCTTAATTATACACCTTGGAACTAGTATGGTGAAAGAACTAAAATTTCATCATCCAATGCTGATGGAAATATTTATAATGATGCAGATGATCATATTGAATAATTAATTCATCATTCTAGTGTGGAAACCATCGAAGAAACCACAACTGTTTAACAATTGTAAGAATATTTTGAGAAACCATTGTTCCCAATATGTTATAAATATATAGTGTTATCATTATTTTTGAGAATAGATAACATAAAATCAAAAAATGGTTTTAGTGATAAATGCTTCACTTTCTTAATTGAGATTTTAAATGTGATACTTCAACAAGGCAATGGGATTCCAAATTACAATTACAGGGTGGAGAAAATATTATGCCTAATGGGATTTGGGTATAAAAAGATACATACTTTCCATAATGATTGTGTGTTTTTTAGAAATGAAAATTAATATTTATCATGTTTTACTATATGTGAGGCATCCCACTATAAGATAGATGGGAAATTCAACTCAAAATCATTCTTCAGTGATGTCATATAACATCATGAAAAATCAATTTTGTACTTTTTAATGATATCATCCGATATATTTTTCTTACATTTATGATGATTCAATTGTGATTCATTTTTAGGTTCCAGAATCTGTTCTCATGCTAATGCGATTTGGTACCTTCCAATAATTCCTCATTTGAGGTGACTATTTTCAAATTCAATTGATAGAAAAAGGATACGATCACATTCAGATGATCGTATATTTGATAGTAACATACGTCACCCTGTCGATTCACCATAGTAAAAGATTTTTGATAAAAAATTTCATGATTTGGGATTGATGTTAGAAATCACATAATGGGATTGTATACTAATGTAATGAATCCATATCAGATCCTCAGTAGACAACATTGTTCAAGGATTATTTTTCTGGTAGTTTACAACAAGTCCTGATGCATATGTATGATGAAAAAAGATTTTATGATGTGATTGATGACTTTATGACCAAAAAAACAGGGAAACAATATTCATGTGTATCATTTGACATTGATTGATAATTTGAAACTACTATGGGAGGAATGTGTTAATGTTTTTTATGCACACAAGAAAGAGTATTTTCTTTCTGTGCAATGATAATTTTCACTATAAACGACTTTCCTACATATGGTAACTTATCTAGATATAGTGTTAAGGGACCCATTTAATGTATAATATGTGATGAATAAACAACATATTATTAATTGAATAATAGAAGAAAGACCTTGTATGTGAGACAACAATGATTTTTGGTAATTGATCATCCTTATCATTCATTAGAAAAATCATTTAATGGATTACAAGAATACAATCGTCCCCCTAGACCATTGTTATATTAAGAATATTATGATAGGGTGAAAGATATTTATTCAATATTTCGAATAAAAAAAAATTTATGGTGTTGAAAGAAATATCTGGAAGAAGTAGTATTTTTTTTAATAGCCCTATTGGACATTATTTTAGATGAAACATAACATCGAGGTTATGTATGTTGAGAAAAAAATATGTACTAGTTTGTTTGGAACATTCTTAGACATAAAATAAAATGGAAAATATGTATTTCATGATATATTATACTTGATATTAATGATAATATGTTTTGATTGAGCTCACACTATGAAAGGAAACAGAACATATTTACCTCTAACATGTCACACATTATGCAAGATTGAAAATATAATTTTTTTCATCATCTTTATGGTATTAAATTATCTAGTGGGTTTTCGTCAAATGTGAATAATTAAGTGTATTTTATGGATTTTAAATTATTAGTTATGATATATTAGAATATCTATGTGTTGATGCAACAACATATACAAGTATTAGTGTGTGGTATATTATCGACAACAGTCATAAATACTATAATTAGGTTATGTAATTTTTTCAAATCCAAATTTAAAAATATTATTGATCCAAATTTTTTAGATATGTTAAAGAATGAAGCAAATCATATTCATTTTTAAATATAAATGTACTTCCCACTGATGTTTTTTGATATAATGGTTGATCTGAAAATTCATTTGGTGTATGAGATAAGAATATTATGGCCAGTTTATTTAAGATAGATGTATCCTTTTGGAAGATATATGAAAATTTTTAAGGGATATGTTAAAAATCCTTATCAACCAGAGGACTCAATTGTTCATAAATATGTATTAGAAAATTTTATTGTGTTCTGTTCTTATTATTTTTATGAGGTGGAGTATATTGGTCTCCCTTTAACTCGATACATGATATTTGATATAAAAGGGAGATGAGGTCGATGAATAACCATAATTTTCATTACATGTGATGAAGTAATGAAGGAACATTTATACATTTTGAACAACACAGATGAGGTTTAATCATATATATCCTCTCATATTTCTAAATTAGTGTTATGATATCAGAAAAGAAATTAACATTGGTTGACGATTTAGCATAAGAAGACATTTGATTAAAGGTGTAAAGAGAATGTCACCCAAGATATATCTACATCAGAAAAAATGATGTGGTTAGTTGGAGACCATCTATTAACGTGATCACTTGTTCTTGTTTTGAAATCAATGGATACACATTTTACTCAAAACATATGGATGACATGAGTACCATTCAGAATAGTTTACGATGGTTTTCACTAATGTAGAACATTTTTCGAGGGCCAATGATAAAAACACAATTTTTTATCAACACCATAATTTGGAGTTCTTGAATACTTATGGGAAATGTATTATATTATGTTTAGAGTCTCCATTTTTCTGTGTAATTGGGTTGATAGTAATTGTGGTGTGAAACATGATGAATATGGTTTTAAACTGGTAGTTTTGAAAATATTTATTAACAATGAAGAACCATTTATCATTGAGACACATGAAAATAAGGTATTTTATGTCATTGATCCATCAAATGATCATTGGATAGTAGCTTTTCATGGAAAAAGATATCATTTTCATGATGAGGATGATGCTGATAATGTTAGTGATTTACTTAAGCCATATTCATCTATTATGCAATTTTTGGATGATTAAAAAGAGTATATGATAGACATAGTGCATGGTGTTTGTAATGATCTTGATGAAGACATGTGGGAAATGACTAAATTAGTCACCTAATTTATCAAGTAAATATTTATATTTTATTATTTTTTTAAACATAAAAATTCAAGAATATATTTTATCTTACTTATTTTTGTCTTCCAATTTTCTGAATATTCAGTTTTCTAATGATATGTCGGTGCACAAAATTTTATTACACATTCTAGTATCAATACCACATACAGATATAGAGGAGTCATTATCGAGGTATATCTCTTATTAGATATCATTAAATATTCAGTAATATATTTTTTTAATGAAATAAAACTGTTAGTTTACAAAAACAATTGTCTGAATACTAATTCATCATCAGTGGAGGATATTTCTACTGTTACAACTAAAAAATCATGTTCTAAGGTTGTTAAAGGCGGTATTAAATTTTTAGCAAAAAAATCACTTTCTCATGATTATAACAGAGTCAACATTTTTTTTGATGATGATAAAAATGCAACATTCCAAAATGCAATTTAGTTTTTGAGTTATATTGTGATATAGTTCCATTATAAGATTATTATTTTATATCTGTAATAGAATTCAGTGGACAAGATGGTGAAGCAACATCTTTGGGAGGCTATGATGGTAAAATATCTTAATTGATTTTCTTTATCTCATTTTTGGAATATTATATATTTTAAATTTCATATTAAATTTATTCAATTTGAGATGACATTAAATTTTGAGGAAACCAATGATATTTAGAAAAGACATCTCACTTTAGCGGCGGTTATATGGAGAGATTTAAAAAAACTGATAGAAAATTTAGTTTTTAGAAAGAGATGGTTTGAAAACCCATGCCTCAAGTATCCATATATAGATGAATGTACATAGAAGAAATTTTTTGACCATCTTAATGACGAAAAATTTAAAGTATGATAATTATTGTATATTGTAAAATTTATTATATATTTTCTTTATTACATAGAAGTTATATTTTATATAACATGCCTATAGGAGATCTCATCAATATAACCAATTTATAAATGTATACCCACATACATTATCACATGGAGTGTATCCGTATATGGAGACTAAAATGGTAGAAAAAAAATTGATGCACAAGAGCCTGATCTTGTAATTTTTCAGAGGAGGTCCAATTTAGTCCTGCATATCCTACCACTCACTATGAAAAATTTATAGTGAAAGAAGATGGAAAAATGAATAGTATCATACAGAGGAAGATAAGAAATTAGATGATAAAATTATAAGTAAATATTATTTATTTTTATCAATTATTTATTTTATAAACTATAAACACTAATATATCTTTTATATTTTTCATTTCAGGAAGAAATTCAAGTGTATTATAAACAAGGAACTTTTATTCAAGAGGGTAAGATGGATATCTAATCCACCACTTTAAGAATGGTAGAACACCCTAGCCGTATTAGATGATATCATGTGGGTGTTAGTGTTCAGAATGTTTTTTTAAAAAGTGAAATAAATCATGTGACCCAGAAATAGAATCCTTAAATGTAGAGATAAAATATATGAAATAGCCTATGGATGATCAAATTCAGGTCGAAGTGTAGAAGGATTTGTTTGAACACATAGAAAGACAGTCACCGTTAGTACAACCTTCCCATTTATATTATATATTTATCATAAATTTTTCTATTTTAAAAATTATAAACACTAATATAAAATTTTCATTCTGAATCCTTCCCAACCTTCTCACCCAGACTACAATGCCCCATATGCCTACCCTACCCTATATGAGTAGCCTTCCTAGGTATATTTTTTTATCAATTATTATATTTTATAATTTATAAACACTAATATAAAATTTTTATTTATCAACCTTCCCATCCTTCTCACCTGGACAACCCTTCCCTATATACCTAACATGTCTTGTATGAGAAGCCTTCCCATGAATATTATTTATTTATAATCAATTTTTCAATTTTATAAATTATAGTCAGTAATTTAATTATTTCCGTTCTCATCCTTCCTAGCTAGTTCACCAGAACCACACTTCCCCATATACTTACTTTTATTCTCCACCTCCTCACTCGGACTAAAATGTATATTATGAGTAGTTTTCTGGATATCCTCCCATACATATTGTTGTGTTAGGAATCATGATTTTTAAGGGGATTTTTTACAAAACTAGCCTATGAAGATGGGTCATGTTAGAGTATCAGTACTCAATATTATAGATTTTAATGTTATACTTTCATTTCTTACTAAGGAGAACAATAAAGTTTGGGATTCTCTTGGACAATTTTTACCTTTTCCAACTTGTTTTATTCATTAAATATTAAATGAGGTATGTGTTTTTATAAATATTAATTACAAATGATTCAAAATTAATTATTATATTATTTGAAATTTTAATTATAGAGAAGTATCTGAATGAAAAAGATGCTCCACAAATGTAAAAAAAAATTCAGGAATAATCAACTTTAGATACATCATATATTTTAAATTGGATATAAAGATTATCTCATGTAAATTCATTATCGGATTATATCTATGAGTTTCAAATTCCAGCTGATATATTCTAAAGATAATATCCTTTAAGATTAATAAAAGAAGATATCATGCATCTAGTTGATTTTGAAGAGCTTGATCTAAATGAGGTGCAGTTGTTTTCAATGTAAGTAAATTGGCATTTGAATTTTTATTTCATAAATAAATGATGTCTTTAAATTCCATAACTAAATATTATTTTAAAATTACTTTTCTACACAAGATTCTTCTATATTATAAAAATATAGTCATTTATGGTTTTATAGATCTATAATTAATTTACATGGATGTGCAACATGTCAAGAATCCATATAGAGTTTCATATTTGTGTGGGAGATTATCAAATACAAAGATTCTGTGCCAGTTTCATCCATTTCATGATATGTGAGAAGGGAAAAATAATTATGAACTAATGGTCACTAGAATTTCATTAATTATTAACCTTTTATATTATAGGGGGCATTGGATGTTAGGCGTATTGTGCCAATGCGAATGGACCTTATATTGAGTTTTCTCTTTATTAGGGAATTTTCATAAATGATTTTCCACCATATTAAAAAGGTATTCTTTTTTTATAAGATAGTTATGTTTTAATCTAATTTTTTAAATATATATTATTAGTTCATATATATGAAAATGCAGTTCATCGAAAAAATCAACCAGGAAAACAAGTCAATAAAGACACAAAATAAAATCAAATATACTGAAGTACGTGTAATTAAGTTTTATATCCGAATTTGTTCTGATTTTTTGTTATATATTTATTTTTATTAAACGTTTAATGCCTTGTAACTGCATTTTCATTCTCAAAAAGGACATATTGATTGTGGTTATTATATAAAATGACTCATGTATGAGATAATCACAACTGGGGAAACCAATGAATTTTATAAGGTTAGTGGTAATAATTTTGTAATATTTTCTTCCATATTATTATATTTCTTTATCTCATATCACTCATACTAATTATACGCATTTAATGATTCACATTCTTATTCCCAATCTGATATGACCCAAATTCAATATACTTCTCGGAACTATTTGTTATGTCTGATTAGGATTTGAGGTATATATATTCTAATATTTATAGAACATATTACATAGGTGTTCAAAAACTAACACTTTTGATATATTATGTGATTGAACCTACTAATAATCAAATAAATTATTCAATAATAACTAACAATGAGCATGAAGTAAATTTAGGTACATGTCTTTTAATTCTAATTTATTTTGAAAGTGAAATATTCTGAATTTTCAAGAAAAATCAACATTACACTTCTGTTTTTTTTGTTTTATCTTGTTATATGAAACAATAAATAATTAATAAATGACTTACTAAGAGGCTATTTACTATCCAAGATCCCAGAACCCATGTTGTATCTTCTACAACTCCTTGCCGAAAGGATAAGAAATACATTAGATGTGACCAAGAAAAAACATTAAGTGAATTAAACATATTTTAGGGTATCCCTAAGGAATTGAGTTTTTATAAGGTCCACAATGATGATGAGTAAAAATGTACCTGATATCTGCATGGAACAAGTTTATTGCATGGTTCTTAGTATCCACAATGAACTTAATTTTAGGTCTAGCCACAAGACTGTCATAGGTACATCGTAATAATTGTCTTGTGTCAGGTCAACCACCTGGGTATAATCAAATCATGACGGTCCACTTGTTCAAACCACCAAGTAATGATTTATAAGGTATGGTAAAACATTAAACAAGAAATATCTTAAAAGGAATCATAATACATATAATCATGATATATTTTTAGAATCATACAAAAATATGTGATAATTATCTAACATGGTAATAATTTACATAATAATTTTTAAGGAATCAAACAAAAAAAATTCTCTCATCGTCTACCCATATACATTAGTTACCATATCCAAAAATTCCCCCCCTGGCCACTCACACAACTGTGCATGAAATAAAAATCATGGACACATTTGAAAAAATATATATTTTGATATATTCTAAATCAACTAGAGGTCGCAAAGAAAATAACTTTCATGGAATTCACTTCATGCCCTCCATAGTATATGACCAGCCCAAGTGGTAACAGATTATGGAGGTATCATATTAGACTATTTTTTAGCTTATCATTAATATAAAAAAGAAATAGAATATATTTAATTACTTCTTCCCATATTATTTTTAACAAATCAAATATTTCATTGAAATTGGAAACATGGTAATTGGGGTAATCAATCACAGAACCCCTAAACATACACTCTAGTATTTAACTTTTATAAGAAATGTACAAACACTCAACCATCATATGATATCAACACATACATAAAAGGAAACAAATAACTAATTTGAAATGAGATATTAATTTATTCCACTGGGTATATGCATTATCCATCTCATTCCCAACCTACATTATCTGATATGCAATTATAGCATAGTTTACAATCAAACAATCCCATTCAGCCTTAACCATATATGCCTCATTTATTATAGAGTCATATTCTTCCAACATTTAACATTAGAATTTGTTGAGTAACCTCAAGTTCATTTAAAATGAATTTTTCTAATTTATTATAATTTTTATAGATGCATTGGTCATTAACTGGAATCCATGTAAATTTTTTAGTTACTCAAATTCAATTTATTTGGTATCAAAGTACAGTTGGGTGGGGTGAGAACATTATTTGGTAGAGTCTTGGGACATGAAAAGGTCCAAAAACATATCAAAGAGGTCATTGAATGCAGGTACATGTTTTTTAATTCTACATAATAATAAAAATGTGTAGATAATTTTTTGATTAACTATTTAAAATATTGTATGTTATATATATTTTTATAATGATAAATAATTTTTGATGGGTGTATATTGTGATTTTTCACAGGGGTTTGAATTTTTTTGGAAGTGTAATTTTTTTAATTTATTTTTAAAAAATTAACTTTGGTCATGGGTTATTTTAAAAACCAAAGCCAATATTTTAAAAAAATTTGGGTTTACACTTTATTTTATAGATAAAACTGGAATCCTAAACCTAACCCTTCTTGATTTTCAGCATCATTTTGATGTAAATATGATGTTGAAATGATTAACCGAATTTATTTTTGTTAATTGTCTTTGGATAAACGACGAAAAAATTTAGTTTTTTGGAATAATTTTATATCCTAAACCAATGGTAAAAACCGTAAAAGTATTATTTGCGCATCATTTATTAGAAAATTTATGTCAAAAATATTTTTATTTACATCACCTTTGTAGACGTTCATTAAAAACTGAGATCAAAAAATAAAAAAACTGATGTTATATCATGTTTTTTTAGTATTAATTCTTCATGATTCTATCGATTTGCCACAAATCTAGCTTTTGATCTAGTTATTATCTATGTAAAATCTTGTTTATTTATAAAGATCCACATATGTCCTTTTACTGGTTAATTTGATGATCTTTCAACTAAATACTAAAATTCATTTCTTCAGAATTTTTTTAGCTATTCTTTCATGGATAACATCCTACACTCATCTTCTAAAGCTTCATCAATAAATTCATATTCTAACTGATATTTAATGTCATATAATTCAACTAATTTTCCCACATTTATTTTAGTACTCATTATGTTGTTTATGCCTCATATACCTATTTCGAATGGATGGTTTATTAAGATTCTAGACTGTCTATTTAATACAATTTTTGGTTCTTTAGTTTTATGTTCATCTAAACTAGACTGGTTTTTTTTAAATAATTTTTAAAATCACCCTTAGAGGTTTCAAGTCTCATGATGTCTAAATAATCATCTCTATCATACATTTTATTTTTCTCCATAATGAAATAGATAGTTTCATAAATGTTAACATAAATTTTTTCTTTAATAGTCCTTAATTTTTTATTAAACACACAATCAGATTTATAAGTTGATTAATATCCAAAAAATATTCTTTCATCTACTAATGGTTTGAATTTACCTAGGTTATCCTTAGTATTGAAGACTTTTTCGTTACATCCAAAATATTTTTAATATATTACATTAAGTTTTATGATATTGCAATGTTCATATGGTGTCTTGTGAATAATTTCTCATATTAAAACACTATTCATAGTATATCAAGATGTTCTTAAACATTTTGTTGAAAAATATGCAGGAAGGCTGAATCCATTCAGCATAGTCCTTTCTATTTCTTCAATAGTTTTGTTTCATCATTCAATAATTACATTTCTTAGGTGTCATTAGTTATTAAAAGGTGTGTTTAATACCCTGATATGACAAAAAATAATTACATTTTTTATTCTCTAATTCACTCCAATGATCACTTCTTAGAGAAATTATTTTAAATTCCTTTTCTTTTTGATGAATTTTTCAAAATCTTTCAAAAACAGTGAATACTTTAAATTTAAGTTTTAAAAAATAAAATGATGTAAATATAGAAAAATTATAAACTTAAATATAAAAATATAAATTAAAAACCAAAAATTATACCGTAGATGTCCAAAACTAATCATTATGTATATGTTATAATTGTTTATATGTATAAATTTTGTTAATTGATTTGAATGATGATTTGTTCAATTTCTCTATTTTACACGAATAATAGAATATATCATATTCAAACAGAAGACTTGGGAAATAAGAAAATAATTATTTCTTAGAAAATTTATATAAATCTTGTTTATTTTAATGTCTAAATATTCTAGGCCATAACGATGATTCATTTGTCTTAGAAGTTAATTAAGTAAATTTTTTTACAAAAATAATTGAGATCTAAATTATAAGTATTGACAGTTCGAAGGTGCTCTGAATTTATATAGTATATCGTAAAAAAGAGATTATTAGAAAAAATATTAAAAAAACCATAACAAAGTAGTTAAATAATTATCAAATTTTACTTTATCCCATGTATATAATGTACTCTGTGGAATAAATTTTTTTAGGTCTCCTATACTTTCAACTCCAACAAAATTTCCATTTCCAATGTCCTCAATAGTGAGTAAACCTCTATCCATTTGAGTAATTGTATTAAAATATGATATGTGTCAACTCATGCATATAGAAAACACACTACAGAAATATCATATACTCCTTTTGTTCATTTTTTGGACAACGTTTCTAAAAATTTGTCTATTTCTATAGTAATATGTTCTTAGGTCTAGTACTGTCAGCGAGAAATGATCCGGAAGTCCAGATTTTTTTAATTTGAAAAAACTATAATTATATTATTCAGAAAAAAAAATTTATGATAAAATATTTGTATAATACCACTAATTTGAGGAATTCTAAATTACAATTTTTAGTGAAGTGATCTTTTATTTAAGAATAATAGTTTGTAGCATTTTTTGAATTGGAAAAAATAGTTCTTTTTAATTTTGAATTTTCACTCCAAATTCCTATTCCAATTTTTTTTCTTTTAATTATATTATTCCTTTGAATATAACATGTATAACCTAGAGGCATTGAATTTTTATTGAGTTTTGATAATCCCCATTTCATAGGATGAGGGGGAACTATTTTGAGGCCCAAAGACTTATGTGACATTTCAAGACTTGTAGGTCAAAGTAAATTAGGCCAAATAAGACAACATAGAATTGAACCTCCCCTATAAATATTGTGATGTCAGCTATACACCTTCACTAGAATGGTCAGATAACTATCCTATGTATAGAATCACATGCCTGATACTGATGGAAACGCAATACCCTCACAATCTTCCATTTCCATTTAGCTCTACTCTGGTGAATGTGCCTACTCTAAATCCTCATGTGGAGCCTTTTACATTGTAATCATTCTGTTACCTCTACATTTTTAGGTAGACTGAAGGCCTTGATGTAGCCTAAAGTAAATGAGGTGGACTAAATCCCTTGTGGTAGCCCTATTTCCTTGAGGTGGCCAAAAGACTAAATAGCCTAAAGGACTTGCGATACCCAAAGGCCTTGAATGGCTTGAGGACCAACCCAGTGGTCTGAAGGACCAAACAGATGCATAGTTTTTACATCTACAGTATTGAATAGTAGGTACTACAATACCTTCTAATGTACCTTCTTCTTTATTATAAAGAAAAACATATTTTCCTTCTATCCTTGTACAATAATAATCTAGTTAATTATTCAAAAAATTACCAGAATAATAAATAGAAGAGTAATAGGAACTTACCTCTTCTTTATCCATTTCCATAAAGAACATGATTTATTTTAGTTTTTGGGTATTTTTTTGGATTCAAATGTCAAAGACAATTAATGACTATATATTCAAACTAGGTAGATTTCATGTCTCTCTTATAATTATGTTCATAATCAGCATTATTATGATTATTTTCTATCCTATTTATTAAATCATTTACTTGGGGGAAATCATTACTTGCGTGACCCAACATTTTTCATTCATCGAATTTTATTTTCCACGGTTCTCTTTCTACTTTATAAAATCATTTTCCATAGCCTGTAATTTTCTTGAATAATTGTATTGAATTTTATATTTAGTAGTTCCAGTTCAGTTTCGAAATCTATGAAGTCTAAAGTGTTGTTTGGATTGACATCTTATTTTGACATTATATAATTATTTCAATTTGTCATATTAAAGGAAGTATTTTCTATTTTCACTAAGTTGTGATCTTAAGCATCATTTTGGATTTCTGCTTCATACACCATCATTGTTCAAATTAGATCTTTTATTGCTAAATAATTTAGAAGTGATGATATTTGAATAGCTACAAATGTGCATGTCCATTTTAAGTGCACTACTCTGAGAAAAGTCACCTCTTGATCATATTTATTGATGGTATCGCCTATGGTAGGAATATTTTTTACTATATTTGTTAACCATAAATTCATTTTTATAACGGTTTCACCATCTAAAATTATAAAGGTGTCAGCCAATAGTTTTGACGTCATTTATCTCCAATATATGTCGTTATCTATTCCTTTATATGAAACAACTTTTGTTTTCTATGTCTCATAAGTAGTAGGGAATTTTGTAAACTGATTGAATTTATCTGGTCCAATTCCTAAAATATTAGCATTAAATTCCTTTGTGTGGATGTCATATTGATATTATAATGTAGCATAACATGTTTCTTATTTTATCCTTAATATCATTAGGATTAACGATCTTTAAATAATCATTTTTTACCATATTATTTAGGTAGATAATCATTCATGAGATCCAATATCCATTCTTGTCACGATTGAAATAAAGAGCATGAAACATATACATAACTTCTTTAATATAAATTATTTTCATCCACTAGTATAGATCTTATATCATTAGGATTTCTATAGATTTTTTAAAAATATATCCTTTGTTAAATATTATTTTGTTAGAATAATAAAAACATAACCCAAGAAGGGTAAATTGTGTCATTATGAATCTCTTTAATGATTATGTATTTTATGTCTCTTTGCTATTTATGAAGATATGTAGTGTTATATTCTGTGATAGATATAGGAATTAGATAAATAGATAAAAATGTACCCATCAATTGTATAGTGGTCCTAGGAAAACTGACCCCCTAGTCAACATCCCCATTGTTCTCTCTATAAGTATGGTGAATTTTATTGGAAATGACCTCTTATGAAAAGTACTTCAAAACCACAACTGAGTGTAGGTAGATAGAAAATTCATTTGATCATTATTTTAGATTTTTATATAAAGTATATACACAATTATGCAGAAGTAATTTTATTAAATCTTGTGAAATTATATCTTTCGAGGATACTCTATTAACATATATATATGTCTCATTCGGTGGATATGATCCACAGAAATACCGTTGTAGAGCATTAATATTCCAAAATAAAATTTCCTATGAGATCCATTAATTTCTTTAATAATATGTGTTATTTTCTTAGTTGAATATGGTTTTTTCATTGATCATATTGAGACATTGAATCAGTCATATAATATCTTTCCATTGAACTTTATTTTTATCAAGATGATAGTATAAATCTTCGATATAATCATGGATTTAAATCTTCGTTGTTAAACAATGAAAAATATGGTTAAACTGTATAGAGTAGGGTTTCAATTCATAGGATAGGGTTCATATTAATAAGGTAAAATTCAATGTATGGTTCATAAACCATAATTTCATATGTGAAAAAATAGGGATTAAAAGAATCATTAATATAATAATCTTTATGCTCAACATTCCATCGTATGGTTGATTTCAAACATAAGTATGATTAACCCTATGTTTATTCTTACTCTGCGTGGTATAAATAGTGATTCATGTCTTTAATGATGGGCTGATAGTCCATACATTTATCCAATTATATCATTTTTGATCCATAAAATGATTTTCGGTATAAGGGTGATAAACCATACACTCAATAATTGAATATAAGGTCTATTCCTTACCTTGTGCATAAAAAATATGGTATAAATAGTGATTACCAAAAAACTAAAACAATTTACGATCACATAGTTGAATATTCATTGATTATTAAAAACCATAATATAATTCAAAAATATTTCAAATAAAATTATTTTTTAAAACCATCATATTGTAATATCATCAATAAGAAAACAATTTTTTGTGATCATCAAAAAACAAAATGATTTATAGTTAATTTTTGATGAAATACATTCCCAAAAATGTTCTTCTATTATTTGTTGATTTAAATATTAGTCGAATCAATATTTAACTTCAATATATCATATATTTTCTTGAGGATTTATCTTCTTGTAATTTTTCATGGTGGAGAGTTAGCCTCTCAAAAAACATTAGATATCATGTTTCCTTATAAATGATCTAGAATACTCTATATAATCCTTATTATAATGCATCAACTACCTACAATTAGTTGTAGAGGTCACTAGTAAAAGGCCATTCATATTAAAAATCACCTTGCTCGAAGATATAGTGATGGTGGAGTGTAATAGGGTATTTATATACCCTAAACCACAATACATCTCCATGTCTAGCTTCATTATTTGTTTTCCCCTGGTTAATATTATTTAAATACTAGGAAATATATATATTTAATTGAAGTGGAATGTTTTTTATGTTTTTAGGATTTTTAAAAATGTGCAATTTCCCACACTCTTTTGTACTCATCATCTTTATCCCGCCAAAAAATTGATTCAATGGTTTGGATTCAATATATATATTTATATTGTCACTGACAATCATGATCTAATAATTTGGATGAATATTGATGGTTAATCATAATTATGGAATGTCAATGATCTATTCTAATTATTTTAATGGTTATAATTACTAGATTTTTAAAGATAGACGTATTATTTAATTAATGAATATTGCAATAAGAGATTATTTGAAAATAATCAACCAATATGAAATTTCTAAGGAATAACTATATATGTTGGAAGAAACTCAATATATTAATATGATTATAATTCAATATCTACTAATGATATTGTTTGTGGATTAGGAACTAAAAAATAAAATTTATTTTCGTAGTTTCATACTACATAAAATATGTGAAAGAAAATCACAATTACTAATAATAGAACTAATAAAATCATACTATTGAGGTCAAACACTGAAAACTAATAAATGATGCATCACAGACGTGGGAAGATGAAATAATCAATATAATGAAAGGTTGATGGACTCAAATTCCCAATGTTGTTGTGAATATGGGAGATCCTATTATTGAACAAGAATAGGCATTAAATGTTCAACGAGGTTTCCATCAAAATGGAATGGAATATTTGTTGAAACCACAAAATAAAATCTAATAAAAAATATATCTATAAGGAAATAAATTGGCACCATAATGATTTATGATTATTATTTTAGAGTAAAATATGAATATCATATTTCTCCTAAGAATGAAATTGTAGGACTCAAGGTTTGTATGAATAAAATTAATGATTCTAGTAATTCGGGTTTAAATGATGTGCTAATATTTTTTATATAAATTACAGTAATATATTCAAAAAAATATTAAAAATTTAAAAAAAAAAATTTAAAGGAATTACATTCTATGATTGTAATCATAATGGTCATATGGGACCAATAATTTTTAAGTTAAATTATCAAAAGAAACATTTTTATGAAATAAAACGTAAATAATGTCATGATGAATACATGGAGAGTTTTTATAGACTCCATCAATGAATATTCTATAAACTCTAAATATATGAATGAATAAAAATTTGTAAACCCAATCCTTTGGATCAAATGAATGATGTATAATGATACTTCTAAAAAATATCTATTTTTAAACTTTTTTCATATAGTTAGAATAATAAGTATTTTTTCATGCTTCAATATATGTTTTCAAAAATAAATAATGGGAATATAAAATATTAAAAATATTTTTTAATAAAAATTAATGATTTTCAAATCAAATTTCATATTTATGATCTAATCCTTCTAAACATTATTATTCTTTTCATTAAAATTAATTTTATTTATTATAGGAATGTAATACATTAAAATTATCTCTTATTGTGCAAATAAAGTGACAAAATTATCTATATAAACTTCACGTATGAATAGAATTAAAAATGGAATGCATTGTATTGGTAATAATGTACGAAATCCTAAATTGTGTTGAAATTTTCTTTATTCATGATTCTAAAAGAAAACCTATGCCTACTATTAAATTATTTCATTGTGGTACTAATGAAATTTATGATAATGGATATTATTTTAATAACAAAAATTTTGTGACATAAATGATTTTTACTTATGATCATTATTTGAATATAAAAAAAATCAACTCAAAATAAACTGATTTGTTTCCTAAATAACTAAATGATAATAATGATTCAATCAAAATTATAGGGGATCCAAATGAACTTGTATTTTATTTTATCCATATGTACACCATTAATCGTCCTTATTATATTGATAAATACTGGTTGAAATATATATAATGTTTTATTTAGATGAAAATAATAATTATTTCAAATATATTGATAAAATCTAAAGTTGATAATTATCTAAAAAAAATTTCTTATTGAAGAAACTATTAAAATATTTGATGTATTATATTTCCATCATTTATAAAATAAATGTTTTATATAAGGTTATGTAAAATTAAATATTTTTAAAATTATCTAACAATATTTTGATATTATAATTAATAAACTATTAAATATTTTCATTCACTCAATTATTTTATGTGATCAATTGATTACATGAATTATTTTGTTACCATTAAGCATTCCCTTTAAAAGTTTCTGTTTCCCAATGTTGATTTAATAAATGTTATTTTCTTGTAAGCATTAATTTCAAATCTATGTTTATTATTTATCTATTTTCGAATAAGATTAATTGTTTTATTAAATAGATTTGGTCATTCCTAACATGACCAAAATTATTATATTAAACTAAAAAAATTTGTTTTTATATATTAAAATATCATATTTTATTTATTCTTATTCTAAGGGTTAACTATTTCAACAATTTATCATGTGATTGGATTAATTTATTTGAATAATATATTATATCATTTTATAGATCCTTATGTCAAAAAATTAAAAAGGAATAATAAATTGTGGTGGAAATTATAATGATTCTTGTATTGTGAATGAACATATATATATATGTGAGAACTTATGTTTTTTCAATTTTATATAAATCTGGTTATTAATATTGATATATATCTATATACATTTAATGGGTACTATTTAAAAATTTGTATCTAAATTTTTATTTTCATTCGATTATTTAAAATCACTAAAAAATTTCTAGGTAATTCCTTTATTTTAAATTTTATTTTAAATATATAAATATAAAATCATTAAACACCAATTTTTCTTTGAGAAACCGAAATGTAACAGGAGAACTGTCATAGGAAAACCCTTCCATCATCTTGATTCAAACAGACACCATTTCAACCTATCAATCCCTCCAAAATATTTCACCATCCTTACATCCGATGAAAAATATAATGGCCATCGAGGAATCCATCTAAAGAGTAATGAAGTGAAAAGATTCCACTTGTTATAAAATATGTTTTCCTAAAATGATAGCTTTCAAGGAATGATGATTTTTTTAATAATGGATTTTCATATACTATTGATGCGAAAAGTGTACAAGAAAATTTTAACCATTTTATTTCTTTTTGTATAGCTTTATCAAATCTATTTCGGGAATATTGGTTTTCTACTATTAAATAATCCTTATAGTGGTTTTATAGAAATGATATATAATTTCATGATTGTGAACTTCAAGAATTTCAATCACTTAAAATGTTTAATAATGGAAAGTATTTTTCAGGGTCTCATAGAACTATATCAAGGAAAAATCAGTTGTTTTTTAAAGAGAGTTCTAATTTCCATTCATTCAAAAAGGCATATATATTTAATATTTTATATTTGAAAGCAATAAGTATTTATTAATAAAATGTAATTTTCCTAAAATATATTTAGGTGATAAAAATGTAATTGAATACGAAATTGAATTTGAATATGTTCCTGTGGATTATAAATGTTTTTTGTAAAATTTAAAATCAAGAAATCATTTTGGTGTATTTAAAATGGAAATAGTCAATTATATGGAGAAGATAAAAGTTAATGAAATTTATAAATTAGAATTTGGTGATTTGAAATAATTCATGGATAGAAAATTATGTTATGTAAAACCATGAACATGTTATGAATAAGATTCTACATAAAAGTATAATGATCTAATGGTATTATAAAAATAATAGATCAATTTTCATTTTTTCGTAATAAGTGAACTATGTTATAGTATATAATTTGAATATGAATTTCTTCTTACAATGGTTGAGAATCAGATGAATCGTGTTGTTCATTCATTAATTGATCAACTAGGTGGGATAAAGGCTTAGATTCTTTATCCCTACAAGGGTGTTAATAGGAATCATACACTAGTAGAAATAAGTGTTATACCAACACTTCTATACAAATTGTTATATAAAAACTTTTGAATAGGAGGAATACACTAATATTTTGTTCAAACCATTGGTATAATATTTTCAGAAACAACCTATCCCCACAGTTTGAAAAAACCATTGGTAAAGCCTTCATTTTTCTTATATATACCAACGAATTAAAAAATTGTTGTTATTAACTATATTTCACAAAGGTTTTTTAAAACCATTGGGAATTTTTCCCACAAATACAATATAGATCTTGTTCCTCATCTTTGTGATTGATGACCTAAACCGAATATCGCCCAAAGCTCTCTCTTTACCTTAGGATATAAAACTCTTTCCACCAAATATATCCATCTTAAATTATGATAATTTTTTAGTTATACACTTCATATCTTTATGTTCTACCATTGTTTTAAGGTTCTTAATCTAATGATATATATATTTTTTATTTTCCCAAAATGAGTGGTATGTGTGGTTTGCAACATTGTATATCAAATAAGAGAAATTTAATTTATTTTCTCTTTTTATTCTATACTGAATTAGTGATCTCTGATTATCTGTCACTAGTGATGTTGTTTAATATGTTTTTATTAATGGTTATAAAAATGAAGAATTTTATATCCAGTGTGTAATTTAGTATGTCACTACTAGTTTGTAGTATACGAGGTCTGTGGAGGTGCACCTAAAGAACACCATAGGATGAGTCCAGACATGAACACCATAGGATGATAAAAATTCCTAATATCATCCAAATTTGATACCATTATCACTACAATTGTCCATATTAACACAATATAGTTTCATTAATTGATACCTTCTTATAAATCATGGATCTCACCACTATAGGAACCATTAATGGGAGAAGATTATATAACTCCAATATAATTAAAAGTTATATTTAGTTACATATCACATTTTCAATTAAAGAAACATGTGAGTTTTCAATACTGCAACATCATTCCTAGTATTTAGTTGAACCAATGAATCACCGTCAAAAAATGAAACATGAATAAGATTAAATTCCTAGAAAGGAACTAGATTTTTGTTACCCACATTAGTCGTACGTGATTGTTTGAAATTGCTGTAGTTACAACCCATATCATTTAGGATTATAAAAAATAGTAGATAGTTCAATTTCCACATCTAGAAATCATATAGAGGATATGGATGAAGGATATAGATCCCATAATAATAGGAAGATAATTTTTCCATATTCATATTAAATTTCTTTCTGAATTCTGAATTCAATTTTTTATGTGTTATACAGAATTCAATTCTGTATGAATTGAATTTTTAATTATATACACTACACATAAAATATCTCAACTTGTATAATTATTCCGAAAATCTATGAGTACTTTAGAACATCATGATTCTTATCCTTCAACGTCTCCCTACTTTAAAATATCTCCCTTTTTTGATATATTATGTAGTGATCTCTCAAAATTATGAGATCGTTTATGCGTGTTCTTTTAAAATATAGTACATTCATATTTTTTTAATATTCATAATAAGTTGACACAAAATATCATTGGACTAAAATATTCCATATTAAAAATATGGATTCTATATGATCTTTGGTAGCAAGTAATATTTTCAATTTTAAATATTCAAAAAATATTCATGAATTATTCTTCCATGAATACTAGTTTTGTATTCTCCTTAAATTCAACCAATGAATCAGGTGTTTCCTTATTTTAAACCTAAAAAATACACTTCATTAAACTCATTCGAAATATCCATGTATATGGAATCTGGATTCTTCTCCCCATAGAACCATCATCTTATGACATGAAACTCCTCTCAGTTCCATTTAATATATCTTGTATCATGATTCACATGTATGACCATGAGATTTCAATCACTAAGGAACTTTTTACCATCATTTTTATATTATATATCCCATTTATTCAGAATAGATACTACGAATATCACACAAATAACCTATTAAAATATAAAATTTCATCGATCTAATATTAACTCAAATTATTTATAATTCTCCTCTGTATGTGTACATGATCTCGTACAGTCATGTATTTTTCTTAAATGATATCCAAAACCTTCCATGAACATTTTTAGACTCAAAAAACTCTCCAGATATTAGGTGATAATGTTATTATTTATTTTCATGAAAACTAGAGAATAATGAGATTCTTCTCCTTCTAAAATTCATGGATTCTAAATCTATCCTACTCTTTGACCCAAGATGTATATGAATCTGAGAATTCTTCCATTGATAATATATGTTCACTAAATATACATAAATTTAATGGTATTATATTTATTATTGAAGTTAATATCCTGGATTTATATTAATTTATAATATTTTGTTATAAATATAGAATTCTGTTCTTTTATACTGTGATTCTCATATAGATTAGTGTGTGAGTTATGGTTTCATATAATGTGAATAATTCTAATTTACTTAAATATTTTTTCTATTAAACGTGATGTTTATTGAATTTCTTGTGAAAATGACATATAACTATTTTTTATAGAATATATTGAAGTTGGATGTATGAAACCGATCGGAACTCAAGCAGTTATCAAACCAATTTGGAGATCATTTTAGATTTTTCATTTCAAAATTCTTCAGATAGTGGTCACAAACACTTCACGTATATCAATTGTGTTGGAATACCTTGTTTGAGTTGTATGGAATCCATCTACTGCATAACCAAATATGATATTCAAGAAAACTACAATGTGTGGTATCACAAAGGGGACAAAATGAAATCTCAATATGATGATGATTCAAATGGGAGGACTAAATTAGATAATTTGTTATATGACTGGTTTCCATTTATTCTTCATCATGGAAATGTTTTGGATTCTGACTTAAGAAGTCTTTGATATGGGCCCACATGAAGTGTCTAATGAAAATGATGATGCTTTCTCGGTGAAAAAATTGAACGATGCTTCCACGACTCTAGTATAATGATAATGCGGTAAAATGAAAAGGTTGCAATTTTTAATCCTATATTTTATGGGGAAACTATATATAGGATTTATAATATTTCCATAGATTACATTATTACCTTCTTGATGGACTTACTTCCAAATTACGCAGATATTCCTGCAAACCACAATATGGTATGGATGTTAGTTGAGGAACATAGATTTTCATGAAACAAATTTCATGCTTTCCAGAATGATTTTAGTTTATTCTGGAAGGAAACTACTGAATGAAATGTTTTTGTAAAATGTGGCACATCCAGCTTGAAGGCAATATTTTATAGAACACAATCCTATATGCCACAAAAAATAATGTTTCACTTTCCGTCGATCCCCATACTCAATAATCTTTTTGTGTCCGTTGAAATATCAAAAAAATGAGATGGATGATAACTAGATAACAATGTATAATGATGAGTTAGATCTCCCTATATATGGATTTTCATGGCATAGATTTGATTCTCGATATCCGGATTTTTCAGCTGACGTGTGAAATGTGAGGCATGGTCTTTCATGTGACAGTCTTATTCTGTTTTGGCAGATACATACATCGCATAGCACATTGGATGTTTTATAAACATTTATATCCTTCCTCCATGGTTTTATAAGAATGAACCTTTAACTTTAAGGATTATACTCATATCTATCCCTTCTAATCCAGATATTGATATGAAAGTATACATGAAACCTTTAATAAAAGAGTTGAATCTTCTTTAGGATGTGGGTGTGCACACATAGGATTCATGTTTAAAAGGACTATTTCATATGTGTGCTTCATTTATGTAGATGATCAATGATTTTCCTTCTTATAAAATAATATATGATGGATCATGAAGGTAAATCATTCATGTCGTATTTTTATGAAGAATACATGATCCATAAGACCGAATCATCATTGTAGTTTCGGTTTTACGAGACATTAGCGATTATTTCCAACGGAACGTACATATAGAAATAATCTTCAAAGATTAGTCAATACCATGGAGGCCAATGATCCACATAAATATATTTCTATTACTAATATTCTTAATTAATTGGAGGATTTAATTTTGTCATTCTGGTAAGGTAAAATGAAATTTGGAAACAGAAATAATTTTTCAACTAAAACCTATTGCAGTTGGAAGAAGAGAAGTATCTTCATAGATTTTTCATTATTGTTCATCCAATTTGTTACACTATTTCCTAGATGATATTCAAATTAAAAATAATATATGTGAAAGGTTTCTTTCGATTATTATTAATGATAAGGGAAACTGAAAAGGATGATTTATGATCTTGGAATGACGTCATGAATTGGGGCATTAGTCCAAAATTGAATCACATGTGTATCATTGAAAATAAATTGAATGTTCCATGTGCTTATTTTGTGATGAAACATACATAAAAAAATAAATTCATATATGTATTTGAGACTATTAATTTTCAGGATGTTTATTCTAGAAACATATCTAAATGGGTCAATATAAGAGAGTTAAAGAAAAAATCATTAAATACTAATGATTATCACGCCATTCTATATGAGTTTATTCCAATAGTATACACCTTCTTTTTTCTAGTAATGTAAAGGTGTATATTATTCTATAGTTCCATTTATTTAGAGATATATGTGATAAGAATTATTCCATGTCTTTCTTGAAAAACTGTTGGATGATTCCAAATTATTTGTTTATGAGTTAGAGAAAATATTTACTCTATTAATTTTTACATTCATGATGCATCTGACTATCCATATTCCAATAGAAATAATTCTTGAGGGACCTATTTATTTTTGTTGGATGTATCTAACTCAAAGAAATATGTACACATTAATGTATAATGTTTTAAATAGGAATCACAACTATGTTTATATCGTGAACGGATACATGTAACAAGAATGTATGGATTACATATATATTTATTTGACTCATCATTATACAAGAATGAATAGACCAAGGAGAAAAAGATATGAAAAATATGAAAAAATTGAACCCATGTTTCATTCACTTCCAAAAACAGGTGTAATTCCAGTATCATAAACATTGACAACATTTACCCTTCAAGAGTGGGAGATGGCTCATCACACAGTTTTGTTCAAATGTGATTTGTTCAATGACTACATCATGTATGAATATTGAATATGTAAATCTAACATATCTGTTAAACTATTTATATCTTTATCTATATGGATCATAAAACAATGATAAAAAGAAAGAACCATTTTAATCTTTCAGAAGGAGACATACTATGCATAATAAATAGTTTTCTACATGGATAAAATTGAAGGTAAAAATAATATAGTTCAAAATAATTAACTCAATAATTAAATATGAATAATATTCATATATATTAAAAATTCAGTTTTGATACTAACTTTATTTCTGAAGAAATAAGAACATTCACTTTTGGTCTTAATAACGTGGTTCATGAATGTAAATCAATTATTATCAATGGGTATAGATTTATTATCACTAAACGAGAAAATAACATGACGACCCAACATGATGGTTTTATGGTTACTTTTATAATAGAATACAGTGCCAGAGCATCAAATTGTAGACCACTATTTGAAAATGTTGGTTATTATGGAGTCATTGAAATAATAATAATATAGGATTATTACTCTCATGGATGAGTCACGTTGATGAAATTCAAGTGGTTTGACTTTTTGACAAGGAGGGGAACATTTATTGATTATTTTGGATTTTGAGTAATTTATATGACTCAAACTCTTGCTACCAATAAACCATATGTATTGGAAGTAATGGAGAAGCATGTTATTTATGTCAAAGACCACCATCAACTAGAATTTGGTGTCATCATTGAAGTAATTAGAAGACATATTTTTGATTATGGTGGTGATGGAATTGACATCATCCATACTGGCATTAAAGCTAATCCCTCTATTAATTTTTATGACTCCAATAGCATAATTTTCAGAGTTGTCTGTGAACATTAAGTTTTGGATGGAAATATATAGAATCATTCATCCATGTTCTCAATTATTGTTTTAGCTTGAAATGGGTTGTTAAGGTTGGTACTATTCAAATTTATTTAATATTTATTACAAATATGTTTTATCCAACTATACCTTAATGTGAATTTTCAATGTTTAATGGTTGAAATTTTATTTGAATTGTATATTATAATTTTGAATTGAACTGTATTCAAACCTATGAAAAAAACATTTATTAGATGGGGAAAATATCAATGATTTATTGTACATGTATAAAATTATTATAAATCAAAGACAGCCCTTTAACATTTCACCCGATAATGAATATAATGGTCTTCTTCTTCTGCAAATCATATACAGAAACCTGCATCATCTACCTGGGCTAAAGATATTAAAATTTTTCATAATTTTTCTATGTGTTTTACCCCATATGAATATGGTTGATATATTATCCTTGTTCATATGTTTAAATCATCATTTCAAACTATCTTAATTTTTTAATCATTCATAATATACTTATTGTTGAATTTTTAGGAGTCAAAATTCAATATTTTCTCTCTCTTGGTATTTGAGTGAAGTAAAGCCTCATAATCAACGTTATATTATTTTAGTAGACTATTGAAACATAGTAAATAACCATCCTACTCAAAATTAAATTTCTTCATTACATCATGTATGATTTATTTATTTCATTAATTATCAATTCAATATCACCAAAAACAATTGACAGTGAAATTATCCATGAATCCCCCTATTCCCCCTTATATAATTCATTTTTTAGGTTACTCATTAGTGATCCTTTTATAATTACTTATATATTTGTTTTTAAATGCCTGAAATTAATATAATTGGAGAGACAAGATAAAAACATATAATGGAAAACAATTTTAGCATGGATGAGATGGGCATTCTAAAACTACTTACTACGGTGAGTATTCAATTTCATATATATATATATATATATATATATATATTTAAATAATATATAATGTCATGTGGTTATTTTTTAAAATGTATTGGCAGGATCCAACTCATAGGAAACAATTATTTGATGTGAAACCTTGTATTAGTACTAGTGCATAGACCAGTGGTATGAGGGGGTGGTATGAGAGCTAGGCCATCTGGTCAGGGTACATGATTAGACCCTACCCCTTACATTCACATACAATCAATACCATATTCTTATCGAGGTGTGTCATTGGGTACACAAGGGATATTTAGGACTCACATGTTTTCACTTCCCTTTACATCTGATTCTCCGCACCCATATTTACCATATCTGATGATGATTCCCAATCTCCATCCATATGATGGATTCGACCATCCATTTTTTCCATATTCATTTACTTATACTTATTTCTCTCCAAGATAATATATCCCATCTACATAGACTTCTACTCTGATACAGTCTATCCCTAAAGAGCTTACACTAATACCCACTCCACATGTACATGGTGTTCCTTGAGTTTTGATAGATGCGGCGACACCCATTGATCAGACTACCGCAAGAATATTTATAGAACCCTAAAAAAATTTATACCATCATTTTTTTCATTATAACATGTCTTGTTAATATATTTTTATCCAAATGATCACAACTATCAATTGTTTGGAGATGAAATCTCTAGAAGAGTATACTTTTGATATGTGAAAAATAGTCTCAATGAGGAATTTGACCCTTTTCAGATACAATCTGTAGTTCCACAAAGTTCCTACAGGTTAAGAACCGGTAGAAAAGGATGAAAAGGGTCCACAAAGATGACAGAAAAGTCCTTTAGGGAAAATACTACAATTATGAAACTTATATATGTTTTAAATCCAACACATCTATCAATGTCCAAAATATATTGTGGAAAATATTTGTGATCGATTAATTTTATATATGGTGCTCCATGTGAGAGTTATAATGTCAGTCAATATGATGTCATTCCTGTTGATGAAGATAGTGAAGGGGAGGCTGAGGTGGAGGAGAAGGGTGAGGAGGAGGGTGAGGAGGAGGGTTAGGGGGAGGATGAGGTGCAGAAGGAGGGCGAGGAGGATATCATGGCGGCTGGTGGGGAAGATGATGGAGAAAACGATTCGTATGGGTATTAGGCTAATGATGAAGATGATGATAGTAATGGTGATGAGTGATAGATTGATCCATTACATTTTCGACTAATATTACTAACATTTTATGATTGTTAATTTGTTGTGCCTGAATATATGTGTGATTGGGTATGTCACACTATCTTAATTTCTTTATCTATGAAAAATAAAATATGACTTGATAATTTTCAATGAATAAATATTTGTTTGACTGATTCTCCCCTCCCCTCTTTATATGGTTTAAATTCCAAATTAGTCCCCTTGGTTTATATCAGATATGGGTTAATCCTAATGTAGGTATAATAGGTATGGACCCTTCCAATATAATGATATAACTTTTTATATATAAATTTTATTCTTCAAACCATGTAATTAATATTGTCACTTAATCATTTTAATAAGGGGTGAAAGTTGGCTAAAGAGGTACATATTTAGTTTTTTTAAAATATTAATATCCCAGATTCAGGTAATAATTTTTATAACATTTCCAAATCTATATAAATAAATGTACTTGGATGTGGAATATACAATGTGGCCAAGTCTATATCCCTATATCCATATAATTTAGGAAAATATAAAACATATAAATGAGAAAATAAATATTTATGCATCATGTAGTAGAAAAATTTATATATGTGGTTTTGAAAAACCATGTAGCTAAATATACCACATAAGAAAACGTTCTATGTAGTTTATCTGGTGACGTAGAAAAATTTTCACAACCAAGTGTTGTGATAGAGACAAATTTTTTGACGTATTGTATTTAAATATTTGTTTAAGGTAATTGTAATGGATAGTATGTCAATTATTTTGTTGATATTTCAAGAACCAATTTGGTATTAAAATGTATAAATATTTGTTGAATTACTATGATTAGGTATATTTATATATTTTAGGGAATATGGAATAAAGGTCATGTGTTTAAGAGGATAAAAATATTATTTGAAGATAAATTTACTACAAAAGAATAAGATATAACTTAATAACAAAGAATAGGTTTCATAATCAAACATTAGTTTAAAAAAATACTATAAATACTAAATAAATCAGTTCAGGATAATGAAGATTATTCTCGATCTGGTACAGTTAAGGATTTAAGCTATTATGTAAAATCATATACGTTCCATTATCAAGATATATCAATTATAATTAATAGTGTATGTGTCTATAAAACTTATAAAATTTTGATCAATGAAAATCTAGAGGAATGTATCCATGGAAATCGATTGGTAGAGTATTCCATTTAGGTCACAACCACCTATGAAATGTGAGTATTAGTATCAAAATGGATAGAATAAATAAAATTATGGACAAATATTTTGAAAATATAGCAGAAAAACGTTTCAATATTTTTGATAATTTTTTTAATGAATGGAAATAAAAACCCATCTTATATGTTTAATATTACATTTGATGGAAATAATCAATAAATAAGAGGGAGATTCAACAAGAATATAAGGAATCATCACAGAAAAACTACAAAAAACATGATCATCACTATGGATATGTACAAAAAAATTAATAGATGTTTGGGTTTGAAGAATTTTGAAAGTTCATTAGGTTTAGGTATGCATAAAAATGTTAGAATGTGATTTTATCAATACAATGAAATGGAAGAAGTTTAAAATGAAAAACAATGGTTTTTGATATTTATATTTTTATAAGGATAAAAATTTCACGAACTTTTTCTTAATTGATTCACTAAAGAAATAGAAATTGGTAAAACAATTGGTGGAAAACAAAGAATCATCTAAGTCATCATGAAAGTGATGTGATTTAGAAGGTAATTTCAAAATTGATGATATGTCATCCAAAACTGGAGACAATATGATTTAGAAGGTATATGTGTAAAAATGTATATTGTATAAAGAAGTGTAAAGGATTAACCAAAATAAAACATAATATATAGTGATTAAAAGAATAAAATGGCTCATTATGTTTTTAATGACTCTTTTAGGAATATTTTTTATAAAAATAAGTGTAACATCATCATTAACTATTATTTTTATATATGATCTATCTTGTAGGGAATTGAATAAATGTGTTGAGTTATTTTCGAACAATAATTAAAAAGTTTATTCTCAAGGACATAAATGATTGGAGACTTTGATAGAATATCTTTCATTTAAATTAATAAATATAATAAAATAGTAGAAGAATGTTGTATCACTTTATGAGGAGAATATTTTTTATTATACCGTCAAATCTATTTTTTCGAGTATAATTGAAAATTATTGGAATGATTTAAAAATATTTATTGGTGATGTATGAGAATAAATCCCAAAAAGAAAGGATAATTTCATTTTCCACACAACCACCAATATAACATCCACCATGACTTATCCTTGGTTATGGTGATCATCAACAGAAATGGACGAGACATCAGAACCTATAGTGTGACAACTCATCCGTGGTCATTTTCCAATTCCATTTTATATTCAATGGGTGTGGTGAGTTTTACCAAATGGAGTCTCATAGTTACCTTCCCCAAGCATCACTCCATGACCATGACTATTTATAGCATTTTTTATTTTACCTCAAAGCACAACTGGGATAAAATAGCTAATACTATGGTGTAGTTTTCCCCATTTGGAACCAAAAGCATTCAAACCAACATTTATGATTCATAAAATATCAAATACCTTGATTTTTTTCTTGCATGTGTCAAATTGATGCAAACGTTAAGAGACAAATCATAGTATGAGGGTGTAGATTTTGAAAATTTATATATATTATACCAAATAATAATGAATATTATTTAGGTCACATCGAGGGATGATATACCCGAAAATATTTTGGTCTATATAGATGAAAAATCTCACACAAATGAGGTAGTGTCATTATCCTTACAATTCCTAGACCAGCACAACCATCCTTAGGTTTTGAGTAGTACAATTCCCCTCATGTGGTCAATGATAATGAGACATATAAGGAACCACATTTTTACCATGCATCTACTCTTCTCCCATGAAAACATCATTTGAATTGATATACACTATACACACAACTCAAATCTTGGGAAATATTAGCATCTATGCTGGTAACAATTTCATTATCAGGTATAAGAAGAGCTATATTCATTATTCCATCCATTCAAACATGTCTACCTTCATTGGGTAAATATTATTGGATAATTATTGGAAATAAATTCATGAATGTACCTCTTGTATTACTCATAAATACCTAGGAAAAATTTTAATTCATAAACACTCCCTAGTCCTGGCTGATATATAACAATATCTTCCTTAATTAGATTTATTGATATTCTAGGTTGTAAATCCATGTTCCCATGAAATATTACATCATGATTCTAAAATTTTCACATTAAACACTATTAAAGACATCATTTTCTCAATTTATACTCAATATGATATAAATATTCATAGAATATTATACCAACATCATTGAATATATAAATATTTCATTAAAAATAATGTAACATCCCTGTTCTGGAAGCCATCCAGAGGCGCCCCATAGTCGGTTGGTCACATGGCCTCATGTGCATTTTCACGAATGCCAGAGGGTGCCGACTAGAAGCGAGGGATTTGGATATGATAATGGGGAAACAATGCCCTCATTGGAAGAGTACATATCGGAAGTACACAATACATACAAGAGAGAAAGTAGTAATAATATCATACCAAAATTAAACAGCGGAATCTGATAGAATAAACTCGAGCACATATATATAACTATGCATGATATATATATCTAGTAAAATAGGTAAACAAATAAAAATATTGAAATATAGTACTAAACTAGTTATAACAAAACAGTAATCACCTGCTCAGCATTGCAAGCCTATACTTGGTCTCGTGCTCCTAGCTCGATAGCATGTTAAGTACCTGATGTAGAAGGGTGATTTCCCTTGTCTATACCTCCAACAATATAATTTGTTTGGGCCCAAAAGAATGTCCCAAAATTGTGTGAGAATAATCCCAATTGGAAACCACCATGAGTTTTGTCCATAATAGTCAATGAGTATATGGCAGGTAAAATTACAAGAAACAGTAAATAGGAAGGTACTCAATAGTAAACAATCCACAATTTCAATATCAAGAAACAACTAAAAAAGAAGATAAACACAACATGTAACCCTCTGGGATGCCCACTCAGTCTATCCCCTATGGTCTTACCTAACAGGTACAAGAAACCCATTGGGCCATACACTCATTCTAACCCCTCTGGTTCAGCTTAAGCATATACTCTATGAGGAAGAACTCACCGTCAATTCCCCCTAGAGTCTTGTATTGTAACTAAAGGCACTCTAGGGAAGAAGTTATGTCACATTCCATCAGTGGACCATGTAGAGGAACTAAAAACACTCTGAGGAAGAAGTCAATGTCAATTCCCCATGTGGTCTCACATCGTAAAATTATAAAGACACTCTAGAAAATCCCTCAATGTCTATTTTCCCTATGGGCTATACACCAGGTTCTCACGGCCCTATGTACGTCAAGAAAGTGCAGTAGCGCATATCGTCCAAGGTAAACCTCAAGAACTACTTGGCTAGAATTCTACATCATAACAACATAATAGAACAAAAGTCGCACCATCCTATAATACTAGGCATGGGAATGTAAACAAGCGCCTGACATGCAAACTAGACCCAAAGTTCAAAATAGAAAAAACATTCATGGGAAACATAGCCAAAGAACAACTATTAGACTTTTTCATAATAAATTATCCTCTAATCATGCATAAATGCATAGAAAGAAAAAAATAGGGCTAAAACGGTCAACACACAATACCACATTCATGTGTATTGGGAAATTGTGCAAATATAACTCAAGGACATTTAGCAGAAAGGCACAAATCACCTACCTCATGGTTATGAGATCTATACGAGTGGACATAAAAGATTCAATCTCTTTAGAACGTCAAAGATCTACAAAAATGTCTAAAATTTTTATCCCACAATCTATCACGAGGGAAGATAAATCAGAAGATGGTTCTCTAGGAGAATATAGAACTCACCTATACTATTCCAACGCAATAGATGTTGTTCTATTTTGAGGTTGGACACACTCTCAGGGTTTCGTCAAATATCTGTGGTTGTACGGAGCTCTCAGTCAAATGAGACATAAATGAAGAGCGTTGTGGATATTAGACGTGACTGCGATGGTTTTAATGAAGAAAAAGGAAAGGTCACGACATTTACATTTTAATTAAACAGTGTGTACTCACCATTTCTATACTTCGATTTAAACGACATCCAACTCACTCCCACACAGCCATGTGTGTGGCTACTACACGGCCAGCACATAGCCTCTTATGGCAAAGATGTACACGGCGTGTACTCATAAAGTACACAATGTGTACTTAGAAAATTAAACAACATTTATCTTTTTCCCAAAACAACTAGAAAAGGAAAACCATACCTAAAAAATATCCAAGTTCTTACAAAGTTCCCCCCTTAGAGAAATTTATCCACGAATATCCCTTGTGCAGTGTAGAAGAAATATCCTCGAACAGCTCTAGCCGTTATGCTCGTACATTGACCTTGCTCTCCGAAGTCTCGTCCTGCACCCCCCCCCCCCGTGCTGCCATAGAACTTGCACCAGAGTAACAAAATAGCCACAAAAAACCTTTTTAATGTGATGAAAAATCTAGATTGGATGGTCCTCAAAGGCTTTATCCACCTCTTACTCAACCTCCTTGGGTTGGAAAACATGAGACAGGTCTTAAAAGTAACGTCAGAGCTGAGAAACGTTAAAAACATCATGGATAGCTCGGTACCTCAGAGGTAACTCTAACTGATAGGCAAACATTCCAACCCAATCTAACGCCTCAAATGGCCCGACGTACCTTGGTGAAAGCTTACCTTGTCTCTTAATCATTTTGTGTCCCAACATCGGTGTGATACGCAAGAAAACTATATCCCTGACCTCGAACTCCAGAGGTCATCTCCATTTATCATCATAAGAATTCTATTCAGAATGGGGAGTATCCATTCTTTTTTGAATCATCTTTATCTACTATGTGGTCTCTTGGACAAGATGACGTCCCATCATAGCTGCATCTCCTACATCCAGACAACATAAGGGTGATCAGCCTGGCCTACTGTACAATGTCTAATATGGTTCCATCTGAATAGTTTCTTGGAAACTATTGTTGTAGAAAAAATCCACAAGAGGTATATGATTCTCCCAAGAACCTCCAAAATCTTGAATGAATGCTCAGAGGATGTCCTCAAGAACATGAATAGTACGATCGGACTGGCCATCAGTCTGGGGTTGGTAATCTATACTCAAAAGTACACATATATAAAATGTCTTCTCAAGCCCCTGCCATACCCAAGATGTAAAATGAGCATCCCTATCTGAAACAATGGAGTGTGGATCTCTATTTATATGCACAATCTCATTGATGTATAACCATCCCAACACATCAACAATAAATGTCTCCCTGATTGGAAAAAATTGAGGGCCCTTCACAAGCCTATCAATGACAACCCATATTGCCTCATTCCCTCGAGGGAACCTTGTCAAATTGGTCACAAAATCCCTCACTACATCATTCCACATTCACCCAAGAATGGGTAACTACTGTAAAAGCCCTGTTGGCTGCTGATGCTCCACCTTCAACTGCTAACAGGTGGAACACCTCATGATGAAACCAGAAACGTCCTTCTTCATACCTGGCCATGAATACTGACGATTTATATCACGATACATCTTGGTGATGACATGATGAACTGTGCAAACATTGGAATGAATGTTCCGCATCAGCTCTTTATGTATGCCTCCTGGCACCCATAAACACCCCTGAAAATGGAAGATCTCATCCTCACCTATGGTCCATCCTAGAATATGGTCCTCTCCTGACACATTCTCCCTTAGGACTAGGACTTCAGAATATTATAGCTACCTCATTTGAAATTGATCAAGAAGAGTAGAGGTAACAACTACAGAAGAAAGGAATGTCTAGCCTGTTCTAGAATTCTACTCCAAATGAATCTCATAGAACATATACATAAGATGCCACTCACTATTGGCCTTCTGAACTGCCTATTTATGAGTCCTCCTAATCAATGCATCAGCCACTTCATTGCCTTTCACAGGTGTGCAGCCAAGATCAATGTCAAAATACTGAAGGTACTCAACCCACCTTCGTTGTCTCAAATTTAGATCACGCTGAGTGAAGATGAATTTAAGACTCTTGTGGTTGGTGAAAACCACAATGTTTTCTCCCAGAAGAATATGTCTTTAATTGCATAAGGCATGAACAACCGCATCCAACTCAAGATTGTGTGTCAGGTGGTTCTTCTCATGTGGCTTTAAATGCTATGACCTGTACGCAACGACTCTATCTCCCTGCATAAGCACAGTTCCCAGCCCGATACCTGAAGCATCACAATACATAATATAGCTCTTTCCAAGCTATGGAAAGATTGGTATCAGTGATGAAATAAACCCCCATTCAGCTCATTAATGGATGACTTCAAAGAATTTTACCACAATAATTTCTCATCCTTCTTTGTTAGACTCATCAGTGGTGCTGATAAGTGTGAGAAGTCCAGAATGAAGAGTTTTTTATATCCTGACATCCCCAGAAAACTCTTCAACTCAAATATGTTCTTTGGATGATCCTAGGAGACTAATGCTCTCACATTCTCTGGGTCTACTAACACTCTTATATCTGAGATAACATGACCCAATAAGTGAATCTGATCCATCCAAAAGTCACATTTTGAGAGCTTAGAAAATAACTGATGCTCTCTCAGTGTCCTCAAAATGATCTCAAGATGGGTAACATGGTCATGTAGAGTGTGATTGTACAACAAGATATCATCCAAAAAGACCACCAAGAAGGATTCCAAGTATGGATTGAACACTCGGTTCATCAGTGACATGAAAATTGTTGGTGAGTTCGTGAGACCGAACGACAACACCATATACTTGTATAGAACATACCTACTCTGGAAGGTTGTAAGAGGTATATTGGATAGACTATCACACATCTGATTATTACCAGACCCCTAGTCAATCTTCGAGAACACCCAGGCTCCTTGAAGCTGAGTGAAGAGATCATCAATCCTTAGTAGAGGATATTGGTTCTTTACCGTCAACTAGTTCAACTTCCTTTAATCCACACAAACCCTGAGGTTTCCATCTAGCTTCTTCCCAAATAGGATAGGCAAACCCTAAAGAAATGTACTCAGTTGGAAGAAAACCATTTCCTATAACTCCTACAACTCTAGTGTATCCATCATATAAGGAGGAATTACCACCGGTGTCTATCCGGGCACAAACTCAATAGAAAATATACCTCACGCTCTAGAGGCAAACCTGAAAAGTCCTCTTGAAAGTCCTCCTTGAAACGATCCCCCATTGGAGAAAATTATAACTAAGAAGTACCCTGATCATACTGATATAAACTAGAAATCTGGGTTGTAACTCCTCTTAACCCATGATGCTCTGGACCCGCTCTAATTGCTTGGACATCCCACTCGCCCTTACGAAGAAACGATACGCCCTATGGTGATGTACAACTAACCCTGCGGCGATAACAGTCAATGACTACCTAAAAGGGAACCAACCAGCCCATTTCATGAATGACATCATAACCTTTCATCTTTAAGACATAGAGGTCCCATAGAAAGTGACTCCAACCAACCTCTACAGGGCACTCTTTACACTGACATACACTCATTGTTCTAGTCCCCATCAAAGTTTCTAGTGTAAAGACATCAATAGAAAAAAAGATGCAGAGCCCAAGGATCTCCACAACCACAACATATATAAAGAAATGTGAAGCCAATGTATTGGAAAAAGAAGAAGATAAAACTGAGGCAACCAAGATTGTTCCTCAAACTGTAGAAGATCTAGAATCATGCTCTTGCTAGATATGCTCCACTACAATGGTCTAGCCTACCCCACGTCCCTGTGGCCCTGCCTGACCACTCTGAGCTACTCCACTATGATATTGCTGATATACAGGTGACTTACCACCGTGTACACAACATCTACCTCAGTATGAACGACTAGAAGAACTTCAGTTCCCTGATTGGTGACAAACTGGTGGTGTTGCTCCTGAATGAGGAGTCATATAATAACCTTTTCCACCAGCTGCTAGTGAGAAGATCTGACAGAAGCGCTAATGTTGACCCAACTTCCTGAATAATCGGTACTCTACAGGGTCTCTCGGCTAGTGTGTACTTGTATGCCCACTCCTCCCACACTGGCAGCACACCACCTGGAAACCGTAAAAAGTGTCTCACCTCATTGGATCGCCGCGCGAAGACTCACCATGGTGAATCCTACTGTCAGTAGGAGGGGTCCAATATATAGATGCCATGAAGACCAAGCTCGCAAGTCTATAATCCCTCAGATTGTGCTCCATGATCAGCGCTTGGTTGATGATAGAAGTGATAGAATTAAACCGACCGATGTTCACATGTGATCAGATGCCGTGCATCAGAACATCCTTAAACTACCTTTCCATGAATAACTGATCACCTCATGAAAATGGAGTGAAGAGATGTAGCTCGGTAAAGAGGGAGGAATACTCCATAACAGAAAGAGTACCCTTCTCTAGAATCATAAAATATCGGTATCGATCGTACCTCATGGTCTCTAGATATAAGTAGTCATAAAAGATGCACTAGAATTCATCCCATGGAAAAACCTGCTAGCGTCCTGTCTGTGAGATCACACCCCACAACCTCTTGGAGGAGTCCCGAAGAATATAGGCAGTGATCTGGACCCTCCTCTTTGGAGGTGTCTCCAGATTCTAAAAGATCATCAGTATAGATTTTAGCCATGACTCTATAGCATAGGGTCCACCATACCCTGAGAAAGTTGGAGGATGCGGCTGCTGGAAGACTCGCATCAAATCAGCCATCGGCGGCGTGGGAGGCAATTCCGCCTAAATGGTCTGCGTAATCCTCAAAAATCCCTACCTAAACTATGAATCAACATCTATGTTAGTTACCATGGCTGGTGACAAGGCTTGCACAGCCGGAGTATCTGCTGGTAGTCCTTGATCAGCCATGTCAGGTGCCTGATCACCACCTGGAAGCTGGCGTACAACTGGGGGACGTCTCGGTGGCATGAATCTACAAGGTCAAGTTCTCACTATAGATCATGATTATCAAGGACTGAAAACAAAAATCATAAGAAGGTAACAAGAGAAAGAAAACATTCATGTTTCGCAAAACATCACTACACAGCATGTATAATTTTTACATGGCGTGTTCCCTCAAGTCATTTACATGGGAGTGTACTGATGCCTAAAGTGGTCTTGTAACACCCCAAACACACGACATGTTCTCCTAACACATGGTGTGTACTTGAATGATCTTATGTTTCCCAAGTCCTTCTAAATGGTTAAGCCACACAGCTCCCATAAAACATGACTACATGGCGAGTTGATGATAGACACGGCGTGTACTAGATAAGCTTCACCTGGCATCTATTGTTAGTGACACATCCAAAAAAACGACTCATTCTACATATCATGTTCAAGGAGGAAAGGATGTGTATGTTGAAGGGTAACATTGGACCGTGTTGTTGGTTACACGACCGACTACACCACTGACACTACACCACATGTTCTATATGAACATGGCGTGTATGAGAAGGGATAACACCGAGCCGTGTTGTTTGTAACACGGCCGAGTTCCTAGGCCAGCCTACATTCCATGTTCAACTGGTACACGAAGTGTTACTAAAATAAAATACATATCCTATGTCTCTTCCCACATGACATATGACACAGTTAGAGACTACACGGCATGTAAATATGGTGTATGGCATGTACTTATGAAACAATATTTATTTCCGAATAGAACAACACATGGCATGTAGTCAAAACTACACGACATGTATTCTGGGTTTTTCTGGATAGTAATCCTCAGAAACTACTTTGGATCCCATAAAAACACTGAAACTAACATTAAAGTGCCAAATTCTAATCTACGAGGGCTGATACTCCCCACGAATCAAAGCTTGGAATCGTAAAAAATGTATAACCAGGTAAACAAGTTAATGATCCTCAAAATTACAGTAAATGAGGGACCACAACACCTCAAGAAACAAAGATTGGCTTTCATTAAGACAAACTTTACACAAGAAATACCGTTTCAAAAATCAGATATTTATAACAAGGCACCTATCACAACAACATGAATATTCTACCAAAAATCTATAACAACAACTTGCAATAAATAATGAATCCTTAATGGCATGTCAAGAATGAATGACATGTGATTTCTAACAAGTTCATATATGATGCATGAGATGGAATACCCACATCTAATTAGGTTGTGACAGAAATAGAACCCCAATAACATCAACAGTACTAACACAAAACATGTGAGCCACCCAACCGTGAAAATCAGATAAACCATAAACTTGAAAAACTAGAAGAAATCGCAATAAACGAGGTAGCTTGGATTTCCCCTGAACACAGGTTAGCTACTCCCAGGCACAACTTATTACTAAGTACCTAATCATCATATACTTGGATAAGGCTCCAAACAATAAATCAAGAGAAAATAATTCCTCTGATACCACTTTGTAACGTCTCTATTCCGGAAGCCACACAAAGTTTCCCCATACCTGGTTTGTCACATGTTCTCAAGTGCATTTCCCAGAATTCTAGTGGATATCTACTAGAAGCGAGGGCATTGGGTGTGATAATGGGTAAACTATACTCTCATTGGAAGAGTACACAACGGAAGTACACAATACACACAACAGAGGAATTAGTAATAATATCATACCAAAAATAAACTGTAATGCCCCGACCCCAGCTACCCAGAGCCGGTGCATTACTTCGTAACATTGGCATGATCACAAAAGATCAAGTCTCGAAAGACCGATTAGTTTAGTAGCCTTGGAAACACTAGATACATTCATAAATGTTACATTACATCACAAAGTGAAAAACTATAATAACATTGTCTCCATAGTCCACACGTCTATCCTCTTCGGACTATCCCTGCAGGTCATTCATAAAATACTTCTTCACATCCTGGAAAATATTAAAACATTGAAAGGGGTGAGCTCAAATGCTCAGTAAGGTTAACAATATTGCAGAATCTTTCATAAATAAACATTAACATTTAAGGCAATGTATAACAAAAACAAAAGCCTTTTTAAACTTGAACTTCAACATAATATGGAAAAAGTAAAATGAGATAATGTCATTCACTTCTTCACATTGATATTCTACTGGTCGAATAATCACATGCAATATCAATAACCACATTCATAATGAGGGAATGTATAATGCCGGACATTCTGAAACATTTTTTCAAGGCCTCGGCCAAGACGTCTAAAATGATTAAGGCCTCGGCCAAAACCATAAATCAAATTGGGAAAGGGCCTCGGCCAATTCCACGTCTAGTTGTCTCATGAGACCTACCGATGCATCGAGGAGCTATAGCGGGCTCCACCCGTCACTTATTAAGTCCAATACATTCCTCATATGAATAGGTTTAAACATATCATAAACCATAACATAATCGTATCACATAAAACATGCATAAAGGAAACATAACATTTCCACATTTCAATCACAAGATATCAATACAACACATTGATATAATAAAAACGCTTTCAAAACCATTTTCAATACAAACATAAAATAAAGTTAAAACATTGTATTTATTTTTCATTAAAAAAATGATGGCTTGTAGAGGAAGCCGAAACTCAAATAATGGTCACGGCGGCGGAGAAGTCATTGTCGCCGCATAAGTACGGAAAGAAAAACATTACCTTTTGTTGTTTAGCAAAATGCTTCGTATAAAAAAGATTCCTTTTGAACAAACGTAAAAGTCAAAGGGGTTTATACACCGTATAAAAGAAAGTTGTGTATAAAACCAAATATTCCTCAATGAAAGGAGATTGAGACGAAGTCCTTAAAAAGATCATTTTTAAAATAAAATAGATCTATTATGTGTATTAACTATAGGTACACATAAAGAAAGTAAAAATACAAAATAGGACATAATAATATCATGACATAATTTGAATGTAGGAGATTAACCCAAAGAATGGAAGTTGGGTTAAGAAATTCCCTTACCTTGCGTCTTGTCCTGACTCGACCGTTCTTTAACCTCCTGAATAATAAACTAGAGTTAATTTCTATTTACTTAAGAACATTTTCCATGTTCATTATTCCTTTTATATCCCTTATTACCATTTTATGAACATTATTTAATTATTTATGTTAATAACGGTCGTTTTGTCGATCTTTGGTACTTGAGTCAAAAATAAACTTCTTATAATTACATGTTGTTCATGTGGTGAAATATCCATTATATCCAGAATTATATTCATGATGTAGATATCATATATATCATATATACAGTATATACATTCATTCATAATGTCACGTAACATTTAGAGGTAAGAAATGAAATGCACCGTTCATGGAGACGGTAAGCCGTACGTACGCATGAACGCTACTTTCATTTCTATTTCGTATTTAATGGAATGAAATCATAATGATATAAATTTATAATATAATTACAGTATAATATAGTGTATAATACCATTTAATCCATCCTTTATACATCCCACATATGGCATTAACGATTCAAATCACTTTTAGGGGGCGGTAGTCCGCACTTCCTAAAATGAAAATATCGTGTTTTACCCACAATGGAAATCATAAAGTATTCCATAAATGAGAAATACAGAAGCATAAGTAAAACATAAACATATTTTATATCATATATAAATATTGTTACATCTTAATGGCCACCTTTGAAGGTGATATATGAGTGTTGAACAATCATCATTTCGTGAGGCAGAAATTCGCCATCCACAGAAACCGTATGTTCTTTAACCATTAGATGTAGGTGTGTGTAAGTGTAGTTCGAATCCTTCTTATAAAAACATCCTAGTATATTGAGGATACTGTTTTTGTTACAAAAGATATTAATAAAAAGAGTTTAGGGGGTTGGAGAATAAAAATAAAACAAAACAACATTAGAGAAGACATTACCTCAAAATCGGGTAACTCTTTTTGATTTGAGCCAAAGGCTTCCTTGAGAAGAGTTCTGCCCAAAGTGAGGCTTCTATGAGTAAGGGAGGGAAGTTGGGAGAGTATTTGGGCAGAGGTTGGCCGAGCCAAATGGCTTGAAGGTGTGAATAAGGTGGGAGAGGTGGGGGCCTTTTATAAGTGGAGAGGAGGGGCACTCTTGGAAAGTAAAGAAAAGTCACTTTATTATAAAATGAGTTTCGGATTTTAGAGGTCCCACACTTATATAATTCGCGGATAAGATGATAAGGGTTCGAAATCTACTCATCCAATACATTTTTGACAAGTGTAAGCTTTGGATTTTACATTATCTTTCCATTTTATTTAAATCGTTAAATAATGAGGTCATCACTGCATCATCATGATGTCATAAATAATTTAATTTATTTAATGTCTAAAAATTATAAAACAAATACTATGATGTAGGAAATCTATTTATCTTTCTAATGAATATTTATAATCAAAATTTGGACTTGTGTAACCCCACTTAAAAACTGTTTTAGTAAAACAACTCATGTTTGTGTCAATTTAATTTTAACATTAAATAAATATATATTAATGTCATTTTCCAACTAAAGTGGCTCCATGGGGTCCCCAAGTCGACCCATGGGTTGTCTTGGTCGGCCATGACTCATCCAATAGGAGTAAGACAAGTGTCAAGCTCATATCATATTATTAAAACATTGTTTTTACCTTAAACTACACTAATTACCTCTAATCGCGATTAAGAACTTAAAAGTTACTATTCACCAAAAAATTATTTTAATCTCATTGAACCACATTTTACTTCTTAATGACAATCATGTATGTCGGATTTTTGAAAATCAAACCACAGAAGTGGTAATATTTCATTTAAACGAAAAATCAGTTATTTAACTACCACTTAGTGGTTTCACTATTCATCAAAAATTGAGGTTTTTCAGAACAATGCCAAAATTTCACCCTAAGCTATAATTGATATTCTGAATTAAACAATGATGTCTATTTTACAAAATTTTAAACATATAAGTTGCATTAATTAATTTTATAATTAATTCCCGCTGTTACAACAAATAGCGTGTTTTTAAGAAACAATTTATATCAAAAGATTGGCAATTGTTTATGTCCAATTTCAATGTTAAATTAATTATAATGACCACCATTGGATAAAATGGTAAAAATATATTCTAATTATACCTTAAAACCACTAAATAGTATAACTTATCACTATAAATTATTTTGATTAAAAAAGTTGTTTTAAGTATTTTTCACTATTCATAAAAATTTGGAAGTTCTCAGAAAATTACAAAAAATTCAACATAGGCTAATTTCAATATTAGGAATACAAAAATGAAGTCCATTTTGAAATATAAAATTTCTATAAATTTAAAAGGTGGTTATTACTATTCATAATGGCTACTTTGATTAGTTGCTGTGTGTTAGAACTCGAACTTGCGTACAATGCAAGCTATTGCATTATTGAAAGAGAGGTGTATCGTGGAAGCTCGGGGTGTTACATTCTCCCCTCCTTCAATAAATTGCGTCCTCGCAATTTGAAATTTTTCTTTGAAAATAAAAGGTTGAAAAGAGAAAAGACCTTTGAGGAAAACCCACATCGAAAATAAGGTTAATAAATATATAACATTAAAAGAAAGCAAGATAAGTACAAAGGTCACCCGATATAGCCCATTATAGGATTCTATGAAAATATGGATATGGAGGATAAACAAACCATCAAGGTCTGATGGGGAGTTATAGAAAACAGGATTAGGAGAAAGTTTAACCACAAGAAAATCACAAACTTTTGATTGGTTAAATGGTCATTGAATCCCCAGTTGGAAAAGTTAACCGACAACATTTTTTTTAAGTTACCTTTTATAATGTTGAGGAATTTATTTAGGAGATTTACTAAGAACGTAGGGAATATACATACTTGTTATGTATACTTTCATTCGTTAATAAATTTTTACCACAAACCCAACTTTTACTCTAAATGGTAACGGAACTCAAAAATATTCTATTTATCCTAATTGTATAAGGTTCCAAATGTTAACACATACCATTTAGATTAGTAAAACTATTTTGTAATAACCAGGGACTTCCTGTAGGCTAGTGGTAGGAAATAAAGGCTTGTCGCACTATGGATGTGGGTTCGATTCCTGCAGCTTTGTCTGATGCGACAGGTTATGCCCCACCATGCAGGTTGTCCTTTTCCTAAAACTATAGAATCATAATATTTCAAAAATAATCTTCATAAATTTTTAACCTTAAACAATACTATCCAAAGATCAACTTAATCCACTCCAACCATTGTAGTTATCCAAAATACCTATGTCCAGACTTTCTCTAAAAGGTCTCTTAATTCCAAAATCAATTTATCAGATTCCCCAAACAAAGTAAAGTTTCTCTTATTGTCACATACTGAAAATATAATTACCTTTATCATATTAAAACCTTACTGAAATCAACAAGTACTACAGTACAATCCTTATATATATATATCACATTATTCTAATAACCAAAATATAATCCATGAGTCCAAAAGCACCAATACATTAGTTATTCTGCTTCAACTGTAGTAACAGCATAAGATTGTCCTTGATCCCTTGGCCTTTTCTGAGGTAAGTTTCCCTGACGCTTAGGACATTCATTTGAATAATTACCCATTTCTCTACAATTATAGCATTCAACTTTGATAGCCTCTTTCTTTACCTTGCAATCACGAGCCTGGTGACCCTTTTCTCCACATTTATAACAAACTCCCATTCCTTTTAGACAAGTACCAGGGTGATTCTTACCACAATTATCACATAATGGAAAATCCTTCTTTCCCTTTTTCCCTTTATCTGTCTCTTGTTCCACCGTTCTCTTCTTCTCTTGCTTTACTTTGTTGTTATAAGACTTAGAGAATTCCTTTTCTGTCTTGATAGCACACGAGACAATATCTTCGTATGATGAGAAGGATTGTGATACTAAAGCTCGATGGAGAAATGGTTTTAACCCATCAAAGAAACGATCAATCTTACTCCTTGGGTTACGTATATAATCGGAAGCATGCCTCTCTAACCTTGTAAAGTTAGCCTCATACTTTGCGACATTCTCATCCTCCTTCTGCCTCAGACTCAGAAATTGCCTTTCCATATCTGCTCGATGGTCACGAGGAAAGTATTTTTCTATGAAAAGCTCTTTGAACTCCCTCCATTCCATATTCGATACGTCATCATCTTCCTTTGTGTTTTGAATCAGCGACCACCACTGATCGGCATCTCCAGTGAGGCGGTAAACGGCCATGACAACCTTCTCCCTTTTACTACTCCCCAAGGCATGGAATATTTTCTCTAAGGAATTTATCCATTGCTCAGCTACTATAGGATTTGTACTCCCATTGAAGGTTGGTGGTTGTTGCCTCATGAAGCGGTCTAACATTGATCCTCCACGTTGCGGATCAGGGTGCTCCATATGAGTAAGGTTATTATTCATAACCTGAGTGAGTTGTCCCAGTATGGTAATAAGTTGATCAGCACCAGTTGTATCTCCAGATCCACAATAATTATCTTGAGCAGGAGGGCAATCCCTACACGGAGTTCGTGCATTGATACGGTTTCCATTCCTTCCACTAGGCCCCATTTCTAAACAATGGAATAAACTAGATTAGTTTATGAATCAAAATACATAATTCCATACTTGTAAAACACTTTACATAAATTGAACTATTTATGGATATAATCCATAATCATAAAAAGAAATGTTTTCTTTGAGGAAGTATATACTCATAACCCTTCATAGTGGTTTGTAAATAAAATGAGAATTATCCTAAGCATATCCCCCGGGAGTGTCGTAACCAAGAGTGCTGCAAGGCCCGTTGTCGTGCACCAGTTCCCGTTCGAGTCTAGCTCAAAGTGGTGTTTTCGGGTTTTACCCCTAGGTACATCTATGCCAGAGCCGCCTCTACCTGCTCGTATCCAGACATGGATGTATTGCTCGGAAAACTCATAACATCTCTATAATGCCAAAATTCTAGGAAGTTCTTCTATACTAATGCTCAAATCTATCTTTGGGCTATGTGCTCTAATCAGAGTTTATCTACATCTAGCTTCCAAGGTTAGTACTAAACTGCCTCTGATACCAACTGTAACGCCCCGACCCCAGCTACCCAGAGCCGGTGCATTACTTCGTAACATTGGCATGATCACAAAAGATCAAGTCTCGAAAGACCGATTAGTTTAGTAGCCTTGGAAACACTAGATACATTCATAAATGTTACATTACATCACAAAGTGAAAAACTATAATAACATAGTCTCCATAGTCCACACTTTTATCCTCTTCGGACTATCCCTGCAGGTCATTTATAAAATACTTCTTCACATCCTGGAAAATATTAAAACATTGAAAGGGGTGAGCTCAGATGCTCAGTAAGGTTAACAATATTGCGGAAGCTTTCATAAATAAACATTAACATTTAAGGCAATGTATAACAAAAACAAAAGCCTTTTTAAACTTGAACATCAACATAATATGGAAAAAGTAAAATGAGATAATTCCATTCACTTATTCACATTGATATTCTACTGGTCAAATAATCACATGCAATATCAATAACCACTTTCATAATGAGGGAATGTATAATGCCAGACATTCTGAAACATTTTGTTAAGGCCTCGGCCAAGACGTCTAAAATGATTAAGGCCTCAGCCAAAACCATAAATCAAATTGGGAAAGGGCCTCGGCCAATTCCACGTCTAGTTGTCTCATGAGACCTACCAATGCATCAAGGAGCTATAGCGGGCTCCACCCGCCACTTATTAAGTCCAATACATTCCTCATATGAATAGGTTTAAACATATCATAAACCATAACATAATCGTATCACATAAAACATGCATAAAGGAAACATAACATTTACACATTTCAATCACAAGATATCAATACAACACATTGATATAATAAAAACTCTTTCAAAACCATTTTCAATACCAACATAAAATAAAGTTAAAACTTTGTATTTATTTTTCATTAAAAAAAATGATGGCTTGTAGAGGAAGCCGAAACTCAAATAATGGTCACGGCGGCAGAGAAGTCATTATCGCCGCATAAGTACGGAAAGAAAAACATTACCTTTTGTCGTTTAGCAAAATGATTCGTATAAAAAAGATTCCTTTTGAACAAACGTAAAAGTCAAAGGGGTTTATACACCGTATAAAAGAAAGTTGTGTATAAAACCAAATACGCCTCAATGAAAGGAGATTGAGACGAAGTCCTTAAAAAGATAATTTTTAAAATAAAATAGATCTATTATGTGTATTAACTATAGGTACACATAAAGAAAGTAAAAATACAAAATAGGACATAATAATATCATGACATAATTTGAAAGTAGGAGATTAACCCAAAGAATGGAAGTTGGGTTGAGAAATTCCCTCACCTTGCGTCTTGTCCTGACTCGACCGTTCTTTAACCTCCTGAATAATAAACTAGAGTTAATTTCTATTTACTTAAGAACCTTTTCCATGTTCATTATTCGTTTTATATCCCTTATTATGATGTTATGAACATTATTTAATTATTTAAGTTAATAACGGTCGTTTTGTCGATCTTTGGTACTTGAGTCAAAAATAAACTTCTTATAATTACAAGTTGTTCATGTGGTGAAATATCCATTATATCCAGAATTATATTCATGATGTAGATATCATATATATCATATATACAGTATATACATTCATTCATAATGTCACGTAACATTTAGAGGTAAGAAATGAAATGCACCGTTCATGGAGACGATAAGCCGTACGTACGCATGAACGCAACTTTCATTTCTATTTCATATTTAATGGAATGAAATCATAATGATATAAATTTATAATATAATTACAGTATAATATAGTGTATAATACCATTTAATCCATCCTTTATATATCCCACATATGGCATTAACGATTCAAATCACTTTGAGGGGGCGGTAGTCCGCACTTCCTAAAATGAAATTATCGTGTTTTACCCATAATGGAAATCATAAAGTATGCCATAAATGAGAAATAAAGAAGCATAAGTAAAACATAAACATATTTTATATCATATATAAATATAGTGACATATTAATGGCCACCTTTGAAGGTGTTATATCAGTGTTGAACAATCATCGTTTCGTGAGGCAGAAATTCGTCATCCACAGAAACTGTATGTTCTTTAACCATTAGATGTAGGTGTGTGTAAGTGTAGTTCGAATCCTTATTATAAAAACATCCTAGTATATTGAGGATACTGGTGTTGTTACAAAAGAAATTAATAAAAAGTGTTTAGGGGGTTGGAGAAGAAAAATAAAACAAAACAACATTAGAGAAGACATTACCTAAAAATCGGGTAACTCTTTTTGATTTGAGCCAAAGGCTTCCTTGAGAAGCGTTCTGCCCAAAGTGAGGCTTCTAGGAGTAAGGGAGGGAAGTTGGGAGAGTATTTGGGCACAGTTTGGCCGAGCCAAATGGCTTGATGGTGTGAATAAGGTGGGAGGGGTGGGGGACTTTTATAAGTGGAGAGGAAGGGCACTCTTGGAAAGTAAAGAAAAGTCACTTTATTATAAAATGATTTTCGGATTTTAGAGGTCCCACACTTATATAATTCGAGTATAAGATGATAAGGTTTCGAAATATACTCATCCAATACATTTTTGACAAGTTTATGCTCTGGATTTTACATTATCTTTCCATTTTATTTAAATTGTTAAATAATGAGGTCATCACTGCATCATCATGATGTCAAAAATAATTTAATTTATTTAATGTCTAAAAATTATAAAAAAAATACTATGATGTAGGAAATCTTTTTATCTTTCTAATGAATATTTATAATCAAAATGTGGACTTGTGTAACCCCACCCAAAAACTGTTTTAGTAAAACAACTCATGTTTGTGTCAATTTAATTTTAACATTAAATAAATATATATTAATGTCATTTTCCAACTAAAGTGGCTCCATGGGGTCCCCAAGTTGACCCATGGGTTGTCTTGGTCGTCCATGACTCACCCAATAGGAGTAGGACAAGTGTCAAGCTCATATCATATTATGAAAACATTGTTTTTACCTTAAACTACACTAATTACCTCTAATCGCGATTAAGAACATAAAAGTTACTATTCACCAAAAAATTATTTTAATCTCATTGAACCAAATTTTACTTATTAATGACAATCATGTATGTCGGATTTTTGAAAATCAAACCACAGAAGTGGTAATATTTCATTTAAACGAAAAATCAGTTATTTAACTACCACTTAGTGGTTTCACTATTCATCAAAAATTGATGTTTTTCAGAACAATGCCAAAATTTCACCCTAAGCTATAATTGATATTCCAAATTAAAAAATGATGTATATTTTACAAAATTCCAAACATATAAGTTGAATTAATTACTTTTATAATTAATTCCCGCTGTTACGACAAATAGCATGTTTTTAAGAAACAATTTATATCAAAAGATTGGCAATTATTTATGTCCAATTTCAATGTTAAATTAATTATAATGACCACCATTGGACAAAATGGTAAAAATATATTCTAATTATACCTTAAAACCACTAAATAGTATAACTTATCACTATAAATTATTTTGATTAAAAAAGTTGTTTTAAGTATTTTTCACTATTCATAAAAATTTGGAAGTTCTCAGAAAATTACAAAAAATTCAACATAGGCTAATTTCAATATTAGGAATACAAAAATGAAGTCCATTTTGAAATATAAAATTTCTATAAATTTAAAAGGTGGTTATTACTATTCATAACGGCTACTTTGATTAGTTGCTGTGTGTTAGAACTCGAACTTGCGTACAATGCAAGCTATTGCATTATTGAAAGCGAGGCGTATCGTGGAAGCTCGGGGTGTTACATAAACAGTGTAAACTGATAGAATAAACTTGAGAACATATATATAATGATGCATGATACATATGACTAGGAATGCAATGAAACAATGCCCAATGCTGAAAAACAGTACTAAACCAAGTATAAAATAAAAACTGTAATATGATCCTCAACATCGCAAGCCTAAGCATGATTACGTGCTCTCTAGCTCCACAACATGACAAGTACATGGAGTTGAAGGGTTCTTGCCCTTATCTATAGCTGCAACAATATAATCTATTTGGACCCAAAAGCATGGACCAAATAGGGTGTGACATTAATTCCAGTAGGAAACCACCACAAGACCTGTTCCTAACAGTCAATGAGTATATGCCAAGAAAAAGTATATGAAATTGTAAACAAGAAGGTAATCAACAGTAAACAATCCATAGTTTCAACATCACGAATCAACTAAACAAGCAGATAAACACAATAGGTTACCCTCTGGGAAGAACACTCAGTCTAACCCCTCTGGTCCTACCTAATAGGTACAACCAATCATCTGGGTAGTACACTTGGTCTAAACCTTCAGGTTGAGCTTAAGCATAGACTCTCTGAGAAAAGAACTCACCGGAAATTCCCCCTATAGTTTCATATCATAACCAAATGTACTCAAGAGAGGCAGTTACATCACATTCCCTCTATGGCCCATGTCGAGGAACTACATACACTCTGAGGTAGCACTCAATGTCAATTACACTTGTAGTCTCAGATCATAAAATTATAAAGGCACTCCTGAGAAGCCCTAAACGTTCATTATCCCAATAGTCTATACACCATTTTCTCATGGACCTGTTTATGTCAAGCAAGTGTTGCAGCGTGTATCGGTCAAGTTAAACCGGAATAACTACTTGGATAGCATTCTACAACATAACAGCATAATTGAACAATAGTCACACCATCCTACAATACTAGGCCTGGGAATTTAAACAGCTACCTAACATGAAAACTATATCCAAAGGTTAAAACAAGAAAAAACATGCATGGGAAACACAACCAAATCACATCAATTCACCCTATTCACAATCAATTAAAATCTACTCAAGCATACAAGCATAGCAGGCAAACTACATGGCTAAAATAGTAAATTTTCAATAACCTTTTCATGGGTATTAGATAAATTTTCACATTAAACTCATGGAAATTCAACAGAAAAAAACATACCACCTACCTCAACTTTAGAAGATCGATATAAGTGATCATAGAAGCATCAATCTCTATAGAACTTCGACGATCTACAAAAACTTCTAAAATATTCAACCCACGATATCTCACAAGAGATGACAAATTAGAAAATGGTGCCCTAGGAGAAGAGAGAACTCACCGATGCGATTCCAACACAATAGACGGTATTCGATTCAGAGGAAAGCCACATGTTCGGGGGTTTGTCGAAGATCCACGGCTTTACGGAGATCTCAGTTGAATGAGACCTAAAAGAAGAGTGTTCTAGAGATTATAAGTGACCCCGATGCGTTTAATGAAAAAAGTACACTATGTGTTCTTTTGAAGTACATAGTATGTACTCACTGTTTCCGTACTCCACTTTAAGCGCCCTCCAAGTCACTCCCACACAGCCGTGTTTGTGGCTACTACATGGCGAGCACACAGCCTCCCACGACAATGTTGTACATGACCTATACCCATAAAGTACACTATGTGTACTTAGAAAATTTCGAGAAATTTCTATTGTTCCAAAAAAGACCAGAAAAGGAAAAAAATATATGAAAAGAAGATTTTGGTTCTTATAAACACATCAATGATTGATTCCATGTATGAGTGGAAGAATAATCAATATGATAGTGAATGATGCTTAAATATGAAAAGGTAATTTTATCAATTTAAGAAATGTCCATGCCTTTTTTATTAAAATTATTGTTATCCACCCATATATATTTAGCACCAGAGGTTGGAGTGAAATAAATATATAGACTATCACACTTATATGAGGACAAAACTCAAAAATAACCACATGATCTACATCGGTCAACTCAAGATGAATTCATCAAATCCCCATCCAATTTTTACATACTACTAAATGAATATAATATTCATTATGATCCCTTTGAAACCCATGAAAATATTTTATAGCTGATGTTTCGTCCCACCATATATCAATGATAAATGAGTTCTTCATTGTTCCCTCCATATAAATATTTTTAGATTCCCACTTAGTTCTAGAATGATTGAGAACAAGACATTGAAAAAAAGAAACAAATAAATTTAATCTTGTGAAAATAGATTTCCATAAACCAACTTCTCATCATGTTATGTCCATATTTTAATATTCACTTATATATTATAGAGCTTAAAATTAAAAATATCATTTAATATATCTGATAGAACATGTGGGTGATTGTCAAATACCATCATACACACGTATTGGTATACCATTAAAACTAATACGACCATGAGGAACTTGATCCCATGTGATAAATGGTTAATCATTATTATTCTTCCTATGCATCATCATTCCCATTTCAATGGATTAAAAAATCATTATTGGAAGGTATATACTAAAATCCATGTAGAACTATACTGGATTGTTGTGGAGGATTATCTAAATGTGTGCATTAAAAATTTGGGATATAATGATAGCTTTTATTTTTATCCTCTTATAATATGATAGAAAATTCACAATGTGAGCCCAAGAGATGATGTAAATGATTTATAACCACTGAAAAACACCATGTTGGTTGTCATTAAAGAATATGACCTTGAAAATCAGGAGCATGATATCTCTTATGAATCAAGTAAATATACATCCCCATAGAATCAGTAAAGAGATCTATAACTTACCATTTGTTTCAATAACCTTCAGTTGTGAAATGATATGTGTCAGAAAAGCCTGTCCAAGATCTCTCTATTAAACACCAACAATTACCTTGATAAATACAATAGAATAACTAAATTTATCAACATTATAAAATTCATAGACCTCATAGTATATGATTCTCCAATCATTATAATATAGGTACACAAGGGTTATAATCATCATAGTGTAAATGTTTTTATATTTTAGTATATTGAAATATTAAATTATTAGAAAAATCAATTTTTTTCTAAATTAATCAAAACCAATAACCCTTATTTTATTGATTGAGATTGATGCTGGTGATTCTTCATATATGAGTTATAAACATGATTTTCCAATACCCACTATCTATTTGATCAATAAGACATCATTTTGACGGTTCTTGGTCTCTCTACCACATAGGTATTTGAACCATACAAGGGGAAGGGATGTGAGTAAGCCTTCAAAAATAATATTATTTTTCCCCCACCACTCTACCAGAATCCATAATGGTGTATCAAACATTAGTAATTCCTAAGAGTAATCTATACCCTAAATAGATTGATGAAATTGACCATAAAAATATTTTTATTAACATGATATTGACTACATTCAATTTAATGTGTGAATTTGAGTAGAACATAACCCAATTTTTATCCTAATATGGCCTAACGTTATGAAACCATTTTTACTTCCCCTGCCACTCTGCATGAATATGTCATTTAATCATACAATCCTCAGAAGATGCCAGAAAAGACACAAAATCTTTCAAATAAATATAAAAAATACCATGTGAATAATTTAATATGAACATAAATCAAATGTAACATAAAAAATAATTAACATATATTCAATTATTTCGGATAATTGAAGATCTAACACAAAATTCTAGTTTGGAACTAAAATTTTCCTCCAAATCAAGTCCAACCAATCCTCTCTCCAGAACACCTGGTCAAAAATCAAGGAAACAAGATGAAAAATTAAAAGAACACTATTTTAAAATACAATTTTACAACACCCTAATCTAAACCATTAGATATGATCTAGTGTCACACTCAACCACATGCTCACCTCCCAAAATTAATGTCGGTTCCAATGAGATGCATGAGATAAAATGGGAGTTTTTCTGAGATTGTTCCATCAGAACCAATATACATCATGTTAATTCTTTATTTGTGTGCCCTTTAATTAAATTAAAAACTGCATGAATTATATCTGTGTACACCAAGTAATTAAATAAGGAAATGCTAGTATTCATAATTCTGTATGTGTGTATTCTGAACTACAGGTTTTAAAAACTCTAGGTATTTAGAATTATGTTAGAAAAATGTGTTAATTCAATGAACTACAGGTACGTTCTATATGCTTGTATTCAGAATTTAGTATTTTATGTTGGTGGTAAATTAAAAAGGTGAACCAGGGGAGGAAGTCATTCTTCTAGAATTACAAAAATCCCATTCCAATGGTATAAAACTGTTGGAATATGTGTTAAAACCAAACAGAACCCAACAGTTTCAAATAAACCTTTAGTAATAGTATATACCAATAGTTTAGAAACCATTTGTATAGACATGGATTTTTATATTTTCCAATGGTTTCAAGTTGTTGTTAAACATTTATTCCAATGGTTTCGTGTAACCGTAGGTATATATTACATTCTAAATCCATATCCCAATGTTTATCTAGCAACGATTGGGATATGTCCATCCCCACATCTCCATATCCAACAGTTTAGAAAAACATTTGTAATGAATATGTTTCCACTAGTGTAGAAATTAATCCCTATGAGTTGAATCTGATGAGTTATTAATGTATCTAATGGTCTTTAATATATGAGGCCCATTTCGGGTACTCTCTCTATGATTTCTCTAAAACAGAACCTTGTAAATTTCCAAATGTTCTTGTCTATCTCTCTCTTAGTAATGAAAATGGAGGTGCTAAAGATTACTATATACATCTTTATATTTTTGAGACTTCATTGGTTTAGCTGATAATGATTAAATCATTAAACATTTATCTTCAACCACATCATAAAAATGTTTTTCAAAGTCAAGGAGCACTTCATCACTATTATCTTTAGCATTAGTGTCATGCATTGATCATTCTATCATCTATTATTTCCTCTAATGGTATATTAGACTCAAAGGATTATAAACCACTCCTCAATGTTATTTCCAGTTACGAGGTAATCGTTATCCAATATTAATTATCTGTATTGTGTGGATGATGAACTATTCATTTTATTCTACAATTAATATAGAATATTTTTATTATTTTTCTTCATTATAAAATAAGTTAGATATAATAAATTAAATATTATAATATATTTATTTATTAAATCATCCACTACTTTCTCATTTATCAATATCCCTCACCATTGAACTATGAATTTCTATTTTTGTTTGCATTATATTGGAAAGGATCACTGTTACATTTATTATTTATCTAAGATCTATCAATTTAATTCATAATAATGAAATTAGGTATATGGCCTTTCCAATTACAAAAATTCAACTCCTTGATCCATTGAGAGGATTCCCCTATCACAAAATATTGACTTTGATTTCTTCACCCTTTACCTAAATTTTTAAATTGATAATATTTTTTCTATTATACTCAATACAATTATGGTTAATTCAACCCTAACCACTCATGGGAACTCTCTAATAAATGTAACTATCCTATATTCTCTCATGTACTACACATTTTTCTATGTATTAATTATCAATCATGTAATAGAAGGTTGGGTCAAAATTAAAATTTACCTGAGGGATTTTAATTTATTATACATAAAATTTATCTTTTTTTATTTTCTCATCTTTTTTTCATCTGGATATTACTTAATTAATATACCATATTAGTTAAAACATTTACACATATTTCATTTATTTAATTTCATTATTTACACATTTATTCATTTATTTATGTGATTTTATGCTTGCATCCATAAAATAAATAATTGCATATATTGAAATAATTAATTATTAAAATTAATTGAGCATGATATTTAAATAATTGTTATTTTAATAAGTTTACATTAAATAAACATTTTACCTAAGAGAAATAACTTCCATTTTCAGTCTTATCATGAGTTACATCACCCCTCATGTACACTTATGTAACACCTGGGTTGGAATCATTATTCTGTTGTCATGATACACTTCCCTTCACTTTTGGATACTTAATTAAATACAAATATTTATTACACACTTACATGTAGGGGAACCATTGGATTTGTAAATTTTGGTTACATAAATATCCTTTAAAAATAGGTCCTATATAATAATGGTGAGAGGGAAGAATCACATGCCGTCATTTAATTTAATATTACAGAATTTAAAACTCATTATATAAATTAAATTAAAACATCCAACACATATAATGGTCTTGGTGAATCTCATGAATAATTATTCATGCAACCAATACAAAAAAGTTAATGACTACAATCCATTTACTTATTTTTTCTTTTATTATGTAAGATAAAGATGCATACATTAATTAATTAATTAATTCCACTTATCCTTAATGATTATCCAATCTTATTGAGATATACCCATCATTAAGGGAATTCATGGAAAATAAAAGGTATAACTAATAATGAAATATTAATTTTAATAAATTAATTGATAATTCAAAAATATTGAAAACCAATTTTAAATTTAAAAAAAACTCAACGGTGTGAGAATAAATAATATAATAATTTAAATCATTAATTTATAATTATAATGTAATTTTATTTTTGACCATTAATGGGAGACTTCATGTTGTGTACATGAAACTACATTTCATATACCTCAATTATTTTATTTTAAATCCACATGCTTGGTGTTTGACATGTTAACTCAACTGGACTACATAGTGTGTACATGCCATCTACACAACCAATATCTAAATTCGTGTTCTGGGTTGGACGGGTCGATATGTAGTGTTCAATATAAGCATAACATGTATTTTAATTCTCTCGGTATCTACATATAATGTTCTTGTGTATATGGTGTTTTCTTCGGCCACATGCAGTGTAACCCAGTTTTACCAACCAAGGATTTCGAACATCTCAATGGAATATCTAGTCATTTTTCATTTATTATTAAACATGTAACAAAATGGAACACATAAAAATAATGATGAATATGTAATTAAAAAATATAATTTAAATATGATTATAGAATGAATAATAAGATATGAAAATCTAACCATAATTTTTCATAGATCAATAATAATAAAAATTATTAGAAATGTATTTGTGACTACTCTGATAATAGTTGATGGTTTTGGGCATAGAAGATGTATGATTTGGTGGGTGATATGTTAAAATTTCAGTTAATAATCACTTCTCAAAACCAATAACATGGATCTTTCAAGTAAAATATATAATTAATTAATTTAATAATTGAAAAAATTAAATTTTTGTGCATAAGAAAAATAATTCATTGGTGAAAGTTAATTTTATGAAAATTCATATTCAGATTAAAATTATTGTTATGTGATTATCCGATGATATAATGCATCTAAAATTGGTCCACATGTGGTCCTTTAATATCCGAGAAAGTCCACTTGATCTCTGAGTGCTAGCGCTTTGAGTTGAATATCTTTCATTGTTCATTATTGATCGCCCGTTCCTTAGACTTTAAGAAATATTTGTTTTCCTTATCATTCATGAGATAGAGAGAAAGAGTATTTTAGATAGAATTCATAGTAAAAACAAATCATTATCCCCAATTTAGGATACACTATGCAATATACATTACCTCCTATTAATATTTTTGGGATTTAAGTTAAAATATAATTTAATTCCATACTGGCTAGTGAATAACACTTTTTAACCATAATATATTTAATGATGCATAATAATAATTATATAACATTTTTTTGGAATGTTACATCATGCACAATAACATATTTTATATAATGTTCTTTTAAATTAATATTTATTATTAGAATTTTTCTTGGTCCATTAAAACTCTTATAGAATTTATTGAACAACCAAATATATTTTTTATTCATCAAAAAATATTTCATTCACAATAAAGAGAAAAAACTATTTATTCAAATATAAAATAACTAATATAAACATTTTATTCACACGCCCTAAAAAAATATTTATTTAATTTTTTCATTCAATATAATTTGAAAAAAATTATTCTTCTGACATGAGTACAATATTTTTCAACTAATTGAATTTAAATAAAATTTACTTGAGATAAATGGAAATAATTAGTGTGTAAAACTATACGATTAATTCTCATTGGTATTAGGTGGCATTTTTTGGATTTGAATCTACAGATTATACACAAGAGGGTGGTGAATTGTGTCTTTCGCAATTTTTTCAATAACTCTTTTCTTGAACGAGTTCTGTCCTTTATACTTTATCATATTTGATCGTGCAGTGGAAAAAGTAAAATTTAGAACAAAAATTTGTATAGTGGTTCAGGGAACAAAATTCCCCTAGTCCACTCCACCAATGCTCTACTCTACGAGATTGGTGATTTTTCACTATCTGGTCCTCTTTTCCACATACCGATTCACAACTGAGTACAGGCAGTTGACACCTTTACAATCCAAGGGAAAACAAAGCCTTATGGTTCATACACAAACCTACACAGCTTAGAACGAGAATCTAGTTACACAAGAATAAAAAAATAATTTCATGAATATATTTCCAGTTGATCTTCACATTTCCAACAGAATGCAATTGACAACAGATGGATCGAAATCTCTAGAAATATTGATCTTCAAGAAGAAGTAGTTCTGAGTTGATCCAGTTGTAGTATATATATAGATATTGTTCACAACCTCAGTAGTAGTAGATCCACAGTAGATATAAAAAGTAGAACAGGTGAATCTTCTATCGAGTTCCTTCTTCATGAACAAACAGAGCTTTTTCGCTCCTGTTGAATCAGCAGATCAATCGTGAATAGTTGAAATCTCTGTTTTCCACCTGTTTTAATAATTGATTGATCACACCCCCTTATACCCGGTGTTTCAGAGAGAGTATATATAATAAATCATATCTCCAACACATTTAGATCCATAAAAGACACCATCTGATTCGCGATATTCAAAAATTTGAATTTACAGAGAATTCGTAACTTCCCTTAATATTCGGCATAAAAATATCCTTTTAATTCGATCATAAATTTATTAATAAAACAGCTTTGAATCAGTCAAAGTCGTAATTAAAAAATGACTTTAAATCCGGCTTGAAATCTACCCAGAAATCAGCTTACTGATCGTTGTACATAAATACCGTCTGCCAAAATTTCTAACGCCAAATGTAAGGTTGATGAAGTGGCCTCCAAACATAGCGTTAATAACACAGTCTTCAAATGTAGGGTTGACAACGTAAGGCTGATAACAAACGTAGGGTTGATCATCCATACTTTTTCATCAACAATCAAATGTATGGTATAAGATCCATACGTTTACTTGATCCATACTTTTCCAAGAACATATGGGAATTTTACAAAATTAAGGTTGATAAACCATACTTTTGAGAAATAAACATAACCTTTAGAATTTACATACAATTCTCCTTACATACATTGCTGATAACCAAAACGTAGGGTTCCTTCATAGCTTAAGGTTCTTATTCCATACTTTTCTGAAAACGTATGGTTGTCTAACCATACTTTTCTCTTATCTCAAAAGGTATACATGGTTTTCATCCTTACGCTACGTTTATCCACTTTTGGTATGAACAGTGATTCCAGAACGCGCTAAAACAGATTCCGTGCTATATTCATCTATGTAAGATGTGAACAATGTTTCCAGAATGTGCTATAATAGATTCCGCGCTAAGTAAGAAATTTTCAATATTTCAAGAGCAAAATAAATTAATAAACTCCTGTAAAATACTAAGTATAATCATTATAAAATAACTAAGGGTATTTGTGAGAATCAAAATGATCATAAAGTGACAGAGTATTATTTTCAATAATATCCCCCTTTAAATAACATTAGTAGGCATTGTTGAAAAGAATACCTTGCTCCACAATCTCCCCATTTTTGAAGATCACAAAACCCAAAAAATAATTAAAATTATTTAAACAAAACAAAATTAACATTCAAAATTCGTTATAATGTTTTAAAAAAAAGATTCTCCACCAAAAAGAAAATTATAAATCCAAATGTCTCATATAATATTCTCCCTCAATAAAATGAATTCTCCCTCTAAAATTGATGTTGTGTTTATCCAAATTCTCCCACTTTTGTGATATCAAAAAGGATGAAAAATCATGGATTTTAACACGTTTAATATTTCACTGAACTGTTAGTAAATTCTATTATGAACAGTTTATCAATAATTAAATCTGGAGTACTGGCATATTAGAAATAAAGTTAGTGAAACAGATAAGGAAAGAGACAAATAAACAAAGAAGAAAATTTTCATTCAAAAACAGTAGTATATACATGACAATGATATACACAGGAATCAAGTTTTAGGTAAGAGAGGCAACAAAATCTATCTCCTATGAATTGCAGACTTGATTTCTGTAAATTGTTCCCAAAGTCTCTTCATCATCCGATCTCCAAGCTTGATAATGAGCTCTCTGTTCTCTTGAGTCATATGAATATCCTCAATTAAGTTGAATCTAAAAAACTCATGCATCCTTTCCTCTTTTTCAACAAACGCTGACAGTTTCTCTGATAACTGATCTAACAGAATTCTGATTGATGGCTCACTAGATGTCAGTTGATCAACTAAGAATTTCTTATTGTCCAGAAACACTGACAATGGAGCATGATTACATTAAATATCATGTATCCTATCATTCATATTGCTCAATGCAGCTGTGATATCCTGAAACCTTCTGATTAAATCAGGTGAAGTACCTGATCCACTAACAGCATTATTTGGAACAGATGCAAATTGGTTCTCCATAAACAACTTCAGATCTGATAAATATGACTTCATAACCATTTCAGATTTTATTTGTGTAACAATAGTCATCATATCCTCTTTAAACATTTCAACTTCTTTCCTTGAAATTGTGCACTCCTTCAGCTTTTGAAACTTCAAATGTTCTAAGTCTAAAGCATTTCTCAGAGAAGCATTCATAGATTCCAACTGAGATACTTTTCTGTAGAGTTACTCAACTTATTCTTTCCTTGAATCAGATGCACCATATGCTTGATTCACATTCTCAGGTTGATGCAGCAATACCAAAGACAATGATTCCGCATCAGATTTTTCTTTTTATTTGTCCTGAGAAGGTTGGTCAACATATTTTTCATTAGAGTTTTCAAACTCCTCCACAGAAAAATCCTCTTGAAGTAACTCTGTTTGAGCTTCAGAAGCATGCTCATCACATTCTTCTTCATCTTTTTCTTCCACTGGAATTTCATGAACAATATTTTCAGAAGCTTCCTGAGGTCTAGCCACTTTTCACCAGGCACTGCCTCCATATCCTGTTCCAGTTGAAGTGAAACTTCAATATCAGCAAAAATATCTTTCTGATGTTCCCTTTGAGCTTCTTCTTGAACTCCTGATTTCTCTATTGGAGTGGTTCTCTCAGTAACATCTTCCATGGTTTTATCAGCAACAACTTCTCTCACAAAATAATAAGAAAATAAAGGTTCTGTTGGAGTTTCCAAAGCAGTGGAAGTGAATTCCTCATTTAATGGTCTTTTTATTCTTGATTGAAGTCCCTCCTGGATTTTGTCTTCCTCAACTTCTGCCACTTCAAAGCGAATCCTTCTTGCTATATTGCTGACTCTGGATTCAGCTTGTCCCTCCTTGGACATAGCAGGTTGAGCCTGAGCACTCTCTGAGTCTTCCTCAGCTCCTACTAGAAAAACATTTCCTTTAATTGTGCTCCAAAAATATCAAAGATTCCTCAAGGTTCCGGCATTAAACGTATTACTGTGATGACAGTTAACTCTTGCATCCACTAATCTCACCAGGTCTTTCTTAAACAACAGCTTAGAAATAAATCTACCAAATGGATAGAAATTCATCCTAGCCTCTCTTTGAAAGTAGTAACTGAGCTACCTTATCATGTATCTTGGAATTTTTAACATAATATCACTTAACATAAGAAACATTATATACATATCAGGGTACAAAATCTTCTCCATTTGTGCCATCTGTGGTGTTATTCCGGTCTGCATAAATTTTACCAAAATCTCTTGATCAGGCTCCAAATCCTTAAGAAACATTTTCTATATTGTCTTGGTACCGAAAAGTAAAGACATAATGTCTTCGGATTTATGCACATAATCTATTATATTATTCAAGTAAAAATGAAAAACTCCCTCACGAGGGAAGTTGAGAATCTGACTAATCTCTACTAAATAAATTGAGAAATCCTTATCATCTATTTTAGCCGTCATACTATCTTCGGTATCTCCCAGACTAAACTGTACAGATTTGTAAAAGTATCTATGTTCTACTTCATATAGAAATTCTGTATTTTCACTGTTGAACATCTGTTCATGATTCGGAAATGACATCGCTTGCTTCAACAAGGGATTCGTCTGAAATAACCAGTCAAGATCGATTACCTTACCCTATAAGATTTTTCTTCCCTCAGTGCGTTGTCTCTTAGAATTGATCAGCTCGGCCTCACTATCTCTTTTAGTCCTTACCATTGCTGCAAGTGTCTCTGAAGGTTTGAAGGTTACGGTTTCCTATGTTCGAAGGTTTGGGTTTTAGAAGAGGAAGTGCTATTTTCAAATTTCGAATGGGTTTCGATAGAAGTGAAAGGGTTTAGAAGTTTAAAAGGCTCTGACAACCTTGATTCGCGTGTAATCACTCATCATTACATATATTTAAAAACAAATAAATTTTTTTATACGATGAATGAAAGAAAAACTTAAACAGTATTCAATAAACAAAATAAAAAAAATTATTTAAAATTAAAAAAACCTAGCTCCCCCTTACTAAAATCAAAACTTGTAGTGGGAAGAGGTTTAGTGAAAATATCTGCTAATTGGATTTTAGTATTTATAAATTCTAAAAATATATCTTTTTTAATAACATGATCTCTTAAAAAGTGATGCCTTATATCAATGTGCTTTGTACTAGAATGACTAATAGGATTTTTTGAAATATTAACTGCACTCGTATTATCACATAAAATAGGTGTATTATTAAAATTCAATCCAAAGTCCATAAGAGTGTTTTTCATCCACAACACTTGTGCACAGCAACTTCCAGCAGAAACATATTCTACATCAGCTGTTGATAGGGAAACTGAATGTTTTTTCTTACTAGACCATGATACTAAGGTCTTTCCTAAAAAGTGACATGTACCTGATGAAATTTTTCTGTCTAATCTATAAATTCCAAAGTCAGCATCTGAATATGAAATCAAATCAAAATTAGAAGATTTTAGCATAAAGAAGAGATTGAAAAACAGTTCCTTTTAAATATCAAAAAATTCTTTTAATAGCAGTTAGATGGGATTCATTAGGATTTGATTGAAATATAGCACAAAGACATACTGAATACATTATATCTGTTCTGCTAGCAGTAAGATATAACAAGCTACCAATCATACCTCTATATAACTTTTTGTCAACTAATTTCCCAGTTTCATCCAAATCAAGTTTTATATTAGTAAACATAGGAGTTGTAAATGTCTTGCTATTCTCAAGTCCAAATTTCATAAGTAAATCAGTAATGTATTTTCTTGGATTTAAAACTTTTCCAAAATATTTTTGAAATATTTGAAGACCAAAAAATAAATTTAATTCTCCCATCATACTCAATTCAAATTCTTCTTGCATTAATTTTGAAAATTCTTGACAAAGAGTTTTATTAGTTGATCCAGAGATTACATCATCAACATAAATTTGAACCAATAAAACATTATTTTTCATAGTTTTCTTAAAGAGTGTTGGGTCTGCCATTCCAATAGTAAAATCGTTTTTTAAAAGAAAAGAACTTAATCTTTCATACCAAGCTCTAAGTTATTGTTTAAGGAAATAAAGTGATTTAGTAAGTTTAAAAACAGAATCAGGTTTTTGAGAGTTTTCAAAACCAAGAGGTTGCTCAACATAAACTTCCTCCATTAAATAACCATTTAAAAAGGAAGATTTAACATCCATCTGAAATAATTTCAAATTCATATAATATGCATAGGCTAAAAGGATTCTAATGGATTCTAACCTAGCTACAGGTGAAAAAGTGGCATCATAACCTATTCCCTCTTCTTGATTATATCCTTTAGCTACTAATATTTCTTTATTTCTAGTTATTGTGCCTGAGTCATCCTGTTTATTTCAAAAAACCAATTTGGTTCCTATTTCAGGATAATTCGTAAGTCTTTCCACTAAATCCCAAACTTCATTTCTTTTAAACTGGTTTCATTCATCTTGCATTCCTATTACCCAGCTTTCATCGTCTAATGCTTCTTCTATAGTCTTGGGTTCTTGTTGAGATAAGAAGGCAGTGAATTCCACTAGGTTTCCTAAGTTTCTTCTAGTTTGAAATCCAGTTTCTAAGTTACGTATTATAGTTTCTAAAATATGATTCATTAGGATTATAGAATGTCTAGGTAATATATTTAAAGGATCTTCAGTATCATGTTCCTCTGAACTGGACTGAATTTATTTTTTATCATTTTCAAAATCATTGTTTAAATTCTCAAGTCTCATGTTATCATTAGAGTCAAGTTCATCGATTTGTTCTGTCCTTTTCTCAAAAAGATCAGATTCATCAAATTTTACATGAACTGATTCTTCAACAATCCTTGACTTCTTATTATAAACTCTATAAGCTTTGGAGGTAGCATAATATCCTAAGAAAATACCTTCATCATATTTTGGTTCGAACTTTCCACGATTATCCTTGGTGTTTAAGATATAAACCTTGCATCCAAAAACTTTAAAGTAATTTACTTTAGGTTTTCTTTTATTCCATAGTTCATAGGGTGTCTTTTTCAAAATAGGTCTAATTAAAACTCTATTAATTATATAACAAGATGTATTCACAGCTTCTACCTAGAAATATATAGGTAGGCTATAATCACTTAACATTGTTCTAGCCATTTCTTGAATTATTCTATTTCTTCTTTCTACAATCTCATTCTGTTGAGGTGTTCTGGGTGTAGAAAAGGTGTATTTAATACCCATATTTGAGCAAAAGGAATTAAATTCCAGATTCTCAAATTCTCCATCATGATCACATCTTAATGATATTATATTGAAACCTTTTTCATTTTGAACAGATTTTAAGAAACATTCAAATAATATAAATGCTACATTTTTTAATTTCAAAAGGAAAATCCATGTAAATCTTGAATAGTCATCATCTAAAAACATATACATATAATTTACCAGCTAAGCTTGCTACTATTGACAGTCCAGAAGAATCCATATGAATAAGTTCTAGAGGTTTAGATGTAGCAACCTTATTAATAGATTTGAAGGATTATTTGTGTTGCTTTCCAAGTTGACATGCATCACAAAATCTGTCACTTTCAAATTTGAGACAAGGTAAATCAGAAACTAAATTTTTCTTGGATAACTTATGTAAAACATATACATTTCAATGAACAAGTCTTCTATGCCAGATCTAGGATTCACATACTTTAGCAGTCAAGCAGTTTACTTGTTGTTTACACAAGGAATTTAAATCCAAAGTATAGACATTTTCAGTTATTCGTGCATTAAATTTATACAGTTTATCTTTAGAAACAGTACAACAATTTTTAGTAAAATCAACAGTATATCCATCATCACAAAGTTGAGAGATACTTATCAGATTGTGTTTTAGTCCTTTTATATAAAGTAATTTATTGATTGATAATTTTTTTGGATCTCCAATAGTTCCAATATGAAGGATTTTTTCCTTTGGAATTATCACCAAATGTGACAAGTCCTCCTTCCTTTTGAGTGAGTGAAGAAAAATTCAATGAGTTTCCAATCATATGTCTTGAGTAGCCATTTTCCATGTACCATGTATCTTTTCTTCTCCGGTGACCTGCCACCTGCAATGACATTCAAACAAATTACTTTGGTACCCATATTTTTTTGGGTCCAGGATTGTTAGCTAGCAATGATATGGGTATCCAGATTTGATTTGTTCTTTTAAAATTTTCTGAATCATATATGTCATTTGAAACATAGGCTTTCGTAATACCACAAATTTGAGGTTGTCTTATGAAACAGTTTTTATCTACATGTCCCTTTTCCCCAAAAAAATTACAATTAATATTTTTAGAGCTAGGAAAAAAATAATTTTTATATAGCTTTGGTTTTTCTCTTTTACTACCAATTCCAAATCTCTCCTTTTTAATGACATTTTTTCCAAGAATTTCCTTGAATGAATTCACTCCTTTTTTAAAAACCGATGCAGCCTGTTTGTAAGATTCTACTTCATCCTACAGTGATTTTATTCTTGATTCAAAATTAATATAGTTAGTGTTAATCAAATTGTATTTATCAGTTAATTATTTATGTTGTTTCAGAATTGTTTCTCTTTCATCTAAAATGGCTTTATGTATATTTTTCAGTGACTTATGTTTCTTAAATAGTGAGTCATATCTTTCTTCATGCATATTGCAGTAGGCTACATGTTTTTCAATTGCGTAGCTTGATTCAGAATGTGATTCAGAGTAGTAATATGAGTGTACCTCATCAGTTTCTTCCATGAAACACATGTTTGTCTTTAGATTGAATTCTTCTTTTTCTGAGCTTGATTCAGAAGAGCTACTAGAGTCTTCAGATACACTCCAAGTGGCATTCATAACTTTCTTGTCATTCTGCTCAAAGAAAATTCTTTTGAATAATTTCTTATTCTTTGAATCCTTCAGTTGTGGGCAATCTTGTCTGATTTGTCCCATGTTTTTTCATTCATAACGTCTCACTTCCTTATTATCTCTCTTAAAGTATTTTTTGAATCCTCTTTTCTTGCTGTAGAATTTTCTAAATATTTTGGCTAGTTGAGCCAGCTCTTCATCTGACTTGGATGAGTCCGAGATTTATGATTTAGCTTTGACTTCTTTTCTCTTCATCTTTCTATTATTTTGTAGTGAAGTTACCTTCAAGGAAGTATCTTCTCTTTTGATATGCAATTTATGTTCATTAGCTTCATCTTTCATTTCAGCTTCATACATCATCAGTGTACCAATAAGCTCTCTCATAGTTAGATCTTTGACTGGTGTTGATTGTCTAATTGCATCAGAGATACCATTCCATCTAGTAGGATGCACTCTTAGTACGTTTAATGCTTGATCATCCTGCTTGATAGGTTCTCTAATAGCAGTTATTTTATTGAAAATTTCTGTCAATATCTCATTCATTTGGGTAATTCTCTCACCATCAATCATTCTGAAAGTATCAAATTTCAATTTTGCAGTTTCATATCTCATTTTCCTTACATTATCTGTTCCTTCATATGCCACAACTATTGTTTTCCACATATCATATGATGTCGAGCACTAAGATACTTTTTTAAATTCATCTGGTCCTAGACCGCAGATAATTGCATTCATAGCCTTCAAGTTCATATCATAATCTGCCGCTATAGCAACACTCCATGCCTTAGGATTTTCAGGAATTTCATGAGGAGTCAGAATCATTTAATACACTCTATATCCGAGGTTTTTCAGATATATTATCATGCGCGATTTCAAGCAACCATAGTTGTATCCATTAAAATATGGTGCTCTAACCATCGACATCCCTTCTCTTGTATCAGTCATGATTCTCTGTTGTATAATCCTTAAATGCTTCTATCTTTCTAAGGCTCTATCAGAAGCTCCTCCTCTGATACCAATTGTTGGATCTAAATCTACAGATTATACACAAGAGGGGGGGGGGGGTGAATTGTGTTTTTTGCAATTTTTTCAATAACTCTTTTCTTGAACAAGTTCTTTCCTTTTTTACTTTATCAGAATTGACCATGCACCAGAAAAAGTAAAATTAAGAACACAAAGATGTATAGTGGTTCGGGGAACAGAAATCCCCTAGTCCACTCCACCAATGCTCTACTCCATGAGCTTGGTGATTTTTCACTATCTGGTCCTCTTTTCCACAGACTGATTCACAACTGAGTACAGGTAGTTGACACCATTAAAATTCAAGGAAAAAAATCCTTCTAGTTGAAACACGAACCTACACAGCTTAGAAGAACGAGAAGCTGGTTACTCAAGAATAAAAAAATAATTTCAGAAAGAAATTTCAAGTTGATTTTCAAAATTGCAAAAGAATGCTATTGACAGTAGATGGATCGAAGTCTCTAGAATTATTGATCTTCAAGATGAAGCCGTTCTGAGTTGATCCAGTTGTAGTAGATATAGAGATATAGTTTACAACCTCATCAGTAGTAGATCCATAGTAGATATACGATGTAGAACAGTTGAATATTATATCGAGTTCCTTCTTCTTGAACAAACAGAGCTTTTTCGCTCCGGTTCAATCAACAGATCAATCATGAATAGTTTCAATCTATGTTTTCCACATATTTTAATAATATATCGATCTCACCCCCTTGTACCTGGTGTTTCAGAGAGAGCATATATAATAAAGCATATCTCCGGCACATTTAGATCCATAAAAGTCGCCTTCTGATTCGCGATATTCAAAATTTTTGATTTACAGAGAAGTCGCAACATCACTTAAGACTCTTCATAAAAATCTCCATTTAATTCAATCGTAAATCCACTAATAAAGAGGATTTGAATTAGTCAAAGTCGTAATTTAAAAACGACTTTAAATCCGGCTTGAAATCTGCCCAGAAATCAGCTTACTGATCGTTGTACATAAATACGGTCTACCAATATTTCTGACGCCAAACGTAAGGTTGATGACGTGGCCTCCAAATGTAGGGTTAATAACACAGTCTTCAAATGTAGGGTTGACAATGTAATGTTGATAACAAACGTAGGGTTGATCATCCATACTTTTTTTCAACATTAAAACATACGGTAGAAGATCCATACATTTACTTGATCCATACTTTTCCAAGAACGTATGGTTGTTTACAAAAGTAAGGTTGATGAACCATACTTTTGAGAAATAAATGTAACCCTTAGAACTACGGTTCTACTACCATACTTTTCTTATATCTAAAACGTAGGGTTCCTTCCTAACGTAAGGTTCTTCTTCCGTACTTTGCTAAAAACGTATGGTTGTTTAACCATACTTTTCACTTATCTCAAAAAGTATACATGATTTTCATCCTTACGCTACATTTATCCACGTAGGGTATGAACAGTTATTCCAGAATGCGCTAAAATAGATTCCGCTCTATATTCATCTTCGTAAGATGTGAACAGTGTTTCCAGAACATGCTAAAACAGATTCCACGCTAAGTAATAAATTCTCATTATTTCAAGAGTAAAATAAATTAATAAACTCCAGAAAAATAATAAGTAAAATCATTAGAAAATAAATAAGGGTATTTGTGAGAATCAATATTATCATAAAGAGACAGAGTATTATGTTCAATAATCTCCCCCTTTAAATTACATTAATACGCATTGTTTAAAACAATACTTTTCTCAACAATATTGACTAATTTCCATGATTACTGTCTATCAATGGGTAAGGAAACCACTAATAATGAACTCAATTTCGCAACCTCGACAATAACATATGAAAACTCACTATGTTGTATAATCCCATTTTCACAATATATAATCAAATAGGTTGCACATCTATGTCATAAACCTATAAGCACGTTGCGTATTTCTTTGATTGTATAAGAAAAACAATCATTACAACATTTCCTTGGAATTTAATGCAATGGTTCTATTCTGATCAAAGTGTCGAGATATTATCATCCATAATAATGGAAGGTATCAATAGTTCCTTAATTTTTTTATTAATAACATGACACTCATGACACACCCAAGGTATCAAACATAGCTATTAACTATTATCACAATGGTTTCGGAAATAAATATATGTACACGAGTTTATCATGCATTAATAATAATATTAAATTCAACAGACCATGACACATGCTCATAGATTGAAATTTCCAATGACACCAAAACATGTGTAGTTTATTCTGGCTAGCATGTTCTCATAATCTCCCTTATTTAAGATTAATAATTTTAAAATTCATATTAAGAAGCCTAATATAAATATGAGTTATCACAGCCAACATTATATGTACTATGTGTCTCATCGTATTATGTTATCCAACCACAAACCATTATTTTAGTATATCATTGTAGCACATCCAGGATCACATAATTACAAGGAATGTTTATGACATTATCAAGGTGATATATACTCTAGGAAATTATTACATTATAGTCTTGAAGAACAACAAAAAAATGTAATTAGAAGTTTTATGAATACTAATACACTAAATATTCTTGTAATAAAAGTACAATCAATTTTTCCATGTACACAAACTCATAACAATTTAGGGGAAATATGATTATTTTTTTAATCATTAAATCATGAATATTTGTGGTTTAAATTTTTATAAAACAATTAATGGATTTTTTATCCTAAAAAATCAAGAGATAATTGAGAATGTGTTCAACCAATAATATTCTATAAATTATCATCAATTTTTATTCATAAGAAATATCATTATATGTTTTACAATTAAATTTACTGTAAATTAATTTAACAATTATATTTTCAAGAAAATTTATTTTTCAATAATTTTGGAATATCAATGATTTTATTTGTGGTTCTGTTATATTTTCAATCTATTTCTTTTTTTAACCCATTTTAGGATCACAATCTATAATCCTATGTTTTAAGAAGACTTTTAGTTTTGGGAACTCTGCTTTTCACCCAGATCAATAAATTTGGGACCATGCGTCTTGACTATACATTAGGATTAAAAACCACAATTTTATCAATTATTATATATTTTAGTAATTATCTTATAGTTCTTCCCCGAAACATTTTAAGTCAACCATATTTTTTAGAACATACTATTGAGTTCATCCCTATATAGTGAAACCCTAAATTCTATTTTGTCATCTAAAAGATTTCAATTTTGGATTATTTCTCATGATTTCTACAACAGTCCCATGTGAGAAAAAATATCAATAATTATTTAATATACATATTAAAAATACATTATTAAATAAATTTTATTACTCATATTTCTATGAAAAGTTAAAATATTCTCTAGTAATTTAAATTACAATTTTAAAAATATTTTACGTTGTTAATAAATAACATTTTTAAGGAAATATTCTCATTTCTATTAGGCCTAAAGTAAACCAAGAATTTTTTTATATATAAATATTTGATTTTACTATGTTAAAGATGATGTCTCAAGTTCTCTAATGAAATAAATTTAGAATAAATATTTTTTTGGCATATTATTATTTGAATTTCTTTGCGTAATGTTGTATATCAATTGTCAATGTTTTTCATTAGTTCAAATAATAAATTAATAGCACTACACATTGGATAAATATATTTTTATCATTTTGAAATTGATCACTATACTACAATAGAAAAGAGAAGGATGCACGTTTTTCCATAAATAGGTCTTTTCATTTTATGTTTTTTTATTGAATATCATTTAAATTTGTTAGTTTCTATTAGAACTATGAACTAATATATCATTAAACTTATATATAAAATCTATTTTCATGATGTGTTGGATGATTGTACTCAATCGTGGTAGAGTGTTATCTTCTTTTACAATGATGTGGATATCTCAGTTCTCTATTAAAAACTGAAGGTCCAAAAAACTTCATTTTATGGTTTCAACATCGTAAAATCTATTGAAGAGGTCCCTATGAAGGGACCCATATATTCCAAATAATTATTCTTATTGAGAAAGTGATTATAGTGCATACTAGGGGATTTATATGCCCCAAAACACTATAAATCAACATTTCCAATTTCCTTAATTTATTTTTCACTTCTTACTCATCTTCACGATAGCAGGAAATAATCATTACAATTTATTATGGGCGATTTCCTTGTTTGATTATTTGAAAAAGGAAAAAATTAACCACTCTCTTTTTCCATCATCATCTTCATTCTCGCATGGTATTAATTTATTGGAATGATTATTTATCATGATGTTCTCTAATGTTTTATTACTATTATTTAAGTTTATTATAATTTTATATTATTTTGTTGCCTAATATGGGGGTATATTCTCCCCACAGTACTTCCATAGACCCACATTATTATTCTACATCCTCTGTTATATGAGGAGGCACATATGAGGTCCACTTTTTATTAATCTAGTTAATATTCAGAGTTAACTACTTCATTCATTTTATCTAATGTATATCTTTTATCGTAACGATTTATCAGGGGGAATCGATGTTCATTTAAATAGATTTAAACTATTTTTACAATAATATTTTCATAGTTTTATATTTCTTTTTCATATTTTCTATCACTGAACTACATTGTTTATATTGTGCATGATTATTATATTTCACCTTCTTAAAATAATAAACAATGATTATTAATCCTTTTAAACATTAATTAAAGATTATTAAAATCTCTATTTATACCCAATATACTATATTAATGTCATAACTAGTCAAGTAATTACTATCTGAGATTATTTTTATTATATAATTTTTATTTTCATATATTATTTGATTGTGATAAACTATATTTCTTAATAATTGTAGTCTGATGAAAAAATATTTCAAAATATTTTAGGAATAAGTGTGAATTATGTTTGGATAATATGAAAAAGAATATTCTGATGAAAAATTGTTACATTTATTGGAAACCATGAATCAAGGAATACTTAAATAAATTAGGTGTTAATCATTGGACAATCACAGTGAAATTATATATGCTACCATATACTGATCCAAATTCACTTATATATAATCATAAAATTTATTATATTTTGAATTATAAATCAATGAATATATTATATAGTGAAATAAGTTTATGTTCTTTTATTAATTTCCAAACGAGTCAAAAATATCAGTACATATGAATAATACATTCAGTAACAAATTGTTACTCAAAAAACCATAAATGAAATAAGTTTGGAATGGTACATGTACAGTACTTTAACATTAAGATGGAAAAAGTGGTATATATGAACCAAATGATATATAGATTCCCATGTATTATTAAATTTATAAATATTCTTATAAAGTCTTTGGATAGAACATTTTTAGTATAATAAGTTTTAGGACACTATAAAATATGTTGAATGTAATGAAATGACAAATGGATGAGTGTAAGTTCTTTATAGAATAATAATTTAATTACTTGATCAATTATTCTACATAATTATATATTTAAAAAAATTTGATGAAAATATGGTTTAAAGTAAAAAGGATATTTTAACTAAATTTAAAATAACATATTTTACTAATCAAAGTGATTCAGAGATACTAAAATGCATGGAGGATTAAAATTTTCATTTAATAATGGAGATTTCAAAAATATGACAATAATAGGGGACATTATAAAGATACATATATGAGATCATTATAAGGATGGTCAAAAATGATGTAATAAATGGAAATGGTATTAAATAAAATTATTTTTCTAAATCAACATGATATGTGTGTAAGAAAAAGGGACACATCACGTTTTATTAACCAAAAAAATATGGAAAATGTAATTATATATACTATAATAAGGTAAATAAGAGATAATTTTTAGTTTGATGGATGTTTTCTAATGAGTCCATCTCATGTAGTGTTAATATTGATATTGAGATATAATCTTAAAACCTATGATGAACTGTAATGAGTCACACATGTATTTATTATAATTAAAATTAGGATTATAAATCTAGTTGTGATAGTTTTATTAAAGACATATCCTCTATAACATAAGTGATCATAATTTCGGGTGCTCCCATCACATCATAAAATTATAATATATCATAAATGCCAAAATGAAGATATAACATATGTGACCATAACTAACCCATTAAAATTAATGAGTTTAATCTCATTGAACACATTAATAAACATTGTGTTCCCAAAATAAAGAGGGAATAACATACTTGATACAAGAACTATAAATCTTGAATGAGAAGTAAAAGGCGTTTTCTTGAAAGAAGTGTTCTATTAGAAAACATTTTTTCTATAATATAAAATAGTTGTAAAGATTTATATCCCAGAAAAGGAATAATATTGATGAAAAAATTATTCTTTAGGATTAACCATATCAAAAATTGCGTGAAAGAGGGAGAACACGAAGGATGAAATTTGGGTTCGAGAATTTTCCCTAACCTTGTGCCCGAATGCTTCTTTCTCTTTGATGTCATGTATAATGAAATTAAATTCATTAATTAGAAATAAATTAACTTTTTTACATTAATATTGTTCATTATTGTTTCATTAAGGGATTTTATGTTCCTGTGGATGACTTATACAGTTTGGAAACATTGTTTGGGAATGTTTGTTTTTTTCTGGTTTTCTTGAGTAAATCACTTGTATTCATAAATTGATATTTGGGTAAAACGTGGGTAAACATACAGAAATGATATTACATGTTATTAATTAAATTAAGGTAGTTGTAATTATCTTATAATGAATCAATTTTGATCTATGTGGGTGAATCATTATATATTTATTAAATGATGATTATTTGGGTTAATTTGGGCGGTTTTTCGATCACAACGAACATGTTTTAATATATCACTTAGTAATATGCCATAAGTTATTTCTATAACTTCAAATATGAGATAATACATATAATATTTTCTTGTTAAACCTTAAAAATGGTTTCATGATCATATCTTAATGTATAAATTGATGAATAAAATATTTCATTTTTGAAGGTGATAAATTAACACCTCACGGACAACATTCTCCTTAATAAAATAAAAGGAAGAGGAAAAGGGGGTTGGATGATATAATATTACATTAGAATCCTAACATTAAAGTATATTTATAATACTGGAGTTACAATACCATTTTAATAAAGATAGGTGGGGAGATATCAATAAATGAACTTGAACTTAAAAAGAAATTAAAGGAGAAGTGGGAGATAAATTACCTCTTAAATCCTCTTCTTGATATCCTCCTTAAAGAATATAGGCTTGGCCTTTTGATGGGACCAGAAGCTCTTAGACGTAGGAGAGGGGATAAGAAAGAGGTTTGGGCAGAATTTAGATTAGTCTTGGAGCTTGAGAGGTGTGAGGAAATTAGGGTGAGAAGGGTGGTATTTATAGTGGAGGGGAGAGGGGTTTCCTTTATATAAAATGTTTTAGTTTATTAATTTTCCCTAAGACAAGGAATAGTAATTCATGAATGACCAAGAATAGTAATTTTATCATGTGATCCTGAACTAAGTTGGATTACATCACCATAACATCAAACATGACTCTATAATTAGCTTATTTAGCATATTTTTGTAAATTTCAGTATTTAACTATTCATCAAAAATTAAAGTATCTCGGAAAAATCCAAAAAATTTACCCCTACCATTTTCCGACCTATAGAATCCAAAAATTAAGTCAATTTTTTAATAAAAATTTTCTATTTATTATTAATTTAATATTTATTTAAAATCATAATTTACTTAAAAAACAAGTTTTAAAATTAAAATTGATTTTATAGTGCTTTCAAAAATTACATAAGGTATTATAAAATTATATAACAACTATAATACATTTATTTGATAATTAATGAATATATTTTATGAAAATAAATTTTCTTTTTAATTTAATTATTTATTTATTTATGACTTATAAAATACCAAAACGTTTACTAAGGTCAAATTGTCACTTTCTAATATATCTAAATTTTATTTAATTATTCATGAGTAAGTTTACTCTTATGTTGAATGATTTACTATTCATAAGGGTAATAATAATATTCATAATGGTAGATTACTATTCACAAGTTTACGTTACTATTCACAAAAAATTACTTTCGTTTCATTATACTCCAAAAAACATCTTGAACACAACCGTGTATGTCAGATTTTCAAAATTCCAAAAACACAAGTGACAATATTATGTTTAAAGGTCACATATCACATAGTAGTTCATTATGTTGTGTTTTCATGTTAATTTATGACATAATTATAAGAAGGGAAATTCCATTGAAAATCATTGGGTCATTACATTTTTTCCCCCTTAAGAAATTTTGCCCCTTAAATTTCACTTTAAACAAACAGGTGATGATACTTCCCCTTCATTGCCTCTTGCAATTCCCAAGTTTCTTCTCAAACTTATTGTTCCGCCACATTAATTTGACAATATGGGTTGTCTTGTTGCGTAGAACCTTATCTCTCTGATCCATAATCTTTACTGGCAGCTCCTCACAGGAGAGATCATCTTCCAGCTGCACCACCTCTGAGTTTAGTAAATGTGAGGGGTCTGGTATTTACTTCCTCAATAGGGATACATGAAACACCTCATGAACCTGAGACATATTCAGTGGAATTTCAAGTCGATAGGCTACAGATTCTATGCGGTCAGGGATCTCAAAGGGGCCAATATACCTTGGGCTTAGCTTCAATTTCTTCGCGAATCACATGACTCTCTTCCATGGAGATATTCGATCGAAGATATTATCTCCAATGTTGAACTCCAAGTCCCTTCGACGGTTGTCAGCATAACTCTTTGGCCGAATTTTAGCATCTTTGATGTGTTTTTGGATGACTTGAACCTTCTCTGACATCGCTTGAACAATATCGGGTCCATGTAGCATTCTTTCTCCAACTTCATCCCAATAGGTTGGAGTTCTCCCTCACATTCCGTAAAGAGCATCATACAGAGCCATCTGAAGACTTGAGTGGAAGATATTGTTGTATAAGAACTCAACCAGTGAGAGATTCTGATCCCATCAACCTTGGAATTATAGAGATCAAGCTCTTATCATTTCTTCAAGCATCTGAATAGTTCTTTCATATTGGACATCAGTTTGGGGTTGATAGGTCATGCTGAAATATAATTCCCTACTCAAAGCATGTTGAAGGCTCATCCAGAATTTAGATGTGAACCTTGGATCACAGTCAGAGACAATTGAGAGTGGAACATCATGCAGTCTCACCACTTAATTTACATATAACTTTTCATGTTGTTCAAGTGAGATATATTCTCGAATAGCGATAAAATGGGAATTCATGGTGAGTCGGTCAACAAAAACCCATATCGCATTATTTCCCTTCGACGTCATAGGGTGACCTGTGACAATGTCTATTGTAACATTTTCCCATTTCCACATGAGTATACGTAATGGTTACATCTTACCTTTGGACTTTTGTCGCTCAGCTTTAACATACTCACATACCAAGCACCTTGATATATATTCTGCTATCTCCTTCTTCATGTTATCCCACCAGAAGCGTTCTCAGAGATCACGGTACAACATGGTACTCCCAGGATGGATAGAGAATATTGAGCTATGTTCATTATTCAATATCTCTTTCTTTAACATAGGTGGTGAAGGCAGACAAAGTCGTGTTCCAAACCAAATCACACCATCATCGTCGATATGGAACTCTGGCAGCTTCCCTTCCTTTACTACTTTCACCCTCTTTTGTATCTCCATATCACCCATTTGTGCTTCCTTAATCCTCTCCTGGATGGTTGGTTGGTCATTAATTTGGGAAATGTAAGATGTATCCCCTTCCCTTATCATTTAAAAATCCATTATTTTTATATCCATGAAGATAGGGTCTTTCTCAATCCGTAACATGGATAGAGAAACGAGTTCAATTTCAACTTAGACATCTGCTAACTTGTTTGCCTTTCTTGGATGATAGTGAATAGAGAAATCTTAATCCTTGATTAGATCTAACTATCTCATTTGACGCATGTTGAGCTCATTTTGTGGGAAAATATACATTAGGATCATGAGGTCAGTGTATATGTTACACTTATCTCCATAAATGTAGTGCTGCCAGATTTTCATGGAAAAAATCATCGCTGCTAGCTCTAGATCATCTATAGGGTAGTTCTGCTCATGGATCATCAACCGTCGTGAGGTGTAGGCTATCACATTGTCATTTTTCATGAGTACACTACCCGATCCTTTTTTAAAGCATCACTATATATCACAAAACATTCTCCACTTTTTGGTAGTGTGAGTGAAGGTGTAGTGATTAGCCTTCTATTTAGCTCCTTAAATCCTCCCTCGCATTCTTCAATCCAGGCATACATTACCCCTTTCCATGTTAACTTAGTTATTGGACTTGACAATTATGAGATGTTTCTCACAAAACGTCGGTAGTACCAAGATAATCCAAGAAAACTATAGATTTCTGTGATGCTAGAGGGCCTGGGTTATTCCTCAATCTAATTTGACTTTGAAGGATCAACAGAAATTCCATCACATGGGATCCCATGTCTGAATAACATGAATTGCTTCATCCAAAAGTCACACTTTTTAAACATGGTGTACAACTTCTCCTTTCTCAAAGTCTCTAACACAAGTCTTAGATGTTCTTCATGTTCCTCCTTGCTCTTAGATTAGATGAGAATATCATCAATAAATACTACCACAAATTTTTTGGGGTAATATCTAAATACTCTATTCATCAAATCCATGAAGATTGCATGGGCATTGGTAAGTCCAAAGGGCATCACCAAAAACTCATAGTTCCCATACCATGTATAGAAGGTAGTCTTCAAAATATCTTCCTTCTTCACCTTTACCTGATGATATCTAGAACGATGATCCAACTTTGAGAAGTATTGAGAACCTCTTAACTGAACGAATATGTCATCAATCCTTGGAAGATGATACTTGTTCTTTAAGATGATTTTGTTGAGTTCCCGATAATCGATACACAACCACATTGTTCCATCCTTCTTCTTCACAAAGAGCATTGGCGCACCCCAAGGTTATGCACTAGGGCCTATGAACCCTTTGTCCAGATTCTCTTGTAGATACTTCTTTATCTCCTCCAGTTCAATAGGAGCCATACTATATGGAAACATCGAGATAGGAGTATCTCCAGGTATATGTTCAATTGAAAACTATACCTCACGTACTGGGGGAATTCTATGTAACTCTTCGAGAAATACATCGTTATATTCCCTCACGATGGGAATTTCTTCAAGGTTGGAACTTTCCTTCGACTCAACTATTTGGGTGAGGTATGCTTCATCATAGAGAATCAACACCCACACCATTAAAGGGTTTTTCAATGGAGAGTCATGATATTTTTTTCATTTTTAGAGGATCATGGGATGGTTCGCAATATGAAATGATATTTCATTTTCCAGACAGTTTATATGCACTCTATATAACAAGAGCCAATCCATTCCCATTACAACATCAAATTCCACCAAGAGAAGTTTCGCGTGATTTTCTCGAAGAATATTCCCACATACTCTAACAGGAGAAGAGCAAACACTTAGGTTTCAATGATTACACCACATGGTGTTTTTACTGATATCTCTACTTTAATTTTTTAGGGAATCAATTATATATTTCTAGAAAAGATGCAAGATATAATGGAATGCATAGAACCAGAATAAAATAAGACCTTTTCTATTCATGAGTGAATATGAAGTGTACCTTGTACAACTTCATTATCATGCTCCACCTCTACAGTGGTGATGGCATAAGCATTCCCTTGTTCCTATGGATTTGGTTGCTGCTGACACAGATTACCCTCGAGAACATGTGATTTAGTGCACTGGTTTGCATAGTTCCCTAGATCCCTACCGTTGTAGCATTGAGCAGTGAGTTGTTCCATCCTTTAATCAGCTAAATTATTCTTCCTCTTCGTGTCTTTTAAACACTCTAGAGCATGATTTCCTTCTTTCTCGCACTTGATTCATTTCTATGTCCCTTTGAGGTAGTTCCCTTGCTGAAACTTTCCTAATAATTTTCATGTGGGTCGTTGAGTTTTCTTCCCACATTTATCATTAGATCCACCGGCTTGAAACTCCATCATTCGTTTCATATCACCATTGTCATGGGACCATTCTCTAATCTCAATCTCCACTTCGAGATAACATCAAGCAACATATTCATAACTCCCAATGTCTCAAATTTCAAGAGCCTTCTGAATATGTGGTTTTAATCCACTAAGGCATCTATCAATTTTGCTATAATTTTTTATAAAAAAACCTGATGTGTACCTTGCATGCCTTCTGAAATTCTCTTTGTAGGTTGTGACAGATTCTCCATCTTTTTTCATGAGCTCTATGAATTCTCTCTCCATCATAATGCGAAGAGGTCGTGGGAAGTACTTATTAAGAAACATTATCTTAAAGTCTTACCATACCATATCTTCAATTTCCTCCCTTGGATTGGTGTTCTTAATCAAATCCCACCTTTGATAGACATCTCTATCTAGATGATAAATAGATAAGGTCACCTTCTCTGTCTCAAAATAGTGATGAACAAAAAAGAACTTCTCCATGGAGTTGACCCAATGTTCCGCAACTAGTGGATCAGAAGATCCACAAAACAACGGGGGTCGTTGCCACATAAATCATTCGATAGCCGGTTTCTCCTTCTTTGGTGAAGGAAGATGTTCCCCATTATTATGGTTATTGTTCATAACCTAAGATAATTGGGTAATCATCGCCATGATGTTTTGAACTCCACCACCCAAATCATTGGGGATGTCATTCAGGCAATCGTTGCATTGTCCCTCACATGAGTTGTTGTCTTGATTTCTCCTGGTTCCCACCATTATCTAAAATAAAAAAGGCTAGAACAAAACATAAGTAAACAATTAATGAATACATAACTTATTCATTGGAAAAATTTATAATAAAAGAAAATCATATGGTATCCTTATGTATATACCCTTGTGTTCATATTTGTACTTAGTCTCCTGCTATAGGTTTTCTCTAGGGTTCACTAATCCTAATTCCCAAATTAACTAAACCTTCCCTCTGATACCAACTATAATGACCCTACATATTCTTAAATTACTATTACATAATTTTATACATAAACAATATAATATTTTCAGAAATAGAGGATCCAAAAGTTAAGTGTCTTGGGAAAACTAGGACCATACATAACAATTGCAACATCATGCATAAACATGCATTTAATTTCTTCATCTCTATGTTCCTATTGGAACTTGTCCCCTCCTTAATATATGTAGTAAATTAAAAATATACATCAAAAGGGGTGAGATAAAATACCATTAAGATGTTATATAAGAATAATATAGCATGGGGTTAGCAAAATCATGACATAGGAAAAAGATCATGAACATGAGAAGAAGCATAAATATAAGACTTGAAATGTGGCAATGCATAAAAATGAAACATCATGTCTTAGTGGTTGACAACCACATATACTTGTGACCCATGCTAGAATATTTTTCACACATCATTTCAAATTTACTCATCTGATTCATCACTTTACCCATTGCATTGGAGCGCTGTATAATTCAGGGCGCACCCATCAGTTTGAATCATTTATATTGCGCTATATAATCCAGGCGCACCCGTCACATCATAACATTATCATTTATCATGCATGACACAAAGAACAAATAACAAAAATTAACATAACTAACCCATTAAAATGAATCTATTTCATCTCGTAAGAAAACATTCATAGTCATTGGGTTCCAAAAAGAAAGAGGTAATAACATAATTGATACAAGAACCATAAATCTTGAATGAGATGTAAATGGTGTGTTCTTGAAAGAATAGTTCTTTTGGAAAACATTTTTTTTGACATATAAAATAGTGTTAAACATTTATATCCCAGAAATGTAATGATTATGATGAACAAATTATTCATTAGGAGTATCCATATCAAAAATGGAGTGAAAGAGGGAGAACCCGAAGGGCGAAATTTGGGTTCGAGAATGTCCCCTTACCTTGTACCTGAATGATTACTTCTATTTAATGTCATGTATAATGACATTATATTAATTAATTATAAATACAGAAACTTGTGTACATTTATATTTTCATTATGGTTTCATTTAGTTATTTTATGTCCCTTTGGATGAGTTATAGAGTTTGAAAACATTGTTCAGGAATGTTTGTTTTTTATGGTTTTCTAGAGTGATTCACTTGTATTCTTAAATGCATGTTTGGGTAGAACATGGGTAAACATAAAAAAATGATATTACATATTATTAATGAAATTAAAGGATTTTTAATGATATTATAATGAATCAAATTAGATCCATGTGGATGAATCGTTAGATTAGAATTAAATGATGATTATTTCAGTTAATTTGGGCGATTTTTCGCTCACAACGAACATGTTTTAATATATCACATAGTAATATGGCCATAAGGTATTTAATTAACTTCAATAAGGAGATACTACATATAAAGTCTTCTGGATCAACCTTAATAATGGTTTAATGGACAGATATAAAGGTAGAAATGGAAGAAAAAGCATGTCATTTTTGAAGGTGATAAATTAACACCTCACGAACAACGTTCTCCTTAATAAAATAAAAGGAAGTGGGAAAGGGGGTTAGAGGATATAATATCCCATTAGAATCATAAAATTAAATTATATTTATTATATTGGAGTTCAAATACCATTTATATGATGATTGGTGGGGAGAGATCTAGAAATGAACTTGAACTTCAAAGGAAATTAAAGGAGAAGTGGGAGAGAAATTATTTCTCAAATCCTCCTCTTGAGATACTCCTTAAAGAAGCTAGTCGTGGTCTTTTGAGGAGACCATCACTCTTGTACGTGGGATAGGAGATATGGAAGTTGTTTTGGTAGAGTTTAAAGAAGTATTGGAGCTTGATAGGTGTGAGGAAATGAGGTTGTGAAGGGTGGTATTTATAGTGGAGGTGAGAGGGGTTTCCTTAATATACAATTCATTTGTTAATTAATTTCCCCTAAGATAAGGAATAGAGAGTCTTGAATGACCAATAATAGTAATTTCATCATGTGATCCCGAACCAAGTGGGCATACATTAGCATAACATCACACATGACTCTATAATTAGCTTATTTAGCTTTTTTGTAAATTACGGTATTTCACTATTCATAATAAATTCAAGTATCTTAGAAAAATCCCAAAAATATACCCATATATATTTCGACATGTAGAATCAAAAAATGTTGTACATTTTTAAAAAATATTTTTATAAATATTTTTAATTTAATATTTATTTAAAATCAAAATTCACTTAAAAAACTATTTTTAAAATTAAAACTGATTTTATAGTTCTTTTAAAAATTACATAGGGTCTTATAAAATTATCTAAAAGCAATAATACATTGATTTGATAATAAATGTACATAGTTTATGAAAATAAATTTTCTTTTAAATTAATTTTTTATTTATTTATGACTTACAAAATACAAAAACGTTTACTAAGGTCAAATTGTAACTTTCTAATATGTCTAAATTTTATTTAATTAATCGTGGGTAAGGTTACTCTTTTGTATGATGATTTACTATTCATAAGGGTCATAATACTATTCAAAAGTGTAGGTTAATATTCACAAGGGTATGTTATTATTCACTGAATATTATTTTTGTTTCATCAGACTCCAAAAAACATCTTGAACACAACCGTTTATATCAGATTTTCAAAATTCCAAACACAGAAGTGACAAACTGATGTTTAATGGTCACGTATCACTTAGTAGTTCATTAAGTTGTGTTTTCATGTTATTTTATGACATAATTATAAGTAAGGGAATTCCATTGAAAAACATTGGGTAATTATATCCTCAAAATGATATTTTATGAATTAATGTGTTACATGAGGAAATATAAAAGGAAAATAAGAGTTTAGTTAAAAAAGTTAACATAATAAAATGAAAATATGAAATATACAGATGATAATTATTTATTGATTTAGAAAACATGATATAAAAAAATTGATTAATTCAATGAGTAAACTTATATAACTAAAATCATTCCTTGGAAGAATAATCAACGTATATAAATTATATTTTTGAAATTTTTAGATGATATAAATAATGTTAAAATGGAATATTATAATATTTAACAATAAAATATGAATATGAAAACACAACCTCATGATAAAATAGGAAATTTATCATCAACACAGAAACCATTAAATAAATAATAAGAATATGGAGTAGTAAATTATCATTAAAAAATATTCCTTAATCATTTTAGTTAAAGGTAAAAAAATGATATGATAATGACAATGAATAATATTAATAATGATAAAAAATTATAATAAAACATTATCTAACCTATGAAAAACAAATTTTATTAAAATATCTAAAGAAAATTTCTAGATTTTTACATCTGTTAGATGTAATATTATTTTTAATTATGCAAACATTTTTTCATTATGATTGTCTCAATCATTATGTGATTTTGAGACTTTTATTTTTAATAAATTATCAAAAATCTGGTTATACCCTAAATATTATGTGTACCAAAATAATTATAAACCAATTTTTTTATAATCTATCATAATGAAAATATTGATTCATAGAATGTTGATAATGGATACTCAAGAAACCTAACTAGTATGATCTCTTTCTTAATATATTTTAACTAATGTGTTGGAGTTTTTTACACATTCGATTTTAATTTTAAGGTCATGTTCAATGGGTTTATTTTATTTGGAATATTTTAATTTGTTATAATTTCAAAAAATTTCTATGTAGATTATCATTACCCAAACATAACTAGAATATCATTCCATTGTGACAATACGATGAGTTTTATGTTTGACGATAATAAATGTTTCATTTTAGAGAGAATGAATCTCTATTATATATAAATTAGAATGGAAATATTTATTATTCTAATTTCTCTAAATTAATCACATAGAATATAATTTCGATAAATGATATATAAATATTTTATGTTCATTATCATATATGGTAAGAAGTTTTTTATTTCTGTTGATTATTAAAACTAAACAATCCTGAAAAATTTTATGAACTACTCATGATTAATGAAAGTGAGAAATGTATTTATGATTCCTTTTTAAAAAATAAGAAGGATAACTAAATAGTTAGAAATTATAGTAATATTAATATTGTTGGATTAATATAATGGTTACATTTTTATCTATGTTTAACTTTTAAAATGAAAACTTTTAGAGTAAAATGGGGTTTTTACTATTGATGATTAGAGTAGAATTAGTTGCACCTATTCCTTTATGTGAAAAATTGATTCCATAAAAAATTATATTTATTTTCTAAAACAATTTATGAATAAAAAATCATATATAATAAATTTTTCTAAAATGGTATTGTATTATATTTTTTAATACTAAATTTTATATTGGTTTTGAATTTAATAGACAAATTAATAATTTTTCTACCTATTGAAAATTAATTAAAATATAGTATTATACATAAGAAAATAATGAAATTAATGAAATGGGAACAACCATTATTAATAAACATATTGTAGAAAAATGCATTAGGGATAAATATATTAGTACTACATGTTTTATTATAAATATGTTTTTTCACATAAAAATAATAAAGAAAACCCCTTAAAAATAATCCAATATAAAAATCCAATGATTTATCATTTTAATTTTTTTGGGTGTAATTTAATTATATTGAATAATAAGTAAATCCCAAATACAATTTAATATAAGAGTGAGAAAGGAATTTTTCCTGGATACATTAATTAAAATAAATCTTATATGGTATATTATAATTGGACTATGATATTTAAATAATCTCATAATCTAAAATTCAATGGAAATAGTTAATTTTTTTCACATATTTATAATCATGATAAATAATTAAAATAGATCATCATTGGTGAATATGGACCTGAAAATTATAATGATTTATATTATGGTAGAGTGTCTCTTTTAAAAATGATATAATATGTTAAAAAATCTTAGTGATGATTTTTTCGAAATTATAATTTGAAATGATGACTATGGAAGTAGTACTAGAAAAACAATCTTAGTATTTTATGATTATTCATCATTAGTTGGTAATATTGTTCCCCATAATTTTCATGATGATTTGAATAAATGAAGTTGGAATAATTTTATATATGATGCAATAAATCATATCATGATTTTTAATTTTTACAATCTTGTTGATGTTTCTGACAATTTAAAGACTATTGGGAGATTGTATATTTTTTAATAAAAAATTTATTTAATTGGTAATATAACTAAGAAACTCTATACTGGTTATTAAAAATTATTATTAATACTAATTAATTGATATTTATTATTTCCTTTTAATGTTATATATAATATAATCCTTTCATATTCAATTATCATTTTCTTGTCTCCAAAATTTTAAATAGTTTCAAATAGACTTCATAAGTGAATTAATAAATTCTAAAATATATTTAGAGTTGTTTGAAAATTAAACACATTAATTTTAAAATAAAAACAATGAAAATATTATTTTTAAATAATGAAAAGCATTATATATTGTTAAGATATATATATTATAGGTTTATATGATAGACTATCTATATTTTGGGTTGAAAAATGGATATAATTAAAAAAAGTTAATCAAATAATGTTTGTATATAACATTTCCGATGATAGTTTAATTCTGAAAATATTTGTTGATTAAATTTTATCTAGATATATAAACAATATTATTATTACTAAAATCATACCATTTAGAAAAAGAATATTTGAAAGGATTGTAATGGGTGAACTGAAATTTTTTCATAGATTAAAAATCATTCAATGATATAATGGTATATTTTGAAATCATTATATGTATAGTAGAGATATATATAAATGATTTAATCTAGATTCATGTAATATTATGTGAATAACCACTTTTTAAATATTTAAAATTGAATTTAGATGAATCTAAAATAAATATAGATAATTAATTATATAAATGAATGATAGTAAGAATTATTTATGAGATAGCATAGAGAACGGATGTAATTTTCATTGTTTCCATATGTTTTATTATTTAATATATTCCTAAAAACATTTATTTCTTTTATGATAAATGAATAATTATAAATGTTAATATAACTTTTATCCTTGGTTTTTATACTCTAATATTATTAATTTTTATCCGACACTAATTTTGAGTTTAGAGGTTGAAGGATTGATTGAAATAGAAATCATATATGTGCATTTTACGTCGTAGATGATTACATTAATCAAATACATAAAACATTATTGGTTTATTTATCTATATATTTGGATTTTTATTTTGTTGTATGTTATTATGTTTTAATTTTAAATTAAATTTATTGAAATATAGATAATATTACAACTGTCTGAAAGATGATATTTTACAAATGTCTCTATTAAAAATAGTATTTAAGTCCTCATGAGGAACGAAAGATGTCGTCAGGTTCTCACTGTTTACCCATATATTTTTATGGTTATTATTAAGTTGGTTTTACTATAGAAAAACATGACTGATGAAGTAGTTCATATTTGATAAAATATACAAGAAATTGATCTATTGGGCTGTTAACATCCAAGATAAATGAAGATTTTCATTTATCATGTCCATAACAACAGTGGTGGAATCACATTCAGACCATATATTGTTTCATCCTTTTTTTCTTTCCATTTCAACTAATTTCATCTTCTTGATGGTCTACACTTAATGAGATGATGTCCAACCCCCCTAACAAATAGGCAACTCATGATCAACCTATTGTGATCACTAAATATAGCTTTGAATCCCACATGACTGGGATTCCCTCTTGAAGATCCATTTGCGTTGCACTTAATCCAAACCATGATATGAATAGACTATACAACATCCATTGTAGCTTTTATGGTGTAAAAATTACCTATAACATTTAATAATTTCAAAATAGAAAAATAAAAAATAGATTTATTACAATTACCATTTAGAATGCTAATAGCCTCTTGAAAATGCACCATAATTTGTGTCTAGGTATAAATAATGTTACATGTGGATAGTCCATGATTAAATTAGTTTATGTTGGACTGGAAAAGAAGAAGAATATCAATAATATATTTTATATATATATTAGTTAATTTGGATGAGAGTTCTAGCATACAACAAGTTAAAACCCAATTCCAGATAGAGTGTCATAGTAATATTTCAACATAAGAACGTAAGTATTACATCCTTTTTGTATTGATGCAAGATGATAAATCCAAATTGTAATGGTATTACAACTGATTGAAGACAAGAATCCACTAAAAATTAGGATGAATGTGATCCTCCAAACGAATGTAAATCTCAAGGGTTTCAACCATTTTTTATTGAATTATCTTATACTAATATGAATATGTCTAGTATTAATATTATTAAAAATATATTTAATGAGAGAATACCATATTTAGCTGGTTCCCATATTATCATGTCATCTTATTTGATAAATTCATAACCCTTTACAATCGGCTGAACTTCCTCTAGATGATTTTCCAGATGGATCATTTGATCATGAATTGAGATATTGATATCAATATCTGAGTCCACCTGATTTATCATATTCCAAGATGCATCAATATACATTTCTAATACCTACAATTTATACATTAGTTTTCATTAACAATAGAATAATAATTAAGAGTGTTGATATAAGAATACTATAAAATACTAAACAAATAGTAGCATCAACAAAATATAATCTTCTCATTTTTTTATTTATCCAAAAATTGTAACTGAGATAATTTCTAGATATTTATTCATTCAACTAATTAATCTCTATATAAATTGCACTGCTAGAGATAGATTAAATCAATCTAGGTTTTTAATATTGACCCCTCTAAGTGAATTTAGTTTACATCATTTTCTCTGTATAATAGTGATAAATTTTCTATAAATGATTGACCCACTCCCTAAATATATTTAATAAGTGCTTTGGTTCTCTTATTTAATATGATGGGACCATTTATACCATAAATGTTTTGAAAAACATGGAAATAATTGTATTGTTTACATGGAATAATCTACCTACTGTTGAGAGATATTTCCCATTCCATGATTTTAAGAGCCATTTTACCTGGCCCATAATATTTTTGAATAAATAGGGATTTGGCCTTCCCTAAAAATGGTACCACCAAGATAATTATACGTGATCATTCCTTTTTCAATCCCCATGTTATTAGTCCAGTCCACTTGTCTACTAGCAATGATTTTTTCTCCAAAAAGAATAATGGATTTACTCTTATTGATCACCTATCTCGATACTTTCTCAAAGAGTTTGTTAGTATTTTGGATTTTACTTATGTTTTTCATATCTCCATTCATAAAAAATATGATATCACCTGTATAAAAAAGATGTGATGGAAAAATAATCTTTTTGACATCTCAGATAGACTTAAAAGTTCCATTTTCTATAATATTATAAATCAGTCTACTAAGATTTTTTCTACTTATTATGCACAATTATAATTGATAAATCAAACCTTAATTTATTTAATTTTTTATTTTATATAAAATTCATATATACTGATATAATATGTATAATATTTCAATATATGAAAATACTTTATAAAATTATAGTAAAAATATTTTGGTTTTACATTTCAATTTTAAGGAATGATTTTATTAATTGGGATATATATTAATAATATATTTCAGCCACAATTTAGCATTCATGTTCATTTAATAAACCATTAGATTCTACAAAGTTTGATACAAACAAATTTTCATATGGAAATATTTTTATTAATTATGAATTGATATTATTTTTAAAAATATTATATATTTTAAATTTCACATAAGTTTTCACTATTTTTTCTATGGTGTTTTTAGAATATTTAAATTGATGATGTTTACATGGATTATATATTTTAATTGTTTTTTTATTAAATATTTTTTAACATATTAAATAATTTATATAATGGAATCATATTGAGTTGTTTTTTAATTTATAGTGTCTTCACTACAAAATTTCAATGTTTTATATGCATTCATTGTGGTGGAGCCTAATGTTTCATAGTATTCATATAAACATTTCAGTATCATTACATTTTGTTTATTTCAATATGTTAAGATCTTAAAACGAATATAATTTTTAAATATGTTGTTGATTTTTTAACTTTTTTGTTAAATTCAAAACATTAAGAATTATTGTGGTTTTTGTAAAATGTTTTCCAGCATTGTAATTTACTGAAAAGGGAGATTATTTGCATTATGATTCATTTACATAGAGATTGTTGGTGATGGGATTATTTTTTAAAAGGGGGTATTTCATATTAGATTTATATATTTTTAATGTTACATGTTTTAATTTATTAATTAGAATTTATCACAGGGATATTTAATCAGATTTTCTATAAAAAAATATATTGGATTCTCTTCATAGTGTAAAAAATAACTTCCATTATTAAATGGATGAGTATATTTTACTAGGGAATTTTTAATTCATATTGTGTTAATTATTTTAATACTTATTGTTTAATATTTTTTATAAATGACTCTATAGTCACCATAATTTAATTATTTAGTATTATTGTTTTTATAAAATTAAAAATTTTAGATCAAATTTATGTTTACTCATTTAAAATGTTTATGTAGAATCTTGAGGAATTTTTATATAGGCATTATTCATGATTACATTGAAATTTATCATATTTAAGTAGATTATATTGATGTTTACAAGGAAAAGATTCATAGTTATATAGAAACAATATTTATGTTTTTGTAAAATCAAGATAATATTGATGTAGAATCAATTTTATATTTAAAATACTATATTGATATTTATAATGTAGTTTGAAATAATGTATACATAAAATCATGTTTTGGAAAATTTAAATAGATACTTGCATAGAACATCAGATGATGTTTACCAAAATTACCGTTTGTCATTTATATTGGATTTTGAAATTTTTTATATCAGTATTAATAGTTTTTTTTTCACAATTTTATATGACTTTTTTATTGAGATATCTAATATATATATGTGTGATTGTGTGTTTGTGTGTGTATTAATGAAAATATTGAATGTTTTTTTGAATTATATAGAAAATTATTAAGGGTTATATATTTTTAAAGTGTCAAATCATATTATTCATTATGATTATTATTTCTAACTATGTACATCTATGATTAGCTCTCAAGTAAAATAAATGTGAATAATGATTCTATATTAAGTATTTTTGAGCAGTTTATTTATTTTTTATAAAGATTACATGATATATATTCTCAATAAGTATCATTAAAATGATCAAGATACATTATGAATATGTGAAATAGTTAAAAATTAATCAAGACAGATATTATGAGATATGCTTTATTTTTTTCTAAACATTATCTCCTACCAATATTTTAATTTACTTTGATCACAATGGAACATGAATTTTTCATACTCCCCAACTACAGTGATAAATTATGATCAAGATGATACATATAAAAATATCTATTATTCATTTCAAATTCTAGTTTCCATTATTGTATTATTTTTTAAAACATAGAATGTATTAAATGGTTTATGCCTTAACCATTTTGAAAGAATTTCATTGTTTTTTATCTTACCTCTTAATAACAAGGTACGTCATATATGTTGTGGATCTCAAAAATAATTTATGTGTTCCTTGATTATGCATTTATAAAATGAAAAGAAAATTTTTTATTATATGGGTGGTACCTCCATGCGATAAAATGGTATGAAATGTTATTTTTTTACACATTCAATGGTCAGATCATATTCTATTTTCTACCATTACTCTAATTGATCTGCATTGGACTGAAGAGAAGATACAAGATCAATAAGATCTAATCTACATTAAAAACATTATATTCATATTTTTATATTTCCACTACATTTTATTACCGATCAATACACTGTATGGTTATTAAATTCATACATATTGTGTATCACCTTCATGAAATAATAATATTATATTATTATGAATTTTATGGATAAGTGTAAATTTTAAAAAATTTCTATTCACCCATAGACAATAGAGTCATCTTAACAGGCCCAATATAGGTTTAAATCCATATATTTAAAAACATTGAGTTTCATATTTATTTTCCCATTCAATTATAAATGATTATTAAAATCAAACTTCTGAAAGAGTTTTAATTTCAAAAGATAATCCAATGTTCAATGATTAAACTATGTCTTGATCATTAACATGAGGCTTCATGTATGTGGTTGGGTGGAAAAATACAAATCTTAATTCCCCCCTATGTAATTTTATTATTCCATATTGTTACTACCCATGATAGATATAGAACAATATTCAGATTAGCATGAATGAACCACACACCATCCCACATATGAGTATTAGAATCAGAATAAAATATCTCTAAAATATCAATAAGTGATAAATATTCCATAAACTATTAATTTTTTGGATAATTATTATTTATATGTTTCAAATATTTAGTTTTATTTAAAAGGTTTGAAAATGATTATGTATTATCTGTGTGAATTGGTGTTTATTTTGATATATTAAATACATTATAGAGTATTCCATTGTTAATTTATTATAATGTTTTTAGTGTGTTAGTTATTATGAATGAATAAATATGGATCATGATAACTACTTCTATATATAGAACTTATTTCCAATAGTTTACAAAGAGAATTATTATTTGTGAAAATAGTAACATGATTCTTAAATGAGGATACTAATTTGATATTTTTTAAATTTTATCTAGATATTGTTTGGTGAATTTAATGTGTTTATAGAAAATGGTCTGTGAATACATTTTTATGATAATCAGTTTCATGGTATCTTTTATGATTGAAATTATTTATTTATATTATTACAATTTTATCAATCCTTGAATTTAATAATTTTCTTTTATAACAGAAATCCATTATACACATTTACAAATCCATCTAATTAGATAAGAGTTTTTTCCTAGACTCAATTATTTTGTTGTCATCAATGTTTCCATGAACAATTAATTTCAAATATTGAGTATTATTTTTGAAGTATATATATTGGTATTAACTATCCTAGTTTTTGGATTAATTTTTTATAGCCTTTTTTTGTTTTATATAACATATGGGTTATTAATTTCATGTTAAAATGATAATTATCTATAAAACTACTTTTTATATGTACTTATATAAATGATTTTATTAATCTTACTCACACACCTAATGGATTTTTATATAGTTTCAAGTGAGGGTACTTACATACCATGTATTATTTTCTCAAACCCAGTATGTTGAATCTAGTGTAAATAATTATTTATGGTTTATCATACAGGTATATAAATGTTTATATTATTTCTGTATTATTTTTATTTATTTTTCATGACCACTACTTGTACATTCACTCTCTTCTTGGTGTTAGATTCTGAAATTTAATATAGGGTATGGAATCTATCTATTATAATAAAAAACATGACATTATATTATAAAATTATCATGGGGTGTTTTTTATAAAGTAAAATATTTATTTAGTTATTTTTTTATTTTCATATAATTGTCCATATTGAGTATATAAATCACTACCCATCCATATTTTGAGACCTCTAATCCTTGTATATAGAAGGTGGGGTTTATTTCACTCTTAGATTTATGTGTTTTCCAAATTGGGAAACATTTTTATTGATTTTTTCATGGTCATTACATAATATTTGGATGGGAAGATACCCTCCCCTCTCTATGTAACATCCAATAATAATGAACATCTTTGGGTGTTCTCAAAATTAAAGGGGTGGGGGTTATTTTTATACATTATAAAAATACTGGAGGTATAATGACCCATACTTTACATACATTGTTAATACTTCAAAATTGAAGCACACTTATTACAACATATGACAAAACCTCAAAGGACCGTATAGGTATAGTGTCTTTAGAAACTGGGAAACATAAACAACTGGTTCATAAATCTTCTACAGTGTCTCCCATTTATTTCGTCATATCTAGGGACCCTTTTAGCATATTCTACTTAATATCCATCTTCCTGACCTGGGGAAAAGAAAACATAATAGGGTGAGCTCAAATGCTCAGCAAGGGCAAATAAAGGAAATAAAAATCATATCATATCTTTTTGAAAATCAAAACCTGCAAAAGAGATCATAATATCTTAACATGGAATAAATCATAGAAGTGAAAATGAGATCCCCATAATCATAACATAAAACTTGAAGCTTTGTGTCATGCACACATAATTATGGAAAATCATTTCTTGTTAGTCATGACTCATTGCCAAGACTATCTTAGTGGACAAAGTCCCTTTCTGAACCGAGTTCACTCCTCGTTTCAGTCCTGTATCACTGAACCGAAATAACCTTTCGTTCCAGCCATGTCTATCTCATGAGATATAAAATCTTTACCCAATGCATTGGAGGGAGATATAGGTCCCACCCATCTTATAATGAATCCTTTCTTATGTGTGCCACATAATCATAAAACATACACCATCGCATAACACATGTAACAAAAATGGGATTCTTGAAACATCATGACATCATAAATCAATTCATATAAGATAAAGGAATTCATAAAAATAATTCCATCACAACATGATCAAATCAATGTAATAATAGGGATAAAAACAGAACCCTTTATTATCTTAGATGGAAAATAATTTTGACAAAACACTTGAACTCCATTCTTGAGGAAAATATCCTTTCTTCTTCAAAAACATTTTTCCTTTCATAACATGTCATAAAACTTTAAAATAAAAGAAGTTGATTAAAAAAAACTTGAAAACTTGTAAAGTAAGCTTCTTGGGAATAATGTTTAAAAAATCCATTCATTCTGTATAAGTTAAAAAAAACATTCTTTCGTACTTTTGTCGGAAAAGTCAAAAAGTACCTCGTACGAAAAAATGACAAAAGATTCCTTTCATATTCTTTACTAAAAACTCACCGAAGGGTCAAATTGGATTTAAACTATTTTAAGTGGATGGAAACAATATTACATATTTAGGGAACATGGATGTGGATGATAAAAGAAACCCCAGTAAATACCAAAGTATAAACAATCTCGGATAAAAATGAGATTGTGATATTTCCCTTACCTTAGGTCCGATTTTCTTTGTACGTGTCCGAAGCTCCTGTATAATGGTTTAAATAATGTTATTGACTTATTACAGAATCATATTCATTGTTATGATATCATATATGGTTCACTTATGACATTATATTACCCGTTCTTTTGTAAATTCCAAGTTAAAGAAGCGTTTTGGGTAAAATCGTTTCATTTATTGTAGGTGTTTTGACTTGTTGTTCTTGACATTATTATTACTTATATCATGATTTACTTACTTCCAGAATATAAAATATTATTTATATATCATATATATTCAGTATATATATATATAATAGATAGATAAATGAAATGAAAAACACCGTTCATGGAGACGGTAGTCCGTACGTACGCATGAACGCTGTTTTCCTTTCCTTATTGTCTTGAATGGAAGTAAGTAGATGACATACATATACATAAATCCAGTATCTTTATAATGTCATATATTTCATTATTATTTCTTATATATACTTTTTAATCATTCTTAAATGGTTAACATGGAGAATGAATCTCATCGCGTCGTGGAGACGGTAGTCCGTACGTACGCACGAGCGATGATATCGTTCCCATGGTCGTGGAATTGTGTTGAAGTGTATGTATACTATTTTAGTATCAATATCACTTTATAATAATCATATATAGTTAATTATTACACCATTATACCAATCCAATTAAGGTGGTGACGGAAAATATATTACACCACGGCGTGGAGACGGTATTCCGTACGTACGCACGCGCGGTGATTTCATTTTTCCGTACGATGGATAGAAGGTGAATTAGGGTTGTTTCATATTTATAATAACATATCAGTATGTAAGTAATACTGATGTTATTACTTTATCATGAAACAACTAAAGAAGAAGAAGTTGAAGAAGAAGGAAATCGAAAAGATCGGTAATGGATATTACCTCTTCTTTGGAAAACTTCTTTGAATCCTCCACTTAGGGAACTAAGATTGGTATTTGAAGAAGACCAGGACCTCTAGGATTATTCTAGGGAAGTGGAGAGGAGAAAATGGCAGGGTTTGGCCGAGATTGAGTGCTCAAATTGGTGTGAGGAGGAGGGGGAGGAGGTACCCTTTTATGAGGGAGGAGAGGGGCACCTTAGGAATATCTCAAAATATTATTTTATATTAAAGTCAAAATCGGTTTATAATGGTTCCAAAGGGTCTTATTTAGAAGCTAAAGTGGTGATGGGTCGAAATCCTATCATCCAATAGGATTTCGACAAGTTTAGGGTATTAAGTTAACCTTATCAATTAGATTTAACTCTAAGTTAAATAATTTAACTTTTACCGTGTCTTTTTGTTTTCTTTCACTATATGGTTAATACACTTACTATAACATGCCAAACGAACCCCTAATTGTTTATTATTAATATATATATCCTTAGCTAAGTAATTTGGCCGAACCTTAGATTTTTAGGAATAAAATAACAATTAATAATATAATATTTGATTTAAAAACTATTTTGTGTCAATTTTGACACTATTTGATATATGATTTTTTTGAAAGTCATAACAGAATTATATGTTCGAACCAAGTTTATTAAATCAACATTAATATATCATAGTAACCTATAAAATTAGTGGAATTCATAAAAAGTCTCAAATTACATTCATTTGAGCATTTATAACATCAATTATGTTAATATTTCCTTAAACAGGTAATTACTGCATCATCGTTGTGTCATATATAAATTAATTTATTTAATGTCTAAAAATTACAAATAAAATACCATCATGTAGGAAATCTTTTTATCTTTCTAATTAATATTTAAAATCGAATTTATCGTATGTATAACCCCATATTAAAAATGATTTACTTATTAAACATTGATTTTAACTATTTTAACCCTTCTTTAAATAAATTAATAATAAATGTCCTAATCTAATCCAAGTGGGCCTAAATGGTCATATTTTATTCCTAAGTTTGTTTTTGGTCGAATTACACTTGTCCAATATAATTAGGACATGTGTTAGGGTAATATTAATATCATATTTACCCTTAGTTACCCTATTTACTATTAACCGCGGTAAAAATAGTAAAAAGTTACTATTCACCAAAAAAATTATTTTTATCTCATTGAACCGCATTTTACTTACTGATATCAACTGTGTCTGTCGGAATTTTGAAATTCCATTCACAGAAGCGGTAAAATTATGTTTTATGCAAAATTCAGTTTTTAACCTACCACTTAGTGGTTTCACTATTCATCAAAAATTGAAAGTTTTCAGAAAAATACCAAAATTTCACCCTAGGCTAATTTCGATACTCCGAATCCAAAAATGAAGTCCATTTTGAGAGCTAAAATTTCTAAAATTTTAAAAAGTGGTTATTACTATTCATAATGGCTAGTTTTAATAATATTTTAATAGCATATCGTTGTTTCGTGAAACTCAGTATTACGTACTACACACGTTATTGAGGAAGGTTGTGATTGCGTGTAATGCAAGGAAAGTCAAGGATGTGTGTTGTGCAAGCTCCTTTTTGTGCTGCTTACAACACAAGACATTAGTGAAATTAAAAAGAATATTTTTCATAAAATCTTGGGATGTTACATTCTACCCCCCTTAAAATGAATTTCGCCCTCAAAATTTGTCGGGGTTATAAATGGTTTACTATTCGAAAGTTTCATTAATAGAAACCCACATCGTAAAAAGGAATACCAAAACCAATATTTTAAAACAAAAGTATGGAACATAACAGTTACCCAAATAAACTAATCACTGGGTTTCCACATAGGTGAAAATATGGATATGGAAGAAAAATCTAACCATCATGTTCTTATGGAGAGTGGTAGAGAACATGGCTATGGAAAATCCAACAATCACAAATCCATAAATTTGTGACGATCTAAGGTACCATCCGATTCATCAGGTATAAGATCACTAGGACAACATTTTTGGTTTTCAAGATCATTTCCCTAAAGTTGAAAATTTGAATTAGAATAAATACTTTCTTTATTTTGGTACAATCTCACTGTTGTTCATGCCTTGAACAATTTCCACTTCATCTCTTAAATAAATGAAGTTGAATTTATTATTCGTGAAGTGTTAGCAGATCATGTGATAGAATGACGGATCATTCCATCTGTCTCAAACAAAAGGTTAGAAAAAATTATATACATAAGTCGATCTATAGTGAGATTAATCACATATGGTTTCTAAAATGGACTTATACTTCATATATCATACTGCTTAATAAAATAAAAATAGTTTCTACTAAACAGGGACTTCCTGTAGGCCAGTAGTAGGCGATAAAGGCCAGTCGCACTTCGGTTGTGGGTTCGATTCCCACAGCCTTGTCCGAAGCGATGGGCTGTCGCCCGTCCTGCAGGTTGTCCTTTTTCTAAAACTACATTACTATAACATCCCATCAATAATATCGAAAAAAAACTTCTATCCTTAAACAATACTCACTTATGTCCAACATAATCCATTTCAATCTTTAGTCTTATCCATAATACTGCAGTCCACTCTCATAACATAGTGAAAACGATTACCAGAGATTTAATACCATCGTTGACCCCCATATATCATAAGATATGTTTTGTTGGTCACATTCCAAACATTCAAAGACCTTAATCATGTATTCTCTTGAATACCTTAGTGAAAACATGAATGCAGTTTAAAGTTAACACTTTCCACATACCAAAATCCTCAAAATTCTATATACTCAAACCATGATATCACTTAGTCCTTATATCAATCATGAGCTCATGAATACTATTAAACATTTCATTTTCTCGTTTTCCCTTCATTATGCGCATATCATCTTATTTCCAAAAAATATCTCAATCACTTTGAATACCACATCAATAAATATTGCAATACTCAATGATACAACATTATTTTGGAATCCCATTACATAAACACTTAATCATTCCACCACATCGTTGTCATATTCAACATTGCCAATAGTGATCGCATGTTACTTCCCTTTGTCCTTTGCCTTCAGTGGTTGCTCATGTTGATCATCACTAACCCTTGGATTAGGGCATTTATTAGCATAATGCCCCATTTCCTTGCACTTGAAGCATTGAAGTGTTGGTGGTGCGTTCTCTGCAGTGTTTTCTTTATTCACATCACTAGAAACCCTTTTTCCATTACTTCGACACTCAGCTGCTCGATGAACTTCTTTTCCACACTTAAAACATTTTCTAGTCCCTTTAATACAATCTCCACCATGCTTCTTTCCACACTTTGTGCATAAGGAAACATTCATCTTCTTTTCACCATTATTCTGAGATTTCTCCTTGAACTCCATCTTTTGTTTCTTATCAAAACCATGAGATGGATATGTAACACCAACTTCAATTTCTACCTTGATAGCACAACGCACAATTTCTTCATAGCTACTAAAGTCTCTTATAGCTAATGCCCTTCGAAGACTTGGTTTTAAGCCACTGAAAAATAGATCAACTTTACTTTCAGGTTGGATGATAATGCCAGATGCATACCTTGCAAGTCTTGTAAAATTCGCTTCGTATATACCAACAGATTCATCATCCTTTTGCTTTAGTTCAAGAAACTCCTTCTCCATCTTTGTTCGAAGAATACGAGGGAAGTACTTACTGAAAAACAAGTTCTTGAACTCGTCCCATTCCATGGACTCAATTTCATCTCCTGGCCTCGTATTCCTGATAAGATTCCACCATTGATCAGCTTCACCTTCCAAACGATATATTGCTAAGATGACTTTATCATGTTCAGAACATTGAAGAACTGAAAATATCTTTTCAGTGGTACTGATCCATTGTTCAGCAACAAGTGGATTGGAAGTCCCACTGAAATAAGGTGGACGTTGCCTCATGAAGGACTCAATAGAATATTGTTCCCTTATCTGCTCATTTGGAAGTCCAGAATGATTCATAGCTTGTGTAAGTATAGAAATAAGATTTTGCACTCCATATCCCATAACATTTGTTTGTTCCGGAGGACAATCATTGCATTTTCCATTGCATTGATCAACACGATTCCTTCGGGTACCAGCCATCGTCTAAAACCCAAATAGAATAGTGTGAGAGGCAAAAATCATGCTAGGGAAAACAACATAATAAAGGGGAAGTACCTTCAATATCTAACATCTTAGGTTTAATTCTATGATCGTTAGCGTAGTTCTAGTACTATAACCTAAATGTATACTTAACCATAGAGACATCCCTAGACATACCGTAGAAATATCTCTAGGGATCTCACTAACGTTTTCGCATCCTAGTTTCCAAAGGTTGACTAAACCTTTCCTCTGATACCAACTGTAGAGACCCGAAACTTGACGTACATAGACTTTACATTACTTTTGCGGAATACTTAGTACATAACAAAAACACACACACACAAGGATCGTAATAGTTTAGTGTCTTTGGAAACTCGGAACGTAATCTTCTAATCGTGGTGAAAGATCTTCAATATCTCCCATAAAGATCTTCCCTTTTTTTTTACCTAAACCCTTTCTTTATATCCTGGGGAAAAGAAAACATAAAAGGGTGAGCTCAAATGCTCAGCAAGGGCAAATAAAGGAAATAAAAATCATATCATATCTTTTTGAAAATCAAAACCTGCAAAATAGATCATAATATCTTAACATGGAATAAATCATAGAAGTTAAAATGAGATCCCCATAATCATAACATAAAACTTGAAACTTTTTGGCATGCACACATAATTATGGAAAATCATTTCTTGTTAGTCATGACTCATTTCCAAGACTATCTTAGTGGACAAAGTCCCTTTCTGAACCGAGTTCACTCCTTGTTTCAGTCCTGTATCACTGAACCGAAATAACCTTCCGTTCCAGCCATGTCTATCTCATGAGATATAAAATCTTTACCCAATTCATTGGAGGGAGATATAGGTCCCACCCATCTTATAATGAATCCTTTCTTATGTGTGCCACATAATCATAAAACATACATCATCGCATAAGACATGTAACAAAAATGGGATTCTTGAAACATCATGACATCATAAATCAATTCATATAAGATAAAGGAATTCATAAAAATAATTCCATCACAACATGATCAAATCAATGTAATAATAGGGATAAAAACAGAACCCTTTATTATCTTAGATGGAAAATAATTTTGATAAAACACTTGAACTCCATTCTTGAGGAAAATATCCTTTCTTCTTCAAAAACATTTTTCCTTTCATAACATGTAATAAAACTTTAAAATAAAAGAATTTGATTAAAAATAAACTTGAAAACTTGTAAAGGAAGCTTCTTCGAAATAATTCTTTAAAAATCCATTCATGCCGTATAATTTAAAAAAACATTCTTTCGTACTTTTGTCGGAAAAGTCAGAAAGTACCTCATACGAAAAAATGACAAAAGATTCCTTTCATATTCTTTACTAAAAACTCACCGAAGGTTCAAATTGGATTTAAACTATTTTAAGTGGATGGAAACAATATTACATATTGAGGGAACATGGATGTGGATGATAAAATAAACCCCAGTAAATACCAAAGTATAAACAATCTCGGATAAAAATGAGATTGTGATATTTCCCTTACCTTAGGTCCGATTTGCTTTGTACGTGTCCGAAGCTCCTGTATAATGGTTTAAAATAATGTTATTGACTTATTACAGAATCATATTCATTGTTATGATATCATATATGGTTCACTTATGACATTATATTACCCGTTCTTTTGTAAATTCCATGTTAAAGAAGCGTTTTGGGTAAAATCGTTTCATTTATCGTAGGTGTTTTGACTTGTTGTTCTTGACATTATTATTACTTATATCATGATTTACTTCCAGAATATAAAATATTATTTATATATCATATATATTCAGTATATATATATATATATAATAGATAGATAAATGAAATGAAAAACACTGTTCATGGAGACGGTAGTCCGTACGTACGCATGAACGCTGTTTTCCTTTCCTTATTGTCTTGAATGGAAGTAAGTAGATGACATACATATACATAAATCCAGTAGCTTTATAATGTCATATATTTCATTATTATTTCTTATATATACTTTTTAATCATTCTTAAATGGTTAACATGGAGAATGAATCTCATCGCGTCGTGGAGACGGTAGTCCGTACGTACGCACGAGCGATGATATCGTTCCCATGGTCCTGGAATTGTGTTGAAGTGTATGTATAATATTTTAGTATCAATATCACTTTATAATAATCATATATAGTTACTTATTACACCATTATACCAATCCAATTAAGGTGGTGACGGAGAATATATTACACCACGGCGTGGAGACGGTATTCCGTACGTACGCACGCGCGATGATTTCATTTTTCCGTAGGATGGATAGAAGGTGAATTAGGGTTGTTTCATATTTATAATAACATATCAGTATGTATGTAATACTGATGTTATTAATTTATCATGAAACAACTAAAGAAGAAGAAGTTGAAGAAGAAGGAAATTGAAAAGATCGGTAATGGATATTACCTCTTCTTTGGAACGCTTCTTTGAATCCTCCACTTAGGGAACTAAGATTGGTCTTTGAAGAAGACCAGGACCTCTAGGATTATTCTAGGGAAGTGGATAGGAGAAAATGGCAGGGTTTGGCCGAGATTGAGTGCTCAAATTGGTGTGAGGAGGAGGGGGAGGAGGTACCCTTTTATGAGGGAGGAGAGGGTCACCTTAGGAATATCTCAAAATATTATTTTATATTAAAGTCAAAATCGGTTAATAATGGTTCCAAAGGGTCTTATTTCGAATCTAAAGTGGGGATGGGTCGAAATCCTATCATCCAATAGGATTTAGACAAGTTTAGGGTATTAATTTAACCTTATCAATTAGATTTAACTCTAAGTTAAATAATTTAACTTTTACCGTGTCTTTTTGTTTTCTTTCACTATATGGTTAATACACTTACTATAACATGCCAAACGAAACCCAAATTGTTTATTATTAATATATATATCCTTATCTAAGTAATTTGGCCGAACCTTAGATTTGTAGGAATAAAATAACAATTAATAATATAATATTTGATTTAAAAACTATTTTGTGTCAATTTTGACACTATTTGATATATGATTTTTGTGAAAGTCATAACAGAAATATATGTTCAAACCAAGTTTATTAAATCAACATTAATATATCATAGTAACCTAGAAAATTAGTGGAATTCATAAAAAGTCTCAAATTACATTCATTTGAGCATTTATAACATAAATTATGTTAATATTTCCTTAAACGGGTAATTACTGCATCATCGTTGTGTCATATATAAATTAATTTATTTAATGTCTAAAAATTACAAATAAAATACCATCATGTAGAAAATCTTTTTATCTTTCTAATGAAAATTTAAAATCGAATTTATCGTATGTATAACCCCATATTAAAAATGATTTACTTATTAAACTTTGATTTTAACTATTTTAACCCTTCTTTAAATAAATTAATAATAAATGTCCTAATCTAATCCAAGTGGTCCTAAATGGTCATATTTTATTCCTAAGTTTGTTTTTGGTCGAATTAAACTTGTCCAATATAATTAGGACATGTGTTAGGGTAATATTAATATCATATTTACCCTTAGTTACCCTATTTACTATTAACCGCGGTAAAAATAGTAAAAAGTTACTATTCACCAAAAAATTATTTTTATCTCATTGAACCACATTTTACTTACTGATATCAACCGTGTCTGTCGGATTTTTGAAATTCCATTCACAGAAGCGGTAAAATTAAGTTTTATGCAAAATTCAGTTTTTAACCTACCACTTAGTGGTTTCACTATTCATCAAAAATTGAAAGTTTTCAGAAAAATACCAAAATTTCACCCTAAGCTAATTTCGATACTCCGAATCCAAAAATGAAGTCCATTTTGAGAGATAAAATTTCTAAAATTTTAAAAAGTGGTTATTACTATTCATTACGGCTAGTTTTAATAATATTTTAATAGCATATCGTTGTTTCGTGAAACTCAGTATTACGTACTACACACGTTATCGAGGAAGGTTGTGATTGCGTGTAATGCAGGGAAAGTCAAGGATGCGTGTTGTGCAAGCTCCTTTTTGTGTTGCTTACAACACAAGACATTAGTGAAATTAAAAAGAATATTTTTCCTAAAATCTTGGGATGTTACATTCTACCCCCCTTAAAATGAATTTCGCCCTCGAAATTCGTCGGGGTTATAAATGGTTTACTATTCGAAAGTTACTTTAATAGAAACCCACATCGTAAAAAGGAATACCAAAACCAATATTTTAAAACAAAAGTATGAAACTTAACAGTTACCCAGATAAACTAATCAATGGGTTTCCACATAGGTGAAAATATGGATATGGAAGAAAAATCTAACCATCATGTTCTGATGGAGAGTGGTAGAGAACATGGCTATGGAAAATCCAACAATCACAAATCCATAAATTTGTGACGATCTAAGGTACCATCCGATTCATCAGGTATAAGATCACTAGGACAACATTTTTGGTTTTCAAGATCATTTCCCTAAAGTTGAAAATTTGAATTAGAATAAATACTTTCTTTATTTTGGTACAATCTCACTGTTGTTCATGCCTTGAACAATTTCCACTTCATCTCTTAAATAAATGAAGTTGAATTTATTATTCGTGAAGTGTTAGCAGATCATGTGATAGAATGACGGGTCATTCCATCTGTCTCAAACAAAAGGTTAGCAAAAATTATATACATAAGTCGATCTATTGTGAGATTAATCACATATGGTTTCTAAAATGGACTTATACTTCATATATCATACTGCATAATAAAATAAAACTAGTTTCTACTAAACAGGGACTTCCTGTAGGCCAGTGGTAGGCGATAAAGGCCAGTCGCACATCGGTTGTGGGTTAGATTCCCACAGCCTTGTCCGAAGCGATGGGCTGTCGCCCGTCCTGCAGGTTGTCCTTTTTCTAAAACTACATTACTATAACATCCCATCAATAATATCGAAAAAAACTTCTATCCTTAAACAATACTCACTTATGTCCAACATAATCCATTTCAATCTTTAATCTTATCCATAATACTGTAGTCCACTCTCATAACATAGTGAAAACGATTACCAGAGATTTAATACCATCGTTGACCCCCATATATCATAAGATACGTTTTTTTGGTCACATTCCAAACATTCAAAGTCCTTAATCATGTATTCTCTTGAATACCTTAGTGAAAACATGAATCCAGTTTAAAGTTAACACTTTCCACATACCAAAATCCTCAAAATTCTATATACTCAAACCATGCTATCACTTAGTCCTTATATCAATCATGAGCTCATGAATACTATTAAACATTTCATTTTCTCGTTTTCCCTTCATTATGCGCATATCATCTTATTTCCAAAAAATATCTCAATCACTTTGAATACCACATCAATAAATATTGCAATACTCAATGATACAACATTATTTTGGAATCCCATTACATAAACACTTAATCATTCCACCACATCGTTGTCATATTCAACATTGCCAATAGTGATCGCATGTTACTTCCCTTTGTCCTTTCCCTTCAGTGGTTGCTCATGTTGATCATCACTAACACTTGGATTAGGGCATTTATTAGCATAATGCCCCATTTCCTTGCACTTTAAGCATTGAAGTGTTGGTGGTGCGTTCTCTGCAGTGTTTTCTTTATTCACATCACTGGAAACCCTTTTTCCATTACTTCGACACTCAGCTACTCGATGACCTTCTTTTCCACAGTTAAAACATTTTCTAGTCCCTTTAAGACAATCTCCACCATGCTTCTTTCCACACTTTGTGCATAAGGAAACATTCATCTTCTTTTCACCATTATTCTGAGATTTCTCCTTGAACTCCATCTTTCGTTTCTTGTCAAAACCATGAGATGGATATGTAACACCAACTTCCATTTCTACCTTGATAGCACAACGCACAATTTCTTCATAGCTACTGAAGTCTCTCATAGCTAATGCCCTTTGAAGACTTGGTTTTAAGCCACTGAAAAATCGATCAACTTTACTTTCAGGTTGGATGATAATGTCAGATGCATACCTTGCAAGTCTTGTAAAATTCGCTTCGTATATACCAACAGATTCATCATCCTTTTGCTTTAGTTCAAGAAACTCCTTCTCCATCTTTGTTCGAAGAATACGAGGGAAGTACTTACTGAAAAACAAGTTCTTGAAATCGTCCCATTCCATGGACTCAATTTCATCTCCTAGCCTCGTATTCTTGATAAGATTCCACCATTTATCAGCTTCACCTTCCAAACGATATACTGCTAAGATGACTTTATCATGTTCAGAACATTGAAGAACTGAAAATATCTTTTCAGTGGTACTGATCCATTGTTCAGCAACAAGTGGATCGGAAGTCCCACTGAAAGAAGGTGGACGTTGCCTCATGAAGGACTCAATAGAATATTGTTCCCTTCTTTGCTCATTTGGAAGTCCAGAATGATTCATAGCTTGTGTAAGTATAGCAATAAGATTTTTCACTCCATCTCCCATAACATTTGTTTGTTCAGGAGGACAATCATTACATTGTCCATTGCATTGATCAACACGGTTCCTTCGGGTTCCAACCATCGTCTAAAACCCAAATAGAATAGTGTGAGAGGCAAAAATCATGCTAGGGAAAACAACATAATAAAGGGGAAGTACCTTCAATATCTAACATCTTAGGTTTAATTCTATGATCGTTAGCGTAGTTCTAGTACTATAACCTATATGTATACTTAACCTTAGAGACATCCCTAGACATACCGTAGAAATATCTCTAGGGATCTCACTAACGTTTTCGCATCCTATTTTCCAAAGGTTGACTAAACCTTTCCTCTGATACCAACTGTAGAGACCCGAAACTTGACGTACATAGACTTTACATTACTTTTGCGTAATACTTAGTACATAACAAAAATACACACACACAAGGATCGTAATAGTTTAGTGTCTTTGGAAACTCGGAACGTAATCTTCTAATCGTGGTGAAAGATCTTCAATATCTCCCATAAAGATCTTCCCCTTTTTTTACCTAAAACCTTTCTTTATATCCTGGGGAAAAGAAAACATAAAAGGGTGAGCTCAAATGCTCTGCATGGGAAAATAAAGGAAATAAAAATCATATCATATCTTTTTGAAAATCAAAACCTGCAAAAGAGATCATAATATCTTAACATGGAATAAATCATAGAAGTGAAAATGAGATCCCCATAATCATAACATAAAACTTGAATCTTTTTGGCATGCACACATAATTATGGAAAATCATTTCTTGTTAGTCATGACTCATTGCCAAGACTATCTTAGTGGACAAAGTCCCTTTCTGAACCGAGTTCACTCCTTGTTTCAGTCCTGTATCACTGAACCGGAATAACCTTCCGTTCCAGCCATGTCTATCTCATGAGATATAAAATCTTTACCCAATGCATTGGAGGGAGATATAGGTCCCACCCATCTTATAATGAATCCTTTCTTATGTGTGCCACATAATCATAAAACATACACCATCGCATAACACATGTAACAAAAATGGGATTTTTGAAACATCCTGACATCATAAATCAATTCATATAAGATAACGGAATTCATAAAAATAATTCCATCACAACATGATCAAATCAATGTAATAATTGGGATAAAAACAGAACCCTTTATTATCTTAGATGGAAAATAATTTTGATAAAACACTTGAACTCCATTCTTGAGGAAAATATCCTTTCTTCTTCAAAAACATTTTTCCTTTCATAACATGTAATAAAACTTTAAAATAAAAGAAGTTGATTAAAAATAAACTTGAAAACTTGTAAAGGAGGCTTCTTGGAAATAATGTTTTAAAAATCCATTCATGCCGTATAAGTTAAAAAAACATTCTTTCGTACTTTTGTCGGAAAAGTCAAAAAGTACCTCGTACGAAAAAATGACAAAAGATTCCTTTCATATTCTTTACTAAAAACTCACCGAAGGGTCAAATTGGATTTAAACTATATTAAGTGGATGGAAACAATATTACATATTGAGGGAACATGTATGTGGATGATAAAATAAACCCCAGTAAATACCAAAGTATAAACAATTTCGGATATAAATGAGATTGTGATATTTCCCTTACCTTAGGTCCGATTTGCTTTGTACGTGTCCGAAGCTCCTGTATAATGGTTTAAAATAATGTTATTGACTTATTACAGAATCATATTCATTGTTATGATATCATATATGGTTCACTTATGACATTATATTACCCGTTCTTTTGTAAATTCCATGTTAAAGAAGCGTTTTGGGTAAAATCGTTTCATTTATCGTAGGTGTTTTGACTTGTTGTTCTTGACATTATTATTACTTATATCATGATTTACTTACTTCCAGAATATAAAATATTATTTATATATCATATATATTAAGTATATATATATATATATATAATAGATAGATAAATGAAATGAGAAACACCGTTCATGGAGACGGTAGTCCGTACGTACGCATGAACGCTGTTTTCCTTTCCTTATTGTCTTGAATGGAAGTAAGTAGATGACATAAATATACATAAATCCAGTAGCTTTATAATGTCATATATTTCATTATTATTTCTTATATATAATTTTTAATCATTCTTAAATGGTTATCATGGAGAATGAATCTCATCGCGTCGTGGAGACGGTAGTCCGTACGTACGCACGAGCGATGATATCGTTCCCATGGTCGTGTAATTGTGTTGAAGTGTATGTATACTATTTTAGTATCAATATCACTTTATAATAATCATATATAGTTACTTATTACACCATTATACCAATCCAATTAAGGTGGTGACGGAAAATATATTACACCACGGCGTGGAGACGGTATTCCGTACGTACGCACGCGCGGTGATTTCATTTTTCCGTAGGATGGATAGAAGGTGAATTAGGGTTGTTTCATATTTATAATAACATATCAGTATTTAAGTAATACTGATGTTATTACTTTATAATGAAACAACTAAAGAAGAAGAAGTTGAAGAAGAAGGAAATTGAAAAGATCGGTAATGGATATTACCTCTTCTTTGGAACGCTTCGTTGAATCCTCCACTTAGGGAACTAAGATTGGTCTTTGAAGAAGACCAGGACCTCTAGGATTATTCTAGGGAAGTGGAGAGGAGAAAATGGCAGGGTTTGGCCGAGCATGAGTGCTCAAATTGGTGTGAGGAGGAGGGGGAGGAGGTACCCTTTTATAAGGGAGGAGAGGGGCACCTTAGGAATATCTCAAAATATTATTTTATATTAAAGTCAAAATCGGTTTATAATGGTTCCAAAGGGTCTTATTTCGAAGCTAAAGTGGGGATGGGTCGAAATCCTATCATCCAATATGATTTAGAAAAGTTTAGGGTATTATTTTAACCTTATCAATTAGATTTAACTCAAAGTTAAATAATTTAACTTTTACCGTGTCTTTTTGTTCTCTTTCACTAGATGGTTAATACACTTACTATAACATGCCAAACGAACCCCAAATTGTTTATTATAAATATATATATCCTTATCTAAGTCATTTGGCCGAACCTTAGATTTTTAGGAATAAAATAACAATTAAAAAAATAATATTTTATTTAAAAACTATTTTGTGTCAATTTTGACACAATTTGATATATGATTTTTGTGAAAGTCATAAAAGAATTATATGTTCGAACCAAGTTGATTAAATCAACATTAATATATCATGGTAACCTATAAAATTAGTGTAATTCATAAAAAGTCTCAAATTACATTCATTTGAGCATTTATAACATCAATTATGTTAATATTTCCTTAAACGGGTAATTACTGCATCATCGTTGTGTCATAAATAAATTAATTTATTTAATGTCTAAAAATTACAAATAAAATACCATAATGTAGGAAATCTTTTTAGCTTTCAAATGAATATTTACAATCGAATATATCTTATGTATAACCCCATATGAAAAATGATTTACTTGTTAAACTTTGATTTTAACTATTTTAACCCTTCTTTAAATAAATTAATAATAAATGTCCTAATCTAATCCAAGTGGGCCTAAATGGTCATATTTTATTCCAAAGTTTGTTTTTGGTCGAATTACACTTTTCCAATAGAATTAGGTCATCTGTTAGGGTAATATTAATATCATATTTACCCTTAGTTACCCTATTTACTATTAACCGCGGTAAAAATAGTAAAAAGATACTATTCACCAAAAAATTATTTTTATCTCATTGAACCGCATTTTACTTACTGATATCAACCGTGTCTGTCGGATTTTTGAAATTCCATTCACAGAAGCGGTAAAATAAAGTTTTATGCAAAATTCAGTTTTTAACCTACCACTTAGTGGTTTCACTATTCATCAAAAATTGAAAGTTTTCAGAAAAATACCAAAATTTCACCCTAGGCTAATTTCGATACTCCGAATCCAAAAATGAAGTCCATTTTGAGAGCTAAAATTTCTAAAATGTTAAAAAGTGGTTATTACTATTCATAACGGCTAGTTTTAATAATATTTTAATAGCATAACATTGTTTTGTGAAACTCAGTATTACGTACTACACACGTTATCGAGGAAGGTTGTGATTGTGTGTAATGCAAGGAAAGTCAAGGATGCATGTTGTGAAAGCTCCTTTTTGTGTTGTGTACAACACAAGACATTAGTGAAATTAAAAAGAATATTTTTCATAAAATCTTGGGATGTTACAGGAGGTCCACATATAAGTATCATGAAGGACACTAAATCCTTGGACACCATACAAGAGATAAAACAACTAAATCCACTCCAATAGGTACCCAATAAAATTATACCAAAAACATAACGGTAACATTTAGAAACATGTCACACATATTATAAAGTTGAAACCTAATATTTTATGTCATGAGTTTTCCACCTAACTCGCATCCCTAAATAATCGCAAAATGAATCCTAAACCTGACCCAAAAAATATTTATTCAATCCACAATAATAATTCCAAATTCACCCATTCAATACATCATTAAAAAATCTAACCTCTTCCCTTTTAATTGATACTAAAATATTATTCCCATTAACACTTTGAATGATAATACTTCACTTCCTTGAGAATATATTAGGATATAAAAACAAAAAACAAAAACATCATCAGTCATCAATTCACCCCTAATCCATCATATTATACGTTAAAATGAATTTTTTATTCCTGTTGTGAGATTTTATATCCCAACCCACTATTCACCAAAATCCATGTTTTTCCAATCGATATAATTCCACAAATAAAACAATGAATTTTGTCTCTTCATGAGAATAATTTTAACTCTTGTTATTGACAAATGATCATAAAATCCAACTCAATCACATGATAAATCAACTCATATTTGATACCATATCACCAAGAAGGTCAATAATGAAACCTCTTATACAAAAACTCCAAAATATAGTGAAATAATTAATCCCTTGTTTTTTATCTACTCTATATATATCTATTAATGAATGATGATTTTGAAAAGTTGTGGTTCTCTATATTATAATTTCCATTTATAAAAACACATCAAATAGTATAACGGGAAAGAAAAAATATTCATATATAGTAACATTATCTTCATACTAAGCATAAATTATTCAATACTAATACAAGATAAATATTTTTGGAAAATTAAAACATGCCTGATGAATACACAACTAAAATGAACAGGTAACTTCTAGTCAAGAAACCAGAATCAATGATACCTATTTTAGAAAGGTATAATTTTCTTATTTTAAAAATTGAAAAATCCATATTTATATTCAAAAACTGACATAATATTGCTTAAAATACATGGTATTAATGGATATTGTATTAAAACCAAATATCCTATAATTGCAAACAATTAAATTATTCCTACAAAACAAATATTTTTTCAAAAATGATTTTGAAAATACATTTACAATATTATTTAAAATTTTCCATTAAAAAAATAAAATTCCATCTATTTTACACATAACATTGTGCACCACATAAGTTTAATTTCAAAAAAGGGGATTCTCTAAAAAACCAATCACCCAAAAATAATCAGTGTAGAGTAGAAAAAAAATATTCAATTAAAAAATCACATCATATGTAAACTAATATAATCACCTAAGATATTATATTTAATGAATTAGTGAATATATTACAGGTTCCATCAATTAATAATAGATTCTCATGATAAAAACTATCAAATAATTCCAAAAATATGATCAATAATCATAGATTAATCATTCCATAATCATGATGAATGAATAATATAATTGCCTTGTGGCTGAGCCATGTGACTCATCCCATTCCTTATCAATCCCAAATTTGGATTCTTATCCCAAATTCCCACCCATTTTAGATTTCTGAATCATAAACAAAAGACATTCCCACATATATATATGGTTATAACATTATCCATACTATCCCCATGAATGGGTACAATAAAATTCAAAATTCATGTCATCCTATCAATAAATCTAATAGAAGTTTTCTTTATAAGAATACATGTTCTAAAAAATATTTCCTTGCATAACCTAGAACACCAAGATAGCGTCTATTCCAATAACATCAGTAACCCTCATGTGTATCTCCCTATGTCGCATGGGATTGCAACTAGAATAATGTCCCAAAAAATTTAATGGGATCTCTATTACCTGAAACAAAAATCTCAACTCTCATTAACAAATAATTTTAAAATTCATCATGACAATTTTTTAAAACGTAGATCCTAATGGCCAATAAATTATAAAAAAACCTATCTAAGAGGTCTCATGTAGTCCATAATATAATGTTATAATACAATATATGTCATGAATAAAATAATATATAACTGCAAAAATTGAAAATATCATTATTATAATAGTCATATATAAATGCACACACATACAAACAAAAAATAGTTTCCACACTAGTGTAAACATATTCATTACAATAAATGGATACAGAAATATATATCTACCCCAAACCAAACTCACATTATAAGTTATAATAAAATAATTATTCTAAACTATCATGAATGAAATGAACCATGTTTCTTTATCCAATCCAATGCAAGTACCTAATATAAATAATTATGGTATATCCATATTCTTTGAAAACAATGACATGTATATATGTCCATTGTTAGTCCAAATATCTAGTAAGATTCCCCTAATTCCATTTAAATATGGATTGATACTCTAATCAAGTGGTGCAACAAGATCATTTTACACACGATTTGTGTTCAATTATCAATATAAGTCACCCAAAAATAACCATAACACCATATAAACAAGGGAAAAAACATTCTAACTGCTTCCAAGATAAGACACATGATATGATAACTCGCATAACACAACCAATATCAAGAAAAGTCTCACATAACCTATTCTGATAACCCACATACCATAAAAATCTATATTGGATTTCCTAATAACCACTATCATCTAAATAAATAGAATCATTAAGTAGTGTATCAATATCCACAATAAAAACTAAAAAGAGTCCCATCTAACCCACTATTCATCACACTACCAATCAATATTAAACATCCTAAAATATTGTGGTAAATTATTTTTATATTAGATTAATAAAATTGGGAAATAAAATATGTTCCAAACATCATCCACCTTTAAATAAAAATCTAAAATATTAATGAGTAATTAAATATTCCTCAATGAAATTAAATTGCAGTATTCATGGGATGTGGTGTGATAACTAAAACAATGAACATTAGTATATTAAAGTATAACATGCAAGAGGTTCTATATGGTGGAATCTAGTCTTCTATAACTACCCTCCCATAAAATAGTGTTCAAAAAATAGGATATCACCACACAATACTCACCTCATAATTCATGATATGTCACATGTCTCATGAAAATCTCACAGGAATTAAAACAATGGAAAAATATATATACGATATATTCCCAATGAAAATAATAATCAATAAGGATTTATAATGCTATTAATAGATAATTTTTCCTATAAGAATAGGAGAAATACAACCTCTTACTTTTTTTTCCAATGTATGTATAATAACTCCATAAAAATTAAAATACATCTATATGAATTCATTACTGAGTATTATCACACTGAATTCATCGATCCCCTATGCACATATCTTATACAATATTTTTATTTAGTAATCCCATTGAAAATTATTCCAACTCAAAAAAATGGTAATTTTGAGCCCCTCTTTTTTGTATCACTTATTTTTTAAATTAATGTAATTACCTATAATGGGAATGTGATTTGTGATCATTATAATCCCATTAACTTCAACTTCCTTAATTGGTAAATATTTTAAAAAATCATAATTCTAGAAATTATCTTTTTTAATAAACACAATAGGCCTAAATGATACCATTTTAAGATAATAATATTCAATAGTTAGACTACCACCTAAAGACTAAATGTTGTGATTTTCTTCACACATAGAAAACCTACATTCAATAAAATAATTTATGGTGAAATAAAATTAGTTAAATGATCATATAATGAAAGGAAACCAAATACTAATTTCTCATACTCTTCTACATGAATAATTGATTTAGGGAAATTTTGAGACTCCCATGAACTAAAGAAAACAATCTTCATCAACCATCTTCTAAATCATGTATTGTTATATATTCAAATTCCATTATCCCAATCGCACAAAGGAATTTTATTGTTTCCTACCCTTTTGCTAATGTTTTAGTAAATGTATTTTATGAATATTGTCCCCCAATTATATTTTAATGTTCAAACACATTTTCCATATATATATTTACAATATATATGTACATAAATTAAATATATATCATCCTCACAAGGAACATTGGATTCTGAGTCAATTGAATCTTGATCTAATTATAACTTACTAAGATTATTTTGTAACTAATATTTCGTAGATCCTTGAGCTAATGATCCAACCAGTCCATCCCCATTACAAATTTCTTTGTAATAACATTCACAAATTTGTTTTAATTTAATTAGAAATAATAATCATCTATAACATTTATCTTATTATTATACATAAGAAGATAAATATTATATAGTTGTTCAAACTATGGTTTCTAAATATATAGTGATGTATTCATCCACAAATCTATGAAATAGATCATTTTACCCCAGGAATAGAGAAACCTATTCAATTAATTTCATGTATTTAATGATTCATTTATCAACTCCCTAGTGTCAGTTTCCATAGTTCAACATAAATAAACTCATAACTCCCTCTAAAAATATAAAATATGCCCATGTATAAGTCGTCACATACTTCAGGATAAATATAATTGACGTGATCAAAAATTTCACCATGTATTGAGTCTATTATCAAATTGTTGATGTACGCACAATTGAAAATATATTGTCTAAAATGTGGTGTATATATGGTCCTAAACGAAGCCAATCCAAAGTACTCCATGATCATTAAAATATAATAATTATCGGATAAAACCAATGTTCCCACTTTCCTAAACCACTCAATACACATTACCATGATTTTCTTATAATTTTCACGATCAATCACTTTTGATTTTTTTAAAAACACTTTCTTCACCTATTGAATTTATGAAACTTCTAGACTCAGCCATATTATAAAATTGATATACTAGAGTAGGACGATGATGATTATATTATACCATTCCATTAGGGAAAAATTAATGATATGCAATTTAGTCATCTAATCCTTCTTCCAGTATAAAACCTCCAAACCACCATTTACAATATCATAGTTTATTCTTCCACACATATTTATTTTTACATAGATTAAACCCCATTTTCATGTATTCTTATTCATTTAAAATTACTATATAATTTATTTAAAATTTTCCCTCTAACTCTATATGATAGAAATTTATATTTACAATAATGTTTTTACATAAAGATCTTTTAACTGCACTATTCTTAAAATTGCCTAGATTATTGTATTTCTCACTATTTCAGAACAAACAATCCTAAAAATAACTACCCATTTTTATGAAATACCTTAATCACAATTACTTTCTTTGAATGTCTTGTTTCTATTAGCCTCTTCCTCCATATTGTAATCCCATATATTCTTAGGACTTTTTCTCTCATCCACTATATTATTAATCTCCATTTTTAAATTGAAAAAAATATATTACCTTCTTCATTCAATATTAGCTTCCATAATTTAATTTGATTGATTATTTCCATTTATTATATGCATTCAAGTTCCAATGAATCTGTTAAAAAAATATAGATCATGTTTTCCCAAAACAACATAACAAGTATTCTGATTAAAATTGTTATCCTAAAAATAATATTGTTTTTTAATACTTGACTTTGATCAAAATATTGGATCACGAAATTGTGGTTCTCTAACTTCAGATTCAATAAAAACAACTCATCGATGGATCCACATAACCAAAGAACCAATATGTTGGTTCACATAGCCTCAAGTGTGGCTTCCCATATTATAAATGTTATAAAAAAGTGAGGTTCTAAGACTATACGGTGGGGAGACTATACCCTCATATTATAGTGGTATAACATATATAAAAAAGAATCATAAATATAATAATAAGAATAATATTACATATTGAATCATAAAAACATATACAATAATCAATATTTGAAGTATAACAACTAAAAAACATGAATAATAATCAAAATCACATAGGCTAATTCATATACATGATGTTTTCATGTCTTGATGATATTAAAAAAATGAAAACATGGGATATAAATATACATCATTTTATAAAAAGATTAAAACTATCCAAATATGCTACTCCAATTTCATTATGAGAATATTTTCAGTCATTTGATCCCATTACCTAAGCTATATGTACAAAAAATCAAGCATTTGGAATAGTGTTCTTGTCACTATCCATACCTACAAACAAGAAGTCTAGTCGGGTACCAAAGATGGTTCGTAAAGGGAATGATATAATTTCAGTAGAACACCACCAAAGGTGTCAATAAATAATCTATCCAGTGTAAATTGCAGTTACAGTGTTCATGTAAAATAAAAAACAATCAATGAAGAATAAATAAATACTAGTAAGCTCATGTTCTAATAAGTTGTCTGGAAGAATCTACATACTTCAGTAAAGACGAGAATATGACTTCTTGAATAAAATAAATATAATTAATAATATGTATATATTGTTATTGACCATATTAGTGTCTATTTACTATGTCTCAAAGGATATATGTATGAATATGCAAGGATATTGGGTGCTTCAATGACCCAAGGAGTAATTATGGTGTCCATTATGTTTTTTACATGTTATAGGCTCCAGTAGAGGTGCTAGACATGAATCGCATATAATTGTGTGAAATTATTTATTTCATCCAAGATTTTGGGGTTAATCATCAAACCCAATCCCCAAAGTATGTGAATGTGGATCCTTATGTCCATCATCTAGATAAAAGTATAACAATATGAGTCTTATAGGACAACACCCCATTTAAGGGAGAGCTAAATATGATGATCAAAAAGTACCTTAACATTCATTAGACATCCCCTAATGATGGAATACTAATAAAAATAATGATTAACATGATTTATAACCTATAATTAATTTATAAAAATTTTATTAAAAATATTTAATGGTCCATAGCTCATATAATTTACATTTATATTCTAAATCATGTGGTGTTTCCTTTTCAAAACATTCAATTCATCTAAATTAGGTTATTCAATTTAATAGAAAATAATATAGAAATTAATGGTCAATCCAAACTATTACAAGGATTTTACAAATTTGAACATTTATATAAATGATGTAAATTTTGAGAAAACCACCAAATGGGGTGGTGATTATCTATTTGAAATCCTCTACCAAGATAACAGAAGTTAATGGAATTATAACAACATTGTTGAATTTATTCTTCATGTTAGAAAATATTTTAAATGAAACAAGTGACAATAGATGTTGTTTGGTATAATAAAAAAATCTTTGAAAACATCATGAATTTTATTGAAATAACTATTCCACATACCTGAATAATTCACATGATTCCTTATATAATATCGACATCATAACTGAAGTAGAATGTAAGAAATAAGAGAAACTAGTAAACACATTGAAAACAAGGTGAACATTCTAAAACCAAAATATTTAATGATATAGGATCATAAAAAATACAAGGAAGAAAGAGTACTATGAATATTAAAGAGAGGGTTCCAATGATTCGGATCGTAGTCTGATTGGAGTCTTGGTTGAGAAGTTATTAAATAACCTTGCAAAGATGGATGCAGTTCTCTCAGGGAGAAGAAACCAGCTCATGTCTGCAATAAGGGAAAAATATAATTTGGGTTGAGGGATATAAAATATTTAATAGTGAATTTATTTCTGTAAATCCCTTGGTCTCAAGGTTTGGCTACGCATTTGGCCAAACTATGCACTAACATTGTGCAAATGTCAGCCTATGGGGAGTCCTTGAATGGGCTTGGAGAATTGTTTCCCTGAAAATGTGCATGCCATTTGAAAATTTTCATTCACCATCGTATAATAAAATGAATGAGAATATTCCTCGGATTACAATATTTTCGATATAATATGTGGCCTCTATAATGAAAAAATGTTACCCAGGTTTTTAAGTCACCCAATTAGTACTAACCTTGTAGCCCACTATGTTTTCCAAAATATCAGAGTTGTAGGCTCTAAAAAGTCCTTTGTTGCTCTGGAATCCTTATGTAGGTATTAGATAAAATATACCAAAACAAAATAATTAATTAAAACTGAAAATAAAATGATCTGTAACATTGACAAAATATAGGTCATTAAAAACTCCCCTCCAAAAAAACTCATACCCAATTTGGACATTTGAGGGTAAATAGGGATCATCAAAGAGGAAATCTATCCAATGAGATCACATAACAACTTTACTCTCTGATGTATTATCATGTACATAGTCATTCTACCTCATCACCCATACAAACAGAACTGACCAAACATGAAGTGTCTCTAGGATCCAATCCAAAATACAAATGGGGTACTCTTCAAACGAATAATATATTTCTAACTCAGCCTTATCAATTTGGAAAACATATGACAAGTCAAGATAATACTAGTACTAATAAGAAACATGAAATACATTTTTCATAGATCGATATCTATAATGATGTTCTATATGATATTCCAATGGTCCTATGTGGTTCAAAACATATAATGTTCCAACTAATCTAGGGTACATCATACCCTGAATATAATTCATTTATGTCCCATATTTAGCAAAACATAAAATAAAATCCAGTCTCTATCATCAAACTTGAGAATACGTCGATGGTTGTTGGAATATGACTGTTATCTTTGATGAGCTCTCAACATGTGATCCATGATCAACTATACCTTATATAAAGTCTCATTGATGAGACATGGTCTAATTAATGATTACTACCCTACCTGTAACTATCACAAAGGTGAAAAAAATAGATTACTATAAAATTATTAATATAGAGTCATCTGTATGGTATCTTCAAAAATTATATTATAAGAGAACTCAAATAGGGGTATGTGTTTCACCCGATAATCACTAACGTCATGTACACAAGAAAATAGGGTTTCCTCTATCACCTAAATAATGTGATCTTTCATTCCAAAACATTGAGGTTGTATCAGTCATGCTTAGAATAACATGTATACCCAAGTCTTTAATAATCTCATTCTAGAACCAAGATGTGAAATGAGTATCCCATTCTAATATGAGAGGTTTTGGAGCTCTAAAAAGACATTCGACCCACCAGATGAATATCATCCCTAACTCATCTACCAAGAAGGTCCCTTGAATATGAATGATTTGATTTACCTTATTCAAATTTTCAAATATGACACAAACAATATAATTAACCTCATGGAATTTAGGAAAACTAATCACGATGTCTATAGAGACAACATCCCATTCCAACTCATGAATATACAATGGCTATAAAATTATATCTAATCACTAATGCTCAATATTAATATATTTATTGGTGGAACACATAGGGATAAAGGAAACTATATCATGGTTTAATATAGACCACCAATATTGGTGACCTAAGTCTTAATACATTATAGTGACACTAGAATGTACTTCCCAATCTGAGCCATGAAATTCCCACTTGATCTCCTCTCTAATACATTCTAGGACCCCAAACATTCCCATGAATGAGAAAGGTTTCATCCGCATCCATGGTCCAACCTAAACGAAATATTCATCTGATTTATAGTACCTTAGAAATATAATTCATTGAGATATGAGTTTTTACTAATTATAACTTATTCTAGAAGTGTATGGGTAACTAGAAAAAGATAGAGCATAGCTTATCCATGATTCTACTAAACATCAATGTGTATCTCTAAAAAAATATATGATATTCTACTCAACATTTTTCTCCTGAACCGCCTATGTTTGAGTCTTACATCTCATATAATTGACTATTATAATGTCTTTTCATGGAATATAGCTAATCTCAAAAATGATGTATTTAATATATTCAACCCATATACACTACATTAGTTTCTGATCTTGTTGTCAAAATATTTACTTAATGATTTTATAATCCCTGAAAACCATATAATTCACTTTACGAAAATAATGTACCCAATAGTTTTTTGTGTAATATATGTTGGATATATAGAGGTCATGGGTCAGGTAATTATTATTATAATGCCTCCATTCATGAGACCCATTCAATACGACTCAATAGTCCAACATTATAACAACTCCCAAAATGATACCTAAAATGTCAAAATGAACAGTATAGATCCTTTATAATGTTAGATGAATCTGGTCGACAATTAAGTCAAATAGACATTTAACTACTGAAAGGATCTATCACAATCTTCTAATGACACAAATTTCAGAACCTTCATAGCCAAGCCTATAAGAGAAGATACTAGGTGTGAGAAATTCTGGATGAAGCATCTGTAGTATTGGGTTATCCCCCCACAAACCCCATATATTAGAGAAGTTATTGTGATACTCCTAGGAAGCTACATTTCCCACATTCTCTTGCCTTACTAAAACACTTGAATCTAGGATAATGTCACCCAAGATGTGTACTTTGTTGTTCCAAAAGTGGCATTTACTAAGCTTAACATAAAGTTGGTGCTCTCTCTATATATCCAACATGATCTCATAACTTTTTTCATTTTCTTGTCGTCATCGAGAATGCACTATATGTCATAAAAAAATACTTCCTTGAATGAATCCATGTACTAGTTGGAAAGAAGATTCATCATATCCTTGAATCTATATGAAACATTCCTAACTTTGAATGGAAATAGCATGTACTATAAATGAAAATACATGCTCTGGAAACCTATATGAGGAATGTCTAATGAAATTAAATGTACCTAATCATATTTTGACCTCAATTAATTAATTGAAAATAGGCATTCTCTATGAGGCTGATCATATATATTGTTAATTCAAGGAATTGGATATCAGTTCTACACAATAATATAGATAAACAATCAGTAATCCACAGAAATTGTAAGTGTACTATCTGACTTCATGATAAAATGACCAATGAACCCCATGGATACGTTTTGGGGTGTATGAAACCCTTAGCCTCATGGAATTTCAACTATGTATTAATATATAAATGTTCTATAAGTGGAATCCTATAAGTATTAATGGTTAATAATTATGCTCCCAGAACTCTATCAAAGTTTAATTATACCTCCTTCAATGAAGATACCCTATTAAAATCACCAGGGAGGTTACATTGGAAGAGATCCACCAAAAGAGGTAAAATAGAGTGTCATAACCCCTGATGATATAAGAAAAGACGAGTGATATATTGTTTCACTCTGCCCATACCTTAATTATCATGTCCAACTCGAGACACATAGAGATCCAATTATCCTTGGTAAATATGTCTACCTCCCTATGGTGATTTAAATTTCACCCTATAGTGATAAAAATCAATATGGGTTCAATAGGTAACTAACTAGTCCATCAAAAAAATTACATAAATCCTTCCAGGTTGTTAAAACATAAATTCCTTTTATAGTGAAATCATCTTAGCTCAAGGGGAAAATAAATAAAAAGGATAATGTTCTCTGATTAGATAGGAAATGAGGTTTAATGTGTCATGACACCACAAAAAACACTATCATAAGGCCCAAAATCTCATTAAATTCCAATGATATAAAATTGTGATATGTTCTTATTAAAAATAAAGAATAAAATAAGGAATATGTAACTAGAATAGTACCTCAAATTGTATATGTTTTGGTTACCTTTTCGTATAACATAGGTTCTAATGCCTATACCTAGAGTGTTTCATTGCCTTGAGTCAAAACCGGACTCCTTTATACATGAATTCTCAATCCTCACTATAAGACATGTTTCCGATTACCTAGTCCACGACCACCACTTTTTTTCTAAGTGAATAGTTGTATTACATTTATGTACCTGATGAGATACTACTACAATCAATCCAGAATGAATGGTATTTGTAGATCCTCTCATGATAGGATGTGTTGAAAATGTTCTGTGGAACCACCCAGCCTACGATAGCCTCTTCACTAAACGACATCTTGAATATAATGGTGTTTCATGTGTCCCAGTTTCATATAATGTTGATAGATATGGAATCCCTCAGAATGAGTTTTCTGAATATTGATACCCCCATGATAAACCTCAAAATGTATCTTCTCCCACTAGAAGATACACATCTAGGTGTGGGTGATAACTGACATGGTTCTCATCATAATCACTCTTCATATTCCTCATAATAATGAGGGGTTTGTTTAATTTTTTCGAAATATTCATCAGGAATAATATATTGATCTATTATTTGATGTCATAAACCAGTCCATTATCAAATAACCTGGTAATTATAAGATCATATCAAGATAATGTTTTGATTAAATGTTATGGATTTGTGATAAGGGTTAAATTTTCCATTAATGATACCCCTCCCTTCTATATGTCCATTAATTTTCTAACTCAGAAAGCCCAAATTTTATGTGGAAATACATAGTCATAAAATATTGTCTATAATTCCTCCAAAATGATATATCATTGTCATTCTATATGGGTATTGAAATCCAAACATCACTAGGTATAACATTGTAGCACATAGGTAGTGGAATTGACCCACCCCTATGGAGGAATCTCTAGATGCTCAAAAATAATGGTAATTGACTTTATCCATGAATCTCTTTCTTGTACTCTTTGACCCCCCAAGAATGTCTAATAATGCTACTCTGATTAATCCCAAGTAAACATTTATGTAATTAGGGCAGGTCAAGAAACACCTTAAAATTTTTTATCATATGGAAAAAAACTAAAAAATGGGAATCAGTTCGCATGTCAGTAATAATATGTGTTTCCATAGGTTTCACTATAGGTGGTGTCACATGCGACTCAAGACCCACCGTGTCAAGTGCATTATCATCACTGCCTTCTAGTCGTATGACTTGAGGGTGTCATTGTATCATAATTATACACATCTAAACACAGGACTCATAAAATTATTCATTACTTGAAATAATTACATAAATATAATTCTGATTGGTACATTGCCTTCCTATAGAAAATGTCATACATCTTTTCCCACTCCAAAATCTAGGTTTGTCTGGTAAATTGAAGAACATAACATCTCCCAAGGAAATATAATACACCACATCTAGACACTACTGAGGATTAATTATGTTCATGTTATTTTATCATAAAATAGGGGTTCCTACATATGGATTATGAATTGAACGGAATAGAGGAAAATTCCCTTTAAATTTTAACTGTTACCACCATTTTGTGGAGACCATTCTAATTTAAATTTTAAAATTCAAATTCTTGCATACACATTTACATATATATATCTATATATCACAGTCCATATCAAGTATGTTAAGAACCTGTATCATTTATAATTGGGTAATTAATTTTTAATCTCCTATATATACTGGAAAACACCATTTAGAATGATGTAGGTGATTTAATTAATATAATTATATTATCCCAAGATGAAATTTTATCTTATTCAATATATAATAATCACGGAACTAACTATCTAAAGAAGGAAAATTAACATATTAGATAGATGTGACATGCAAATATTCAAGGAATATTAGTCCTGTTATGCGTATAATGACATAAGATATAATAATTCATGCCTCATAATTCCATGTAATTTAGAATGTATCAATAACATCCAAAATAATAATATCACAAATCATGTGTGTATCCCAAAGGTATTGTAGTATCAGTTGTAACAAATGTTAACCATTAATAGTAGTAACCCATCCCAGTTACTTTGGGAGTCCCATATATATTGGTTATCTACTTCTAGGAATGGCCTCATTAAAAAATTCCACCACATCCTAGTATTTTTCTAATACACAAATAATAGGGTAAAATAAAATAAAAATTTTAATAACACTTTTTAATATCATGACCCGGGATCCACATAACTAGGGCCCTGAGCCAATGATTCCCATGGCCTCAAGCACACCTCACCAATTGGAGAGGCTACTGAGTAGAATCGTGTTTAAATAGTTTTATGGAGGGGATACTATCCTATCATTTCTTAGTCTCACAATGGATATAATAAATGAATAGAAATTGAGGAAGTATAATTTAACATAAATCACAATGAAAACACATACAACAATCAAATGAATAAGCATAACAACTAAGATCCTAGAATAATAATCAAAATCTCATACGCCAATTGATATATATGATGTTGTCAGGTAATGATGCTAAATCAAAAATGGGAATTATATGAAAGGCATATATGAAGTTCTATATAAAAATACAAATTTTCCAAAAATTCCACTCCACTAGCATCACATGTATATGCTTTTCCCTCTACCTACATTATCCATGCAATATGTAAAAAAAATCAAACATTTTAAATAGTTTTATATTCGTTATCCATAAAAGGGGACATGAATTCATATAGAGTGCCAAAGGTGGACCAATTAGAGTGTCAGATAAAACCAGTAGACCCCCACTAATGGTTTCTATAAAATATCCAGCTAGTGTTCACAGAAATAGCTGTGTAATGGTAAAATTAATAATAAACAATTCAGAATAAACAAAAATATTATTCTTAGGTTCTAATAGGATACCTACCAGACTCTACCTACATTGGAATTGGATGGAAAATTTCATATTTTATTTCCATATATAAATGAAAAATATTTATGTATATTGTATACATGTATATGTACTATGTAAGTGGGGTCATAATTTTGCAAACACAAGTATACAAGGTGCTAGATAGACCTAGGGTGTATCTTCGGCTTCCATAACTAGTCTAATGGGATATAGGCTCTATCAAGGGTATCAGCCCTGAATCTCATATAAATGTGACACATCATTTGCATTAGCCAATATTGAATGGTGATTAGTCATTCCCAACACCCAAAGCAAGTAAATGTGGATAATTATTCCCATAAACTAAACAAATTTATGATAATGTGAGTCTTCATGCCCAACAGTTGATGTTAGGGAGAGTAAAATGTCAATCTAAAAAAGTCATTCATAGAAATTAAACATTGTATAATGATGATTTAATGATAATAATAATGATAATCCTGAGGGATCACCTATACTGAATTTATAACAATTTAGCATAAATATACCCAGGTGCAAAATTCATATAATTCACATTTATAATGTAATTAATTAGTTGTATCATATCCTCACATTTCCATTCATCTAAATGAATCCATTAAATTCTAATGGATTGAAGATACTAATTCAGAATCAAACCATACACATTGAAGGTGTCTGCTTATTTTAGGAATTTTAAAATATATTTAAATTTAATCTAGAACAACCAAAGTAGGGTAGATCAATAGGTAACCATAGTCTAACAAGATAACACTAGTCAATGGTAGTATAAAAACACATTTGAATTCATTTATAATCAAACAAAAAATGTTAAGTGAAATGGATAAAAATATATAGAGTTCTACACAATATAGATGCTATGACAACATCATGACTTTTAATGAATATAATATACCACCTACCATATGGTTGTAGACGAATCATTATCAAATATGGGTGATAGATGTTATATAAAATGGATGAAATCATACAAAAAGACCAACTCCATGTGAATAGGGTGAATGAGATCACACAAATATAGTTTAAGACACATGATGATAAATGATGAAATCAAGAAATAGGATTATGTAGAAAAACGATAGAGAAAAAATTATTCTTACTAAGGTCTTATTGGATTCTATTTCAATGATTTATTAATGAACCTAGAAAAGGGGGAGGAAGATCTCTCTGGAAAAATAAGAAATTTCTTATTCACTAGAGGAGAAAAATAAAACAAGGATGTTTAATTTAAATCATATAATTTATAAATTGTCTATTTACATAAATATTCATGGGTCACATTTTTTTCACAAGGTTTCAAAACCATGCACCAACCACGTGCTAGGTTATAACATTAGAGGGACCCCACAATGTCTAGGAACATGGTTTTTCAAATCATATGCATGCTATGTGTAAATACACTCCATTCCATGTTTGAAACAAATCATGGTTGTGCACCTCATCTCTAAAATTTTTAGACAAACCTTGTGGACTCTCTTGGAAAACAATATACCCTAACATCTATGCCCCATGATTTGTAATATCTACATTCCAATCATGTGGACCACTCTATTTACATGAATCTCATAGATTCAGGCTTCAGGAAATTCCCAGAAACTCCCAAACCCTTACTTAGAACATATAGCATGTTTACTGTGACAAAATTAGGAATCAAATAGAAGAAACAATTATCTTTTCCTTTTAGAAATGTTAGATTATCACATCATCAACAATTAATTATTCTGTTATATAATATAATGGTATTACTCCTTGAATTTTGATTCATTATAAAATATCATCCACATTCTCGTGATATTGACAGTTTATGGTGTTCATGAACAAGCCAACATAGAATTGGATAGTTCATTATATTTCCTCAGTTTCTATCTACAATATATATTGATTATTCAACAAATAATTTTTTTGGAAGAAAAAATCATTACTCTAAATGTCATTCCTTATTTTATCATCCCATAAATGGCCTCCAAAATTATAATATCCAAAACATGTAAGAAAACCCTCTTTGGAACTAACCTTATGTTTGTTTTGATCATTACTATCTATATGGACATACTCCAAACATCAAAATAAATTAATATCTATAACAACATTTCATTTATCACACAATAGATCCTTCAGATGTATCTATAGGAACATTGATACGAGAATCATATTTAAGAGATATGTTACTCTGTTGAGCGCCTCTTGAAAAATTTCATCCATCGTTATTGTGTGAAAATTCATGATCTATAATTTTATGACCATTTTTTTATTCATTAATTTAGATACACTATTCTGTTGTAGTGTCTTGGGAACCATCATCTCCTGACTAATCCCCCCTCCCATCAGAAAATCCAAAATTTGGGTCTTCTATACTCACCATAATTTTATTAATAGATAAACATAAAATCATGTTCAAATTCACAATCCACCATGTAATTAAATTGAATTATATCCTAGAAATATCAAAATTATACTTAAAAAAATCGTTTCTAATCATATCTTATATCTTCTTCAATAATAATTACATTTTAATAGTATAAACCACTAGATTAGATAATGTTAGGTCCCAAAACATTTTAATAATGAATCACTAAATTTTGTGTTCTAGGAATCCATCCATTTAAATTGGAAGTCTTCCTTATTTATTTCACCGTCAAAAATTGTTCATAGTTTCTAATTTCGAATTGATCATGATTCAATATATTGTTAACAATTATAATTTTTATTTCTTCAAGACTGTGATGATTGAGCATGAAATTACAAACAATTAGATCTTCTTGTATTGTGGTTTTGACCATTTAAATACCTTATTTATTATAGTAAAATATTTACTTTCATCTTGTACTCATCTTTAACAGCTATAGATCCTTGATTCACATTACAGACTCTACTTGATAAGGTCATTCCATATCATTCCCAGTAATGCAGTATAAAAAAACACAATATTTTCCAATATAACTAGGTTATTCCTGACTAATTTGAGTCAAAATTCCACATCACTCTTCTTCTAGATATTCCCATAACATTTTTTGGGTATACAATTCTTTACCATCCACTATATGAACTTTTCAGAAATGGATGATAATATAACACACTATTCATTAGTGATCATTACATAAATGTATAGATACAAAAAAATCAAAAAATCCATTATTCAATTAGTATGTCTACCCTATCCAATAAGGAATTTGTTCTATTAAATTGTTTTTTGAAATACTTGAAATATATTACATTATATTTTTATCCATTCATATTTTGAAATTATTATTAATGTTTTCTCTTCTCCCAAAACACTAGAATGTTGTATCATGACTCTATTATCTACTCTCACATTCGTAATTAGGCATATCATTCATGGATTATTATTTTTATTTCTTCAATATTTATCATCCTTTTATATCAAAATTAAGAAAATTATATCATGGTTCATGGAATTCACTCTAATGACGATCATTGGTGGGCATAATTTTTCAAACATCGTTAAATTTCAAGATTTTCATTATATGGGAGTTTATAATCATAGTTAGAATTGAATACTAACTCTTCATATATGATGATAGAAGAATATATTCTCCTTAATTATCTAGTTATTTCCCTTTCACTAATTGGGGATGGCCTCAAATCACATTAAAATTATTCGCATGATTTATCATCAGTCTTCCTTATGATAAACTCATGTAAAACAAATACCACATGATACACACCTTTTTAAGTGTTAGGCTATATTTACAAATAAATTAATATTATTTAATAAGTTAAACCTTTCAATTAACACCACAAATGATGAAAGAAACATTTCTTTACAAATAATGTAGACAAAGGCAATCTTTTTCATACCCATTAATTCCAATTTCGAAATTTTCCATTTTTTCTAGACACACACACTAGTTAGTGGAATATTAACATCCTTCTTAGTAAGATGATAATATATATTCATTCCCCAAAATACTAATCCATTCCATAAAAAAATTACCTTGTACTTACCATTATCCAATAACATACCTTGCACTAACAAAATAATCCCACAAAAAATTGAATCATATCAAAGGAATATGTGATCGAAACATAAGCCAAATCATGTGTATTAAAAAATAACTTCACTTTTTACCTTTAAATAGTGAACCTATATCATGAAAAAACTTATTATGAGTTAGGGGAGAAATGAGTTCACTAAAACCATGTTCATTAATTCAATGTAAATTTTTCACGAGAGGTTTGATGAAGTGGAATCGTATCCTCTAGAGCTACGCTCCCATGACTAAGTGTACATGTTGTAGGAAGTCAATACACCCTACTAAACTCATTACGTCATAAATGGAATATAACTGACGAAAAAATCACAGACATTCATATTAATGGAAAATTACAAACAAAAAAATTCCCATAATAGAGGAACGACATAAATGTAATTTAATATGCTTAAGGATACCTATAAGGAATCTCAAAACATCAATCCACTAACAAAAAATACCATAAAAAATTGTAACCCATCAAAGTAAGGTGTGACTAAAATATGATCTGTATCTTTTGTTTTAAGAAATCACTGCACCCTATACCTCAAAAACATAAACCTCTATTTTGAAACCAACTATTATGAGTTAGGGTTTTCCATGAGATCACCAGAACCACAACCATCAATCCAATGAAAATTTTATCACTGGAGGTTCTATGTAGTGGAATCCTATACTATAGAGCTACCATCTAATAAATAATTGTACTATATGTTGGAAGTCACTACACCCTAATCACATTAAAAAGGAATATGTAAAATATACCTCATGAAATACTCACACACATTCAAATGAATGAAAATTTACATACAAAATATTTACATTATCGAGGAAGGGGATAAATTTTATTTAAAATGATTTCAAATACCTAACATGATCCTCCAAACATTCTTCTGTTCACTTTCTTTTTTATTACCTCATTTGGGACCTTATAAGGATCTTGGATAGCTCAATTTCAATCATCATTGTTTCACCTCCCAAGGGTCTTCCACCATCCTCACTAAAACCTCATATATCAACTGTCAACATTTTTACAGCAACATTGAAGAGAGATATCAAGAGAAAGTCATATCCTTTATTGGTAATCATTAATGAACGTGACCTCATAAATAAAATTATAATTAACTATTAGATATACATTATCCTCAAATTCAATCATTAGTATCACCACCCAAAACTCCATCCTGATGTCTGTCATATAAATCATACCACCTCTCTTTCTATTAGACTAGTCACACAGGATCATAAAAAAGCTTGTTCCATGTCAATTAGGATTTAAATCACCATCATCCTCTCAATAACATAAGTATGCACCATAATATTCTTATATAATCACTTGTTCCATGTCATGGATTACTATTCAATATGTACATGATATTATGAATAATACCCATGTCATAACTCAATGTCATAAAGAATAAATTCTACATTAACAACATATAATAACATTCATGATCTCCCATAAAGAGTTAAGTAATTCATACAAAATTATTATGAGGATAAAAAAATAACCAATTGAGAATTTTTAATTTCTTACAAATAACTATTTAAATAAAAACACCTCCCACCCATCCCAAGGGTGCCCCAAGGATTATATGGCCTACTCTAAAAAGGAGACCTAGCAGGCATCTCAAACCATCTAACTTCCACATCACTAGTGGTATGATCTCATAAAAAAAACTAATACTATCATGGATAATCATAAAATGTAAACCATATTCCAAAACACCATAATACAAAAAGAACATATAGAAGTATAAAATCCTTGTCCGTCATGGTTTCAACCACATCTGGTTAGACATAATGAGACAAAATCTTACACAAGAACATCTACATTATTTTATGAAAATATCAAAATCCCATTAACAAAAAAATTATAAATGGTTTCACATAATATATTTAACAATTATAGTAACATGGAAAATCAAAATGAATCTTTTTTAGAATCCAATCATTTATTTTGAAATACCATTTCAAACCTAAATTTTAATTAAAAATTTTCCATTCAATTTCTGCATGATATAAAATACTATTGAACATACTATTTTACAAGTAATGAACACATTATTTTTACGATCAATATCATACCCCTAAAAACCATAAAATAAAAAATCAGTAATTGTTCAACCAATGTGCCACAGAAGAACCATTTAAAAAACTATACATTACTTGTGGATTATTTTTCCAAGATAATATCATCCCATTTTATAGATGGTTGAAACACAATTTTATATCAAAATATAATAATCAAATTAGAAATAATTATATAATTATGATATCCAAATTACAAAGATATTAATTATCATAAATTCCACCTACCTCAATTACTACTTTAAAATTAATCCAAATCCCAAATAATCTTTTAGTGATCTAGTATCCATAATAATATATATAATCAAAAAAAGATTAGACATAAATTATGAAATCATTTAAAACTAAATTACTTACCTGGAATAAATTTTTTAAAACTCATCAGTAATTGTAATTATAATAAAATATTGAGTAATGGGATGTGGTATACTCTTGAATGCAACCCAATATTAAGCTATAACAACTTAATTTAATGTAAAATCTCATCCAATTTCACCAAAAGCTTTATTAAATCCACCATGTGATATAATTAAAGATGAATGACTTGAATCAATGATACTTCATGCCTCTTATTCACACTATACACAAAATCCTGATCATAATGAATTAATTTTTCAAAGATGCTCAAGAATATCATTGAGACTACTTAACTTGAAGTAGTTATATTGGGTGGAAATTAATGGGAAGATAAGGGGAGTAAAATTGTGATGATGTTACCTCAAATGTGTTTGATAAAACAATCCAAATATACCCACATCAATTTGATGCATTGGGGATGAATATTTGGCAGTGGATTTGGTTTTTAATATCCAAATTCTAAAACAAAAGATACAACTATGAATAGGGTTTCTAAAAGTGAAGGAAAAATTCCATTTTAACCTTTTAAACGCAAAAATGAGACCCATTATGTTCCAAGTATGACACAAATGTGTACATGATGACCCAACCATGTTTATAGTGATATAAATACCCCACATAAAACTCTATAAATAGTTAAATCCCCACTATTATCTACATTAGGTACCCATTGAAAAAATATATTGTACCCAATGGAAACATCATATAATTAATCACTCATCTTCCTCCAAAAATTACCACGGTCCCTCTCCTGAGGTTTTCCACTAAACTATTTCCAATATGAGATCATAAAATATACCAAAAATATTATTTAAAAATCTATTAATTGATCCGAAAATCATAATTCTAAAATCAAAAACATATAAAATAATATGAAAAACCAAATTACCTAATTGTTTACTAACATTAAAATACTTGCGTCATTAAATTATGCATTATTCAAATAGTATATATGATGTTAAGTTAGGATATAAGATATGAACCATGCTTTGTGATCCTTTATATAACGACCCATACTCTACATACATTTTTATTACTTCAAAATTGAAGCATACTTATTAAAAAATATAACAAAACCATGAAAGGACCGTATAGTTATAGTGTCTTTAGAAACTGGGAAACATAAACAACTGGTTCATATATCATCTACGTTGTTTTCCATTTATTTCATCTTATCTAGATTACCTTCTTGGAATATCCTTCTTAATACCCTTCTTCCTGACCTGGGGAAAAGAAAACATACTAAATGGTGACCTCAAATTCTGAGTAAGGGTAAACAAAAGAAATATAAATCATATGATATTCATAAGAACATAACATTTTGAATATCATAAACTACTAAATATATCATAATATCATAACATGGGATAAATCATAGTGGTGAAATGTAATCCCGATAATATTAAAATGAAACATGAAACTTTGTGTCATACACACATAATCATAAAGAATCAATTCTTAGTAGTCAAGACTCATTTCCAAGACTATCCGAGCGGACAAAGTCCATTTCTAAACCGATTTCACTCCTTGTTTCTATCCTGTATCCCTAAACCGGATTAACCTGTCATTCCTGCCATGTCTACCTCATGAGATATAAATCTTTACCCATTGCATTAGAGGGAGATATAGGTCCCACTCATCTCAGAATTATACCATTATTATGTGTTCCACAATATCATAAATCATATATCATTGCATAACCCATGTAATAAAAATGGGATTCTTAAACATCATGCCATCATAACATAAATCATATAAGATAAAAAGGACATCATAAAATTAATTACATCATAAAATAATCAAATCAATGTAAAACTAGGGAGATAAACAGTACCTTATATATATCTTAGATGGAAAGTAATTTTGATAAAACACTTGAACTCCATTCTTGAAGAAAATATCCTTTCTACTTCAAAAACATTTTTACATTCATAACATTTCATAAAATTTTAAACTAAAAAATGTTGAATAAAAATAAACATGAAAACTTGTAAAGGATTATTCATGTAAATAATGTTCTATGAAATCATCACAATCCATTCATGCCGTATAACTTAAAAAAACATTCTTCTCGTACTTTGGCCGGAAAAGTCAAAAAGATCCTCGTACTAAAACGACACAATATTACATTCATATTTTTTAATAAAAACTCACCAATGGGTAAATTTGGATTTAAAAATTTTTAGGAGGATAGTAATAATATTACATATTGAGGAAACATGGATGTGGATGATAAATATTCCAAAGTAAATTCAGAAGTATAAACAATCTCGGATAAAAATGAGATTGTGATATTTTTCCTTACCTTAGGTCCGATATGCTTTGTACGTGTCTGAAACTCATATATAATGATTTAAATAATTTTATTGACTTATTTCTGAATCATAATCATTGTTATGATATCATATATGGTCATATTTTTAGCTTCTTATTAGTAATATTTCAATACTACTTGTTATTAAGGTGTTTATTGCTTTATGTTCTTATGTGTGTTTTGTCAAATAAATTAATATTCTTATTTTTAGGTTATAGATGCCTCATTTCCTGATTTTTATTAGTGTAATATATATCATATTTACTCATTAAATTCATTTATATAATCATTATTCAATGAAGATCATGTAGAACGAGTCGCATCACATAGTGGAGACAGTAGGTCGTACGTACGCACAAGCGATGATATCGTTCCCATGATCGTGTAATTGTATTGATGTTTATGTATAATATTTTATAATAAATATCACGTTAAAATAATAATATATAGTTATTATTTACACCATTATACCCATCCATGTAAGGTGGTGGTGGAAAACAGATTACACCACGTCGTGGAGAGGACATTCCGTACGTACACACGGACGGTGATTTCATTTTCCGTAGGATGGATAGAAGGTGAAATTGTGTTGTTTCATATTTATAATAACATATCAGTATATGAGTGATACTGATGTTATTAATTCATAATGAATCAACTAATTAAGAATATGTATAAGAAGATGAAATAAATTTGAAAGAATTGGTAACGAATATTACCTCTTCTTCGACACGCCTCTTTGAAACCTCCTCTTAGGGCAATATGATTGGTCTTTGAAAAATACCAGGACCTCTAGGATGTTTCTAGGGACATGGAGAAGATAAATTTGTCGGGTATGGCCAAGCATGAAGGCTCAAAGTGGTGTGAGGAAGAGAGGGAGGAGGTGCTCTTTTATATGGTAGGAGAGGGGCACCTTTGGTATTATAAGAAATATTAATTTATAATAAATTTCAACCCCATATAAAAACCTCCAAAAATTACTCAAATACAAAGATTATATGAGATAGGGTCATAATATCATCATAAAATAAAATTTAAAAATGTTGGGAATTTATTTTAAACATTATCAACATGATTTATCCTTATATAATCTATTTAATTTTATTTGTGGTAATAATATTCTACATTTTAAATCATTATAAATAATTACTTATATGTTGTGATTTGTCATTAATTATATACTGTATTACATTTTAGACCATATAAATTTTAATTTTTAATTTTTAATTATTTTAGTGATTTTTAAACAATTTTATAATATGTAATTTCTTTAAAATAACAATAGTGTCAATTTTGACACTATTCATTATTTGAGTTTAAATAAAATATATACAGAAGCTATGTTCAAAATAAAATATTTATTAGATTCATAACATTTCATTTTTATCTATAAAATTAGTGGAACACATTACATAGTTCACATAATATTTATTTTAATACTTTTAAAATCATTTATTTGATATTTCAATCAATAAAATAATTTAAACATCACTATTGTGTCATAATTAATTATTATTATTTAATAATTAAAAATTAAAATAAATTAATATGATGTAGATAATTGTATTATATTTTGTGTGACTATTCATGTTTGTTGTTTCATGAAGTTTATCGTTAAATTAAAATTATTATACATATAATATTTAAGAGAGTGACATGTTGTCACATTCTTTGGTTTTAATAATATTTAAATTATTTTAATGGTAAAAAGTACTAAAATGAATAAATTCTGACCCTTAGGTGGTAAGGGTTGACCTTTAGTCATCCAATAGAATTTTGGAAGGAGTTAGGGTAATTTTAAAATCTTATTTTTATCCTTAATTGCCCGATTTACCCTTAACTGCAGTAAAAAAATTACCGTAGTTACTATTCATAATATCAAAAAAAAGTAATGTAGTAATATAATTTGGACCCACTGAATCAAAATATAGAATCCATTTATCAAAATTAAAAACATAGATTTTTTAGTAATTAATTTAAAATTAATCCCGTTGTTAAGAAAATGGGTTTCAAAAGTTAAAACATTTCCAAAGATTGAAATGTATTTACATATTAATTCAATGTAAAATTAATTCTAATGACATACATTATATTAACTGGTAAAAATATATTATATTTGTATTTTGAAACCATTAAATATTATAGTTTAACCATATAAAATTTTTCGATGAAAAAATTTGTTTTAAATTAAAATATAGTGTGTTTTTACTATTCATTAAAATATGAAAGTTATCAAAATAACATGGAAAATATATCCAAAGTATATTTTTATATCCTGATTCCAACGAAGAGTTTTATTTTGTTAAATTGAACTTATAAACAAGTCCAAAAATAAATTAAAAGTGGGTGCGCCATTAAAAGGCGGCAAAATTGCAATTTTTTTTAAAATACTTATTTTAACTGAAAATTTTATTTTGTTCTCATACCATGTTCTAAATAATATGTAAGATTGATAATAATTTTATAAAATTCAAAATTCAGATAATACTATTCATAATGGCTAGTTTATAATATTACAATAATATATCATTGTTTAGTGAAACTCATTATTGCGTACTACACATGCTATCGAGGAAGGTCGTGATTGGTGTAATGCAAGCCAAGATAGTGTTGTGTACAGTGAAAGATTCTGTGGATGTTGCGTATAACATAAGTCATAAAAAATATACTTCTCATAAAATATAAGGGTGTTACATTTTACCCCCTTTATAATAAATTTCTCCCTCGAAATTCGTCACTTCGTAACAAATAGAGGAGGATACCTCTCCCTCATCATATCCTCAAGCTCCCATGTATCTTCTTCTACTTGGTGGTTCCTCCATAAAACTTTGACCAAGAGAGTGGTCTTGTTCTGTAGAACTTTTCCGCTTCGATCCAGAATCTATATCGGCTATTCATCATAAAAAAGATCTTGCTTCAGCGGTACAACTTCTGAGCAGAGTACATGTGAAGGATCAGATATGTACTTTCTCAGGAGATATACATGGAACACATCGTGAACTTGAGAGAGATTTGGTGGAAGCGCCAATCAGTAAGCTACCTTCCCAACATGATAAAATATTTAGAAATGACTGATATAACTAGGGATCAGCTTTCCCTTCTTTCCAAATCTCATTACTCTCTTCCATGGAGATATTCGTACGAAATCTTTATCACCCACTTCAAAATCTAGGTCTTTTCTTCAGTTATAGGCAAAAAAAAAATTTTCGACTCTAGGATGCTCTTATGTGTTGTTGAATAGATTGGACCTTTTCTGCCATCTCATCAACAAGATCAGCTTCTAATAGGTTTTATTCTCCAACTTCATCCCAACAAGTTGGAATTTGGCATTTCTTTCCATAGAGGGCTTCATAGGGCGCCATCTGAATACAAGAGTGAAAGCTATTATTATAAGAAAATTCCACCAAAGGTAGCTGTTGATCCCAACAACCTTTGAAATCCATATAGAAATCTCTCAACTTGTTTTCTAGAGTTTGAATTGTTCTCTTAGACTGACTGTCTGTCTGAGGATGATAAGAACTGCTGAAACTCAACTCTATATCTAGAGTACGCTGAAGACTTCACTAGAACATCGGGGTAAACCTCAGATCCCGATCAAATATATTTGAAAGCGGTACTCCATGAAATCTTACCACTTCCTTTACATATATCCTAGAAAGCTGATCCAGAGAGAAATATTCTCTAATAGAAATGAAGTGTTCCGACTTCGTAAGATGATCAACTATGACCCAGATACCATTATTTCCTTTGGATGTTCTAGCAAGTCCATTGTCAATGTCCATAGTGATGTTTTCCCATTTCCATTCTGGTATGGGTAATGATTTTAACATCCTTTTAGACTTCTGTCTCTCAAATTTAACTTGCTTACAAACCAAGCATCGAGATGCATATTTAACAACATATCTTTTCATGTCATCCCACCATAAGTACTCTTTCAGGTCTCTATACATCATCGTTCTTCCAGGATGAATAGAGAATGAATAAAAATGCGCCTCATCCAGTAGCTCCTTCTTTATTCTGGGATGGGAGCAACAAAAACATGATTCATGAACCTTAGTATCCCATCACAATCAAGGTTGAATTTAGGAACATTTCTCAACTTCTTTTGTAACTATACATCTTCTTTTTTGCGCCTCTTTAATCTTCACATGCATAGATGGTTGAACATTCAGTTGATAAAGATACCATTTTTCCCCTCCATTATAATTCCATGGTAAATCCTTTGTAAATCCATAAATATTGGATCTTTTGAGATCCTCATCATGGATAAGCTAGAATTGTATTGTCGACTTAATGAATATACCACCTTGTTTTCATTCCTAGGGTGGTAATAAATTGAGCAGTCGTAATCCTTATTCAGATCCAACCATCTTCTTTGATGCAAATTCAGCTCCTTTTGTGTGAAAATATACTTTAAACATTTATGATCAGTATAAATATCACACATTTCACCATAATGGTAATGCCTCCAAATCTTTAATGGAAAGATTACCGCAGCTAACACCAAATCATGAGTTGGGTAATTTTTCTCATGAATTTTCAACTGTCGTGAGGCATAAGCCATCACTATATCGTTTTTCATAAGAAAACACCCCAATACCTTCTTGGATGCATCACTGTAGATGACAAACCTTTCTCCACTTCAAGGTAGTGTGAGCACATGTCCACTAGATGACCATCTTTTCAACTCCTTGAAATTATCTTCACACTCCTCCGTCCACATGAACATAACTCATTTTCGAGTCAACCTAGTTAGTGGATTAGATAATCGTGAAAAATATTTCACAAAATGTCAATAATATCCAGCCAAACAAAGAAAACATCAGATCTCAGTTACTTTTTTTGGTCTTGACCCTCTTTCGATAACCTATGTCTTTGATGGATCCACATATATCCCCTCTATTGAGATTATGTGACCCAAAAATGAAACTATTGTGAAGCCAAAATTCACACTTGGTAAATTTGGAATAATGCTTCTTCCTTTCTTAGGGTCCTTAATACAATTCTCAAGTGATATTCACGTTATTCCTTTCTCTTTGAATAGACAAGAATATTGTCCTTAAAGACTACCACAAATTGATCAAGATAGTCTCTAAAGACTTTATTCATTAGATCTATGAAGATAGCAGGGGCATTAGTATGACCAAATGGAATCACTATAAATTCATAGTTTCCATACCTTGTACAAAAATCCTTCTTTGGAATATCCTCTTTTTTGAGCCTTTATTGATGATATCATGAACGAAGATCAATCTTGTCAAAGTATTGGGCTCCCTGTAGTTGGATAAATAATTCATCAATGCATGGGAGAGGACATTTTTTCTTAATAGTGATCTTGTTAAGTTCTCGATAATCAATGTAGAGTCTCATTGATCCATCTATCTTCTTAACAAACAGAATAGTTTCTTTACAAGGTGATGCACTTGGGAATATGAATACTTTATCAAGATTCTCTTGGAGTTTCATCTTCAATTCTTACAACTTAATTGGGGCCATTCTATAAGGTTTCTTTGAAATGGGCCTAACACCCGGTATGAGTTCTATTGAAAACTCAACATCAAGATTTGGTGGAAGACAAGGCAATTCCTCCAGAAAGACATTATCAAACTCCCGTACAATGGGTGTATTCTTAATCATGAGTTTCTCTCCAACCATTTGAGATAAATAACCTTAATTTATTGGAAAATTACCCATAAGATGGATGAAATTTCCACTGGAAGGTTATATTCATTCTTGCATCAATAGTTGATAGTAGATTGATCGGGAATATTAAATGTGAATTCCATTATTTGGAAATTGATATGAGATCCATATAATGAAATCCAATCCATGCTAAGAATCACATCAAATTGCACTATAGGATGGATCACAAGATTTGCAGGAAGAAATTTCCCACAAACTTCAATCGGAGAAGAATTGTAAACTTTTGATGTGAATGTTGTACCATTAGGAGTTGTCACAGCTAACTCAACATCTAATTTCTGAGGTAGTACGACAATACCCTTATAAAATTCTTCATAAATAAAAGAGTGGGTGGATCCATGATCAAATAGAATATTTTGTACTTTAGGGAGGATGGTAAGTGTACCTTTCACCTCTTCTTTATCGTACTCCACATCGCCAATAATAATTGCATGTGAATTTCATTTGTCTTTGGCCTTAAGAGTTTGTTTATGTCGATCATCATCATCAACCCTTGGATTTGGGCATTGATTGGCATAATTCCCTGTCTACTTTCACTTGAAACATTTAAGTGTAGGAGGTGCATTCTGTGTATCCCTTTCTTTGTTCGCATCCTTAGACATCTTTTTCCCATCATTGCGGCATTCAACTACCCGATGACCTTCTTTTCCACACTAAAAACATTTTCTTGACCCTTTAAGACAATTCCTTCCAAGTTTCTTTCCAAAATTTGAGCATAAAAGAAAACTCATCTTCTTTTCAATGTGGTCTTTATATTTTCCTTTGAATTACATTTTCCTCTTCTTACCAAACCTATATGACTGATGGGTTACTCCAATATCCATCTCAACCTTGAGAGCACATCAAACAATTTCCTCGTATCTATTGAAGTCCCTTATGGCTAACACCTTTCTATGAAATGGTTATAAGCCACTAAAGAATCGATCAATTTTACTCTCAGGGTGGATAATAATTCTGGATGCGTACCTTGGAAGTCTTGTAAAATTTTCTTCATATGTACCAATAGATTCATCATCCTTTTTCTTTAGTTCAAGAAACTCTTTCTCCATCTTTTTTCGAAGAATACGAGGGGAGTACTTATTGAAAAATAAGTTCATGAACTCATCCCATTCCATGGATTCAATTTCATCTCTTGGACTCGTAGTCTTGATAAGATTCCACCATTGATCTGCTTCACCTTCCAAATGATATACTGATAAAATGACTTTATCATGTTCTAAAAATCGAAGAACCAAATATATCTTTTTAGTTGTAATGATCCATTTTCAGCCACTAATGGATCAGTAGACCCGCTGAATGAGGGTGGACGCTGTCTCATTAATGATTCAACAGAATGTTTCTCCTTCCTTTTCTCGTTCGGAAGTCTTGAATGATTTATATCATGAGAAATTTGTGTAATCATGGATACAAGATTTTTCATTCCATCTCCCAAAACGTTTGGTTGCTCTGGGTGACAATCACTGCATTGACCGTCGCATTCTGCATTAACACAGTTCATTCGGGTTCCAGACATTGACTAAAACCAAGAAGAATAGTTTCAAAAATACTAATTATAATTGGAAAACCACATAATAAAATTTCACACTTATGGTCTTATCATAGGTTGTTCATGGACATTTCTAAAACACTATGATTTTTCTATGCTTAGATATATCCTTAGGGTTCTTACTAAGGATTTCACGTCCTAGTTTCCAATGGTTGACTATAACATCCCTCTGATACAAACTATAACAACCCATACTCTACATACATTATTATTTCTTCAAAATGGAAGCATACTTATTACAATATATAACAAAACCATGAATGGACCATAGAGGTATGGTGTCTTTAGAAACTGGAAAACATAAACAACTGGTTCATAAATCATCTACGTTGTCTCCCATTTATTTCATCATATCTAGAGTCCATTTTTCGAATATCCTACTAAATACCATTCTTCATGGCCTGGGGAAAAGAAAACATACAAAACGGTGAGCTCAAATGATCAATAAGGCTAAACAAAAGAAATAGAAATCATATCATATTCATAAAAATGGAACTTTTTAAATATCTTAACCAGCAAAAGAGATCATAATATCATACAATGGGATAAATCATAGTGGTGAAATGTAATCCCAATAATCATAACATAAAACATGAAACTTTGTGGAATACACACATAATCATAAAGAATCATTTCTTATTAGTCAAGACTCATTTCAAAGACTATCCTAGTGGACAAAGTCCATTTCTAAACCGAGTTCACTCCTCGTTTTAGTACTGTATCACTGAACCAGATTAACCTGTTGTTCCATCCATGTCTATATCATGAGATATAAATCCTTACCCAATTAATTGGAGGGAGATATAGGTCATACCCATCTCATAATGATACCATTATTATTTGTGCCACAAAATCATAAAACATATACCATAGCCTAACTCGTGTAATAAAAATGGGATTCTTAAACAACATGCCATCATAACATAAATCACATAAGATAAAAAGGACATCATAAAATTAATTATATCATAACATAATCAAATAAATGTAATAATAGGGATAGAAATATAACCCAATATTATCTTAGATGTAAAATAATTTTGATAAAACACTTGAACTCCATTCTTAAGGAAAATATCCTTTCTACTTCAAAAATATTTTTCCTTTCTTAACATGTCATAGAATTTTAAACTAAAAGAAGTTGATTAAAAATAAACATGGTAATTTGTAAAGGAAGATTCATAGAAATAATGTTCTATGAAATCATAACAATCCATTCATGCTGTATAAGTTAAAAAAACATTCTTCTCATACTTTGGCAGTAAAAGTCAAAAAGTACCTCGTACTAAAAACGACAAAAGATTCCATTTATATCTTTAAAAAAAACACAAAAATGGTTAAAATTGGATTCAAAAAATGGTAGGAGTATAGGAATAATATTACATATTTAGGAAACATGGATATGGATGATAATTATTCCCCAGTAAATTCGGAAGTATAAACAATCTCGGATAAAAATGAGATTACGATATTTTCCATTACCTTACGTCTGATATGATTTGTACATGTCCGAACCTCCTGCATAATGATTTAAATAATGTCATTGACTTATTACTGAATCATACACATTGTTATGATATCATATATGGTAATATTCTTATATTTTTATTGGTAATATTTCATTGCTAGTTGTTATTCGTTTGTTTATTGCTTTTTGTTCTTATGTGTGTTTTGTCAAATAAATTATTATTATTCTTTGTAGATTATAGATAGCTCATTTACATAATGGTATTACTGTAATATATATCATTTTTACTCATTAAATTCATTTATATAATCATTATTCAATGAATATCATGTAGAAAGACTCGCATCACATCGTGGAGAAGGTAGGCCGTACGTATGCACGAGCAATGATATCGTTCCCATGATCGTGGAATAGTATTGAAGTGTATGTATAATATTTCAGAATCAATATCACTGTACAATAATCATTTATAGTTAATTTATAAACCATTATACCCATCCATGTAAGGTGGTGGTGGAAAACAGATAACACCACATCGTGCAGACTGTATTTCGTACATACGCACGCGCGGTGATTTCATTTTCTGTAGGATGCATAGAAGTTGAAATAGGGTTGTTTCAAATTTATAATAACATATACGTATATTAGTGATACTGATTTTATTACTTCATAATGAAAAAACTAAATTATTATAAGTAGAAGAAGAAATAAATTTGATGAAATTGGTAACGGATATTACCTCTTCTTCGACACGCCTATTCGAAACCTCCTCTTAGGGAACTAAGATTGGTCTTTCAAAAAACCAGGACCCCTAGGATGTTTCTAGGTAAGTGTATAAGAGAAATTGGCAAGGTTTTGCGGACATTGAAGGCTCAAAGTGCTGTGAGGAGGAGAGGGAGGAGGTGCCTTTTTATAAGGGAGGAGAGGGAAACCATTGGAATTATAAGAAATATTAATTTATTATAAATTCCAACCTCACATAAATACTTCCAAAAATGACTAAAATCCAAATAATAGATGAGATTGGGTTGTAATATATTTATTCAATAAAATTTAGACAAGTTGGGAATTTATTTTAAACATTATCAACATGATTTATCATTATATAATCTATTTAATTTTATTTGTTGTAATAATATTCTAAATTTTAAATCATTATAAATAATTAGTTATATGTTTTGAATTGTCCATAATTGTATACATTATTACATTATAGACTATATAAATTTTAATTTATAATTTTTAAATTTTTTTGTGAATTTAAACAATTTTATAATATGTAATTTCTATGAATTAACAATAGTGTCAATTTTGACAATATTCATTTATTTGAGTTTAAATAAAATATATAATGAAGATATGTTCGAAATAATATATTACATAGATTAATAAAATGAAATTTGTATCTAGAAAATTAGTAGAACACATTATATAGTTTACATAATATTTATTTTAATACTTTTAAAATCATTTATTTGATATTTCAATCAATAAAATAATTTCAACATCACTATTGTGTCATAATTAATGATAATTATTTAATCCTTAAAAATTATAAGTAAATTCATATGATGTAGATAATTGTATTAGATTTCTGGATACTTTTAATGATCTAATCTTCATGATGTTTATCACTATATTAAAATTATTATACTTATAAGATTTTAGAGAGTGACATGTTGTCAGTTTCTTTGGTTTTAATAATAATTAAATTATTTTATTGGTCAAAAGTCTATAAAATAAATTTATTCCTACCTTTAGGTGGTAAGGGTCTACTTTTATTCATCCAATAGAATTTTAGTAGGTGTTAGGGTAATTTTATAATCTTATTTTTACCCATAATTACCTGATTTACCCTTAACTGCAGTAAATAAAAATTACCATAGTAACTATTCATAATATCAAAAAAATTAAAAGTAACCTATTAAAATAATTTGGACCCACTGAATCCATATATGGAATCCCTTTTTCGAAATTAAGAACACATATGTTTTAGTAGTTAAATTAAAATTAATCCAATTGTTAAGAAAATGGGTTATAAAAGGTAAAACATTGCCAAAGATTGAAATGTTTTTAGCTATGAATTCAATGTAAAATTAATGCTAATGAAATAAATTATATTAAATGGTAAAATATATTCTATTTATACTTTAAAACCATTCAATATTATAATTTAATTATATATATTATAGAGATTAAAAAAGTTGTTTTTAATTAAAATCTAGCGTGTTTTTACTATTCATTAAAATATGAAAGTTATCAGAATAATATGAAACATTTATCCAATGTAAATTTTTATATCCTTATTCAAAATAAAAAATTTATTTTTTCAAATTGAACTTATAAACATGTCAATAACTAGATTTAATGTGGGTACGCCATCAAAAGGTGGTAAAACTGTATTTTTTTTAAAAAAATACTTATTTTACCCGAAAATTTTATTTTGTTCTCATACCATGTTCTAGAAAGTATGTAAGATGAAAAATAATGTTATAAAATTAAAAATTCAGTTAATACAATTCATAAAGTCTATTTTATAATATTATAATTATATATCGTTGTTTAGTGAAACTCAGTATTGCGTACTACACACACTATCGAGGAAGGTCGTGATTGCATGTAATGCAAGCCAAGATAGTATTGTGTGCAGTGAAAGATTCCATTGATGTTGCGTATAACATAAGTCATAAAAAATCATACTTCTCATAATATATCTGGGTGTTACACTTCAAGAGTTAAAATTGTGGTCATGTTTTTTTATGTTAAATACTAGTTATACCTTGGGAGAGTTAACAAGCTTGGGTGTCATTGAACTCACTATTAATATTATATGCACTAGTGTTTTTGAATAGAAAAATTTTATATCCATGATTGTATCTTTTATTGGTATTTTGAGTAATTTTAGGGAAAATTTTATTATATATAATTAAGAGTATAGATATGTTATTCTATCCTTGATATTTAGATTTTTTACACATTAAGATATATGCATGGAGAAGGGTTCAACCTGAGTCTCTCTCTCTTTATATATCTCAATGTGTATTGTACCTTCTGATGATTTTATATATTTTTTGGATTTTTCCATGATACATATGCTATCCGTGAATAATATTTAAGACTACATGTCAAATTTTGTGTATAATGTATATGTTATTTCCTTTGGTATAATAATAAATCCAACATTTATGTATATTGATATGGATTATGTTAGGCTTCCTAGTGTCTTGGTTTTCACCTTGTTAATAAATTTTAGTGTATGATTATTTATTATTTTTTATTACATGCACTCATATATATTGTTTTCTTTATGTTAAGGATTATTTAGTGTCATGCTACTAAATCATGCACACATACAAATCACCGTATATTTTGGATGTGATGATTTTCCTATCAAGGATCTAGAGAAGAGAAATTACATTTTTTCTATTGTTTATTATTTATAGGCTTCACATGAATTATATAAAATATATAGATACCCCCTTAAGTTTTTTATAGTTAATACTATTATTATTATATATATCTTTAATATTTCTTTTTATATGATTGACTGATCTTGTTTATCATAGCTTTTATTGAGGAAGTATGATTTTTATGGGGTTTATATATATGATTAAAGGTGAAAATATTATTGTGGTTTTAATGATTTCCTGATTCCCTATTAGTTATTGAAATATTTTTTTATTTATCTTTTTGTAACTGTATCAAGGGTGAACAATACATATTATATGGACCTGGCCATCCCCAGTATCCAATAACTACTACATTATTTTGATATGATCCCAATTGCATGATTTGATATAGACCATGCCTATCCTAGGATAGTAAAGTAAAAAATAAAATTTGTCCCGTTTTTCAGGAATTATAATTTTAGTGAATAGTTTATTTGAGATAAGTTGGATGAAACATGTTAGAAAATAATTATTATTTATGGAAAACACCTATATAGGAAACACCATAGTCATTAAAGTTGAGGGATTGATTTTATTGTCATTAATTGTTCCAGATATTATATTTTCATTATGTGGGTTCTTCTGTTATGGTAAATTGATTTACTCTTGGACCAGTATTTAAAAATTGTGTGAGTACATGATTTATATTTGGAATGTATGTTCACATGAAATGTTCTTTCATTTATGTGGTCGGAAATAATTATATAAAATGTGTTTATATATAAATTCCTACAATGAGTGAGTTATTGTTATCTTCAATTAATAATTTGTGTAATTTTAATAACTTAATCATATAGTAATAGATTTTTATAATAATGATTCATTTTATTAACAATGATATTAAAAAACCTATTGTGTTAACTCAATCCTTCGGATTATTTAATAGATGGTGTTACAAAACATAAATGAAAAAAATTAATTATTTCATCATCAAAATAATTATTCTATGAAATAATTTAATGGAGAAGTATATGGAAGGATTTTAGTATGACCAAATATGTACAAATATGTATAAGATGGTGGAGTAGATGATAATTCTAAGGTGATCCCTATAGTATATGGTTCTGAGAATATTTAAGTTGGGATTTTTCATATAGTACTAGTTGGAGGTGGTGGAATGAATTATGCAGAAGCCACTATGGTGGAAGACATAGTCATAGCTTTTAGGTTAGTGGAGGCCTATAAGATAATATTGACTAAATTGATGGTATCCATATAATATTTTTTCAATTATAGAAAAATAATTATAATGAGTGATGTTATAAGAATTTATGCTTCATGGGATAGATGGGTTATATTATGATGAAATTGTTCTATTAGATAGGCATGAGAACCTATAATGGGATGCATTTCATTATTTATTCATTATGTATTACATTCCCAAGAAACATTCGATTGGTAGTGTCCATGATTTTTTAAATAATCATCACGGAGGACAATAGGTGGTGAACTACATGTCCTAATTCTAAAATTTTCCATGCTTTTCAACCATAATATATGATAACGATACTAAAAAATCCCACAAATATGAAATGGGCCAAGGAAATTGACTATGATAGTATGTAATGATTTAAAAATTATTATTTTATTCTAAGATTATTCAAAAGTATATCAATAATATGAATGAAATATCAATGATTATAGTAGTGGGTATTTAATTCCTGTGAAGGGTGATTTAGGGATAAGGATCCTCACTTCATCTTTGAGGGGGACCCTTGGATGTATTCTTTATATTTGTGAAGTCATTACTTGTCTAATTATCATGATAAAGTATATTGTTATAGTGGGGAAGATTTTGGATGGATTTTAATCTAATAGATCAATATTTGTTTGTTTACATTGCATGGTATAATGCAAGGCAGAGACTAGACATAGAATTAAAAATATTTCACTAGGGGATCAATAAATATATAAATTAGTGCATTACCAGACTAGATTAAGAAAAGACGTAGATATGGATCTGGAATTTACTAATATCTAGTACAATATGAATTGGTCCTGTAGTAATTTAGGGGATTATCGGGTCAATATTATGGATGTAAAATAGATAATATTTTTAAATTTTTACTTGGTTCCAGTAGATACTAATATTATATAATTAATAGTGAGAACTATGGTTTGGGTTATATTTCATTTTCTAAATGCATTTTTTTGACATGAAAGTAGAAAAATCATTTTAGTTTACCCATTATATGGATAATATAGTGTTATAATTAGAGTAGTAATCAAATTTAATGACCATATACACACCATTAGTATATATATTGGATTACACTATTTGATTCATAGGTGTTTCATAGTTTTTGGTCACCATGGAAACATACAAGATTTATTTTTATTAGATATATCAATGATATAATTTATATGATAACAACAGATAATAGGGGTTGGGGATCACATAAATGGCGATGAAAGGTGGGTTTCATTCATTTATATCTTGGGTGATATTCATACCTTTATAAAATAATAATATATCAATGTTGGTTAATATAGAATTGACCTTTATTATTTAGGTGTCATTATTTCCCAGATGCATAGTATTGTTTATTTTGAGTATATTAGGTAATTGATTTACCAATTTTAAATTTATTTTTTGACCATTTATATATTTTTTTAGTGAATATTTCATAGCTTTATCATTTTAGAGATAGATGGAGTTTTCCATTGATATCGTGCAAGGTGTTGGGCCCATACCAATACCCACATATTAGATGGCATTGACCGAGTAAAGAGATATAAAAATTCATCATTATGACCTTAATGTATTGGAGTCAATGCATCATATTATCAATCCATGGGTGCTCATATGATATTAAACAACAATGATAATAACATATATAGTACATTACAGGGATTATATAAATATGTAAATGAAAAATAAATAAAATGTATTACAATACACTAGGATTTTCAAAGAGAAACTTCATTTCAATAGCATATATATCCTAAAAAGCAATGATTATGAGTAAATTTAATACCTTAAGACATTAGGAAAAATTTATTTTTATTTTAATTCAAACATCTTGATAAATTTTAATGCACACAACATTCAATGTGAATGAAACAAGATTCGATGTAAAAGAAATTAATTAAAAATAACTGTTATTACCTAGCCGTCAAGTTGGAGGGCTTGAATAGTAAATACTAAACTTTTAAAATTATAATTTTTATAAATTAATAAAATATATCCAATTGTTATATATTGGTTAAAATAATATGAACATAATTTTAAAGAAAAATAAGGGGTTTCCAAAAAACAAACCGGTTTTCAAAAAGGTTTTATAATTACTCTTTGCGCACAGAATTTAAAATTAATTTTAAAAAAAATTTGAATTAATTTTTAAAATAATTTTTTGGAAATATATATATTAATATTATCTTTTAGTTTGTTATTGTGAATTTTCTGATGAATATTAATTTTCAATGAATAATGAGAAATACAAAATTTTAATAGAAAATTTCATTTTTAAATAAATTATATATAAAGTTAAATAATATTTAAAATTTGATTCAATGTAAATTTAGTTCAATTATATATCTATTAATATAATTTATTTCATTGGAATTATTTTCATATTGAATTTTTATATAAAAATAACATTTACATTAGAAACGTTTCTATTTTAAATCCCACATTCTCATCATGTGTGACGGTTTATTTTTTAATTAAAATTTCTGGACATCTATGTATGGTATTTGGAAAAAAATTCCATATTTGGAATCATTATAATAGATATTATCTAATAAGTATACTTTATTATTTTCTATAATGAATTGTTAAAATAGTAAAAAATATTTATTATAGTTAAGTTAAATTTGGGATTATTGGGGTTTAATCTAAAAGGAAAAGAGATAAAATGTCCCAAAACATTACCAAAAACAATTTTTTGGTAATATTTCAACCTATTATGTCCTTGTTTTCCATATTCATACATTTTTTATCCTGTTAAAATTTGAAAAACATGGTTACAGTGTTTTCTTTTCAGAATTTACAAATGTGTCACTAACCTCACTTATAATAGGTCACCGACACTCATATCATATTCACACATAATAACTCATTTGTTTCATCAATTAAAATACCAAATTTATTAAAAAATTATTCCCCTAAACCTATAATCCTTATCCTAGTATTAAATCCAACCTATAAATCATTTTGGTAAAAACCAAAAGATGTTTTTTGATGAGGAGGTAACATCACTAACCGATCATTTAATTATATATATTCCTCCAACATGTAATATAATTTTATGAAAACAATGATATATTAACAATTATATATTACATATAATAAGTCATTATATTGTTAATTTAATAACCATAATCCTTCTCATCTTATATTAAATACATTAGGAAATCATCTTTTGTGTGTGAGAGAAATTACAATATCACAAAATGATGTCATTTGTTTTCCATTACCAAATTTCAGGGATAGATATAATGATTCATTCAAAATTTATATATTATATTTATGATATAATTATACTTTTGGAATTATTATATCTTATATACCTTCTTACATTCCATTTTATGAGGGATATGATATGTTGCCCGTGTGTATGGTGTGCTACTACAAAAAGAAGCTATGTTATTTTCTTTTCTCAAACAACATTAATGAATGGTTTTAAGGATAAACGATAATTATTATATTTTTTATAAAAATAAATTTTAAAATAAAATATCATATATATCATTTTATCTTATAGTCCAATAGAAAAGTATAATTTCGCTCATGTGTTTGTGAGGACAATTGCCTCTACGTCACGATCTGAAATGCTATTCCGGTTATTATTACATATATTTAAAATAAGTTAGGTTTTATAAATTTAAAATATGTATATATCATAATAATTTAATTTTTAAAGATGAATTTATATATATCTTTATTTCATTTCATCTATTTAGAAAATTGGAAACAAGGTTCATGCGTACGTACACCTTATAATAATCATAAATAGTATACACTATTTTCTCTATCTATCATTTTATATTACATAAAATAAATATAAAATGAATATATATGATATTAAAATAATTTTTAAAATAATATAGATAATTTAACCATTATAAAAGTAAAATGAAAAAATTTACTAATCCAAATTTTACTTGAAAGAAGAAGCAATTATCCCATAAAACAGTGATCATTGCAAAGACCCAAGAATTCTGTTGAAATTTGTTTTTTTTAAATAAATGGGATTATTATGAGTTTGTAAAAATTTACGACACTTGATTCCAAGGCATGATGTACCCAGAATCAATTTCAGAAGATTTGTTCGGGTATGTTCAGTAAACGTACGAGCATGATTTTATAACTTTTGAACTGTTGCTCGGAACTGATATCTGAGGGCACTGTTGAACTCACAATGCCAATATTTTCTTATGAGGACTTTCCCCTCGATGTCATATGGTCAAGAATAAAATATAGTTTTGTCATTTTTATATTATAACATAAAAAAATAAATTACAGCTTTATTTTTATTCTTGGTGCTGAAAACCTCCAAGTGGAGGATAGAGGTGGAGGCCAGCACACCATAACCTCTCATGAGAGGTTATGGAGGTGGGGCCCACTTGAACATAACCTCCCTTGGGAAGATATAATTTTGGTGGGGACCACTCGAGCTTGGAACCCTTGGAACCCCCATTTAAGGTGGAGAAAATCTTCAACTCCCCTTTATTTAATTTATGCCAACCCTCTTCACTTAATTGAGCCAACTCCACTACATTAATTAAATGACATGTCTCATTTAATTAAAAACCCAAAATTGAATTATTGTTCCAAAAAATAATAGACAACACTTTATTCTATTATTTTTCCCTTGGAATTTTTGTGGAGCTTGGGGAGGAGAAAAACTCTCCAATGAAAAATGACCACTGAAGAACGAAGAACGCTCTCCCGACGTAGAACACCGATGAGGGAAGTCTTTGACTATGAATAATGACCCCCTCTGACTTTCTTCCTCGGACTCCTTCAATGTGGGATGTGTTCGTCTATCACGGATCGATGACCATCTTTCCGCGATGTCAACGAATGACGACTGGCGAATCAAAGGTTGGGTGATTAATTCTTGTTGATGTTTTATCCTTTTTCTTATGTTCTTCAAAGGAGATAATGGGTTTGTTGCAGACGTATTAATGGCCATCTTCTTCTCATGATGGTCCAAATGATACCTCCTTAAACGTAGAGGGTGTGGGCCAACGTAAACTGGCCCGACATCCTCCATCAATTTTTCTCTTCTTGTGGCATTCTATGGCAAGGCGATGAGGCGACGGCGCCGAAGGCAGCAGCGAGGAAGGCTGTGCTACCCGCACCCTCTACGAATCGGGCCACCCCCGTGGTGCACCGATGCTTCCGACCGAACACTGCCTCCTAGCACCCTGTCCGAAAGGGGGCTCCCCTACGCTCGGCCTCCTAGTGCCCTGCTCAACGTGCGGACCGCCTGCCCATGGCCTCCCTGAGCCCTGTCATGCATTGCCTGGCACCCCGCCACCTCCTAGAACCATGTCTCACCCTACCCGGCACCCCCTATGTCTGCCTGACACCTACCGTGCCCTACCCAGCAACACCGCAGCCTCCTGGCACCCTATCTCGCCCTTCCTGGTTCCCCTGCGGCCTGGCCGGCCCAGGTGTGTCCTGCCTGGTGCCCACACAGTCTGCCCGGCGCCCTTGCAAGAGTTCTCGTGGCATGCCGGGCCCCTACTGCCCCCTACCAGGCACACCTATGGCCTACCCTGCGTCCAACTGGCCTACCCATGCCCCTCGCGCTCTCCCCGCGGCCAGCCCGTGCCCAAGACGACCTTATAGATGGCCTCCTGGACGATCGGCCACCCTAGCCGAGTCACCTAATCCATGCCCCTCACGGCGCTGGCTGACTGGCCCCAGACTTCAGGCCGGGACATCTATGTGGTGACATCCCGGCTGAATCATCCTCGTAGTCCGCTGGGTCGGGCCCAGCAAACTAGGTCGAACTTCATGGGCTGACCCACCCAACGGGCCAGGTCAGGCCCAGTGAGTTTGAACAGCTCGACCCAGACCAGGTCTTCTTAGACTGGGTTGGGCTGAGATGGTCCGACCATGTCTGATCGGACCTAGACCCTCTACTATCCCGTTACATACTTTGGCCATATCTTTGGCACCAAACGTCTGTTTGACGAAAAGTTAGCGGCACTGGTATTCATGGAACATGAATGCCCCTTTGAGAATTATCCACTAGAGTTTGGGATACATTTGAGATACAGTCAGGTTGGATTGTACATGACTCCAACAGGGCCCCTGGGACTAAGAGGCTAATAACAAACAGACTGGGTGTCTGATTGATGTGTCTTCTATTGCGTTGATACCCCTATGTGTGACAGACCAATGAGATAATTCTTATTGGCACTTCCTGGAAGTTGGAGTATCGACCAGTAGCTCATTGTGCAAATCCTTCCAGAGGCGAGAAGACAGAGTACAGAGACCTAGTAGTTGGCTGAGACCTAATGACTTCTTGTCCAATTTAACTCGATGTTACTCGTCAAGCCTAGTGGGAAGATCCTCTATGTGACGCGGCTGACCCACGGTTGGGAGTGCCTCTGTGTGGGTGAGACAGACCCATGGTACTTGATATGAGGAGTACCTCAGAACGATATAAGGGTGGGCACCTCTGTGTGAGCGCGGCAGTCCCACGGTGGGGAGTGCCTCTGTGTGATGCAGAAGACCCACGAGACTCGATAAGGGGAGTACCTCAATATTCCAAGGATAGTGGGAAGCGCATCTGTGTGATGTGGCAGGCCCACTGTACTCGATAGAGGAGGAGTACGTCACGAGCCGTGGTTTCGATAAAAAAACCCTGGTTTGGGCCGAGCCAGTAACTTTGTGCATTCTTCATGATTGAGATGGATTACTTGATAAAATAGGTATATGTATGGTCATTTACATACGTGGGTTTATCTGGTGATTTCATACATTGTTGTTTATCCTTGTTGGTTTTTTTGATACCTTGAGGGTCCCAGGGTCCCAATATAGTATCGTTATACTCACCCCTACACAGGGTTTTCCAGAACATGATTGTGTAGGTTATAGACCAAGGACAGTGCTGACTGGGGTAGAGAGTAGCAGGACTGTACGACACCTGGGGGTGGACCACTCCATGTGACGGTACAGAAAGGATACAGACGGACGATAGTGCTGAGGAGGCCATCTGTACCTACCCTTCTTATTGGAACCTCTAAGGATGACCCAGTAGCTGCTTTACTTTTCTTCAGTTGTACATGCATTCTGTTATACTTTTACTTTCCTGGTGGGCTTGTATTTCTGTCCCCTTTTACATTCTAGAACATATTTTGTGTATACCTTTACTTATATTTTTTCTTCCAGTTGTGTAACTTGATGTATTTGTTTATAGTTATAAACTAAATTCCTTCCCAGTTTAGGGATTTACACCTTTGGTACATGTCGCTAGCCCCTGGCCTATGGAAGGCGTGTTAGGGGTAGTCACGATATGGGTATGGGGGGAAGGTTCATGACAAATTTTTATTAGAGGAGTTGGTTCTACCAAAGAACATAGAACTATGATCATTATTTTCTATGAAGCAATAGTGTTAAGGGTAATATGTGTGGTTTTCAGTTCAGGGAGTCCACTGTTGGTGCGGGCAGCCAACATATCCATACACCAGGACTTGGACATCTGATTTCCAATTCAGTGCATTAAAACACTGATTGTGTGCGTGATTCCAAGAGTTTTCTTTAAGTTAGGTCAACCAAGTCAGCTCACCAGGTATAAAATTTTGACCATGTTGTGTCTAATTCGTCCAAAATGTTTCCCTAAGGATGACCAGTTAGAGCCCCGAGAGTCATATGTACTGACAACCCACCGAGAAATGAGGCCTTAGTGCAAGGCCCTTTACCTTTTTAGGCCTCAGTGGTACTACTTTCCGTTGGGATACCGATTCCACCAACCCCACCAGTAGACGATTCATGCCACTTTAGCATGTTTCACGAGTTCCAGAGCTAGAGGCCACCCAGGTTCAGGGGAGAGATGGACCAAAAGATGGATGATGATTGGCTGGAGGCTGTGGTGAGATTCTTCAGGCAAGTAGGGAATATAGCAGACTACATGGTGATCCTTGCCGCGGGTCACCTTTATGCAGTAGTAGCCAGATGGTGGATCTTGATGCTCTAGGTGCAGGTCGAGGCGATGCTACTCTGCACAGACGTCGAGAGCCTGTTTTGGGTGGATTTTGTCCTAGCCACACTCCATGGATTTTGGATATAGGAGATACTACATCTACAGTAGAGTAGCATGATGGTTGAACAGTAATCAGCAAAGTTCACCGACCTATCACGCTACTCCTTAGATATGGTGTGGGACCCATTCTTCATGGCTTGGACCTTCGTGCGGGGCATCTGGAGAGGGATTAGAGCCTCTATGATCTCCCTCAGCATCCTGACACAGGCGGGGGTGTTAGAGAGAGCCCTCATAGTGGAGTGTATTTATTTCTGAGCAGTCTCCAGCAGCGAGAACCACCACTGCCCAAAACGCAGCGAAGCCTTCTATAGCTGGTAGTAGACAGATGTCGCAGAGTACTAAGTGGATCATACCTACATGTGGTCGATGGTATGGCTCCGGATCGGTTGTGCAGGTCACACAGAGCAGAGATACAAATTCTAGTAGCAGGCATTTTTACTCATGCTGCGGGTAGGGTCACATGGATTGTGATTGTCTGACCCGCTGTTCAGATGATCACCAGACTATTGAAGGACCTCCTAGGAAGAGGGAGAGGTTCGAACGAGGCAGTCCACAGGGAGGAGGCAGACATTGCAGAAGAGTTGGACGTCCAGCTGGGGGTGGATGACATTACGAGGTGTTACCACCACCACCACCACGAGGTCCACCCCAACTGTCGAGAGTAGGTGTATAGAAGAGAGATCATCTTCAAGAAGATGAGTCCTTTGATCATGGTACTCCAGAGATGATTCTAGGTATGATCTGTGTTTATTCCACCATAGCTGCAATTCTAATAGACACAGGTTCCTGTCACTCATTAATTTCTACTTCCCTCGTTCGGAGCTCCTAGATTCCGACAGAGTCATTAGCTTGATCCTTATGGATAAAGACTCCAAAGGGAGCTTATTCAACGATTACGCACTGTTTCTGGTAGTATGAGCTTACTCTAGGAGATAATAGCTTCTGTTGGGATCTCCTAGTAGCGGCATTGAGGCCTTTCGATGTCATCATAGGTATGGACTGGTTATCTACAGTCCAGGCTCAAATTGACTGTATTAGGCGCAATGTGCGGTGTGTCCACACGGATGGGACTAGGTTCACCTCCACCGGCGGGAAGTGAGTCTTTGGAGCACAAGTCTGACTTACTCGGAGTAGGATACAACCAATCCCTAATCAGTTGGCATGCCTTACCCTCGGAGCAGTATATGTGGAGAGTCCGACTTATCTTGTAGTGGTGGACCAGTACACGTATGTTATCCCTAATTATGTTCTAGGTATACCTCCATCTAGAGAGGTGGACTTATACATTGACATGTACCCCAGGATGACACAGATATCTACACCAGCATATCGGATGGCTCCCACTGAGCTTTGTGAGATGCGGGTACAGCTCGATGACCTACAAGGGAAGGGATTCATCATGCCTAGTGTTTCTCTCTAGGTAGCCCTGATTCTGTTCGCCAAGAAGGCGGATGGAAGCTTGAGGCTCTTTGTTGACTACTTTCACCTGAACCAGGTGACTGTAAATAAAAAGTACCCACTCCCATGGATTGGAGAACACTTTAACCAGCTGAAAGTAGCACGAGGGTTTTCGAAGATATAACTCAGATAAGGAAATCACCATCTAAGAGTTCGAGATGAGGATGTGTAGAAGACTGCCTTCATGTGTCGTTACGTCCACTATGAGTTCTTGGTTATGCCTTTCGGCATAACCAACCGTCTAGCAGTGTTCATGGGGCTCATGAATATGATCTCCAAGCCTTACCTTGATTGATTTGTCATAATCTTCATCGATGACATTCTGATCAATTCAACTTCTGGGAAGGAACACACCTACCAATTGTGAGTAGTACTGGACACACTATGAGAGCACCGTCTTTATGGTAAGCTCTCGAAGTACCAGTTTTGGATTTGAGAGATTCAATTATTTGGACACGTCATCTCGGAGACTGGAGTTGCAGTGGATCCAGAAATGATTGAGGTGGTAATTGCATGCGATTCACCTAGGTGTTTGACAGAGGTACGAAGTTTCCTAGGGTTGGATGAATACTACCAGAGGTTCGTTATGTACTTTTCCAAAGTTGAAGCACCACTATCAGCCTTGAAGAAGAATGGTCAACTCTTTGTGTGGTCAGAGAGATTCCAGCAGAGCTTTCAGGAGTTGAGGCTAAGGCGCTATAGTGACCTCATATTGAGGCTTCCATAGGAGTTCGTAGGGTACGTAGTTTAATGCAACACATCAGGGATTGGATTTGGGTGTGTTATGATGCATGATCGAGTAGTGATTTCTTATAGTACTCGGTACCTGAGACTCCACGAGAAAAACTACACTACCAATGACTTAAAGTTAGCAGCCATGGTCTTCGCCTTGAAGATGTGGTGGAACTATCTAATTGGAGAACTTTTTACCATGTACTCTGATCACAAGCGTCTCAGGTATATCTTCTTTCATAAGGACTAGAACCTGATACCACGACATTATCTTGAGTTCCTCCAGGACAATGACTTCGACATTGTCTATACTCTTGTTGTAACGAATGAATGTTTTTCAATGGAAATTACCTTCTAATAATTATGTCATAAAATAAAATGAAAACACAACATAATGAATTACTAAGTGATAAGTGACATTTAATCATAAGTTTGTCACTCCTGTGTTTGGAATTTCGAAAATCTGTCATACAAGGTTCTGTTTAAGATTATTTTTGGAATCTAATGAACCAAATATAATTTTTGGTGAATAGTAACATACACTTAGGAATAGTAGCATACCCCTAGGAATAGTAACATGAACCTTATGAATATTAAATCATCCTACATAAGATTAACATTACCTATGAATAATAAAATAAAATTTTGACAACTTAGATAGTGACAATTTGACCTTTGTAAACATTTTGGTAATTTGTAAGTCATAAATAATGAATTATAATTAATTAATAAATTTATAAGAATATTTAATTCCAAAAAATGTATTCATAAATTATTGAATCAATGTATTATAGAATTTAGTTAATTTTATAAGACCCTACGTTATTTTTTAAAGGACTATAATATCAGTTTTAATTTTAAAAACTGTTTTTTTAAGAAAATTAAGATTTTAAATAAATATTATAGTAACAGTATTTAGAAAATTATTTTTAAAAAATTTACTTAATTTTTGGATTCTAGACATTGAAAAATGGTTGGGGTAAATTTTTGGGATTTTTGTGAGATACGTGAATTTTTTATGAATAGTGAAATACCGTAATTTACAAAATAAGCTAAATAAACTAATTATAGGGTCATGTGTGATTTTCTACTGATTTAATCCCACATGGTTCGGTATTACATTATAAAATTACTATTCCTGGTCATCCAAGACTCACTATGTTTTATCTTGTGGGGAAATAATAAACTAATGAATTTTATATTATGGAAACCCCTCTACCCTCCACTATAAAAGCCATCCTTTACACCCTCATTTCCTCACACCTGTCAAGCTCCAAGAAATCACTAAACTCTGCCCAAAAATATTCCCTATCCCCTCCCCCACGTCCAAAAGCTTCGGTCTCATCAAAATATCAAGACTAGCTTCTTTAAGGAGGATCTCAAGAGGAAAATTTAAGAGGTAATTTCTCTCCCTCTTCTCCTTTAATTTCCTTTCATGTTCAAGTTCATTTCTTGATCTCTCCCCACCTATAATAATAATTTTTTTTTAAATCTATTATTATAAATATAATGTAATTTTATTATTATAATGGGAAAAAATATCACCCACACCCTTTCCCTTTTCCTTTTATTTTATTAAAGAGATCATTGTTCGAGAGGTGTTAATTTATCATCTTCAAGAACGACATGCTTTCTTCTTCCATTTGTAACTTCAGATCGGGTCATGAAACCCTTTTTAAGGTTGAAAAAGATTATTTTATATTTATTATGTTCTATTTAATGTTTTTTAAATAACCTATGTCCATATTACTAAGTGATAAGTCAAAACAAGTTTGTTGTGATCCAAAAACGACCCTAATTGACCAAAATAACCATCACTTCATTCTTATCTAATGATTCATCCACATGGATCTAATATAATTCAATATAAGATCATTAAAAATCGTTTAATATAATTAATGACATGTAATATCATTTGGGGCTGTTTACTCATGTTCTACCCAAACTTCAATTTAAAAATACAAGTGAACCACCCAAGAAAAACAATAAAAACGAACATCCCCGAACATTGTTTTTAACTCTCTAAGTCATCCCAAGGAACATAAAATGACATTATAAAAGAATAATTAACCATATTAATGTACACATGGTTCTGGATTTTAGATTAATGAATATAATGTCATTAATCCGGACATTAAAGAGAAGGAAGCATTCGAGTACAAGGTAAGGGGAAATCTCGAAATCCAATTTTCTTCCTTCGGGTTCTACCTCTTTCACTCCATTTTTGATATGGTCACTCCATAAAGCTCGTTTTATCATCATTGTATTTACATTTCTGGGATATAAATGTTTTATAATAATGTTTATGTCAATCCAAATGTTTTCCGAAATAACTCTTCACTTAAGAACTCATCTTTTTTCCTCTCATTCAAGGTTGATGGTTCTTGTATCAAGTATGTTTTCCCTCTTTCTTTTGGGAACTCAAAGTTTATGAATGTGTTATTATGAGATGGAACCCATTCCTTTTCATTGGATAGTTATGTTAATTTATGTTATATGTTCATTGTGGCATGAATGATAAATGATAATGTTATGATGTGACGGGTGCGCCTGGAATTATATAGCGCAATATGAATGTTTAAATGTGATGGGTGCGCCATGAATTATATAGTGCTTCAATGAATTTTGTAATGTGATGATTATCATGAGTAAATGTGAAATTATGTGTGAACAAGATTCTAGATTGGTTCACAAGTATTTGTGGTAGTTAACCACGAAGACATGATATTTCATTTTTATGCTTTTCCACATTTCAAGACTTTTATTTATGCTCCTCTCATGTTCCTGATCTTTTTTCTTTGTTATGATTATACTCACCCCATGATATATTGTTCTTATCTATACTCTTACTGGTATTTTATCTCACCCCTTTATTTGTATATCCTCAGGTGGATACATGTACTAAGGAGAGGACAAGTGAAAATAACATGCTAGAGAAGAAGAAATTAAATAAATGTTTTTTCTAGATATTGTATTTGTTATTTGTGGACCTATTTTTCCCAAGACAATAATCCTTTGGATCCTATTTTTGTAATACCATTATGTTTTTTATCTTTAAAATGATGTAATACTAATTTATGAAAAGGTCGGGTCGCTATGGTTGGTATCAGAGGAAAGGTTTAGTTAATTTAGGAATTAGGATTAGTGAACCGTAGAGAAAACCTCTAGTATAAGACTAAGTAAAAATATGCACACAATAATATTTAAAAAGGGCCCCATATGTTATGTTTTTGGTATAATTGTTTAAATGAATAAGTTATTCATGACTTTTATAGTTATGTTTTGTTCTAACTTTTTCTATTTTAGAAAGTGGTGGGAACCAGGAGAAATCAGACCAACAACTCATGCGAGGGTCAATGCAACGATTGCCCAAACGACATCCCTAATGATTTGGGAGGTGGAGCTCAAAACATAATGGCGATGCTTACCCAATTATATGAGGTTATGAATAATTACCATAAAAATGGGGAACATCCCCCTTCACAAAAGAGGGAGCAACTGGCTATTGAATGTTTTATGTGGCAACGACCACTGATGTTTTATGGATCATCTGATCCACTAGTTACATAATAGTGGGTCAACTCCATGGAGAAGGTATTTTATGTTCTACAGTGTTCTGAGATGCAGAAGGTTACTCTATCCATTTATCATCTTGATGGAGAAGCTGATCAATGGTAGGATTTGATTAAGAACACCATGACAAGGGAGGAAATTGAAGAGATGGAATGGGAATACATTAAGATAATGTCTCTTAATATGTATTTACTACAAACTATCTGCACAAAGATGGAGAGAGAATTCATAGAGCTCATGCAAAAAGAAGGAGAATCTGTCACAACCTATGATATGAATTTCACAGGGCTCGCAAGGTATGCTTCGGGTTTTGTTATCAACAATGATAGAAAATTGATATATCCTTTAGTGGATTAAAACCAAACCTTTGAAAGGATCTTTCAATTTGAGACTTTGGGAGTTATGAAAAAGTTTTTTGGTGTGCTCTCAAAGTGGAGATGGAGTTTGGAGAATGGTCCAATGGGTATGGGGATAAGAAACTAAGGACATAGTTTCAAGCTGGTGGATCTAGTGAAAAAGGTTGGAAGCAAAATAAACGACCCACATGCCAAAAATGTGGGATGTTGCACCATGTGAACTGCCTCAAAGGGATGGGGAAATGCTTCATGTCTGGGAATGAAGGAAACCATTCTCAAGAGTGTCGAAAAGACATGAAAATGAAGGAGAATGTATTAGATGAATGGAGAGAACCACTCATGGTTCAATGCTACAGCTGTATGGAGCAATGGAACTATAAAAACCAGTGCACTAAACCTCGTGTTCTCGAGGGTAATAAGCATCAATAGCCACCAAAGCCAATTGAACAAGGGAAGGATTATGCCATCACTACTATGGAGGTGGAGCATGATAATGAAGTCGTAAAAGGTATACTTCCTATTCACTCAAGAACAGAAAAAGTCTTATTTGATTTTTTTTCTATGAATTCCTTTATATCTTTCATATTTGCTAGAACTATAGAATCGACGCCCAGAATCCTTGAAGTTGAGATATCTATAAAAAAACCACGTGGTGAAGTCATTGAAACCCAAGTGCGACTCTTCACTTGTTGGTGTATGTGGGAAGATTCTTCCAGAAAATCTCGTAATACTTTCCTTGGTGAAATTTGATGCTATAATGGGAATGGACTGGCTCTTGTTATATAGAGCACATATCAACTGTCAGGAAAAGGAAATATCTTTTCATATTCCAAACCATCCCATGATCCTCTACAAATGCAAGGAAGATCATGAATCTCCATTGAGAATTCTTTCAATGGTGTGGGGGTTTATTCCCTCTGAATAAGCATACCTCGCCCAAATGGTTGATTCGAAGGATAGTTCCAACCTTGAGGAAATTCCCATCGTGAAAGAATACAGTGATATAATTCCTGAAGAGTTACCTGGAATTCCCCCTGATCGTGATGTAGAGTTTTCAATTTAACTCATACCCGGAGCTACTACTATCTCGAAGTGCCCCTATAGAATGGCTCCTATCAAACATGAGGAGATAAAGAAGTAGTTGAAAGATCATTTGGACAAGGGGCCCATATGCCCTAGTGCATCACCCAGTGGTGCGCTACTGATCTTTTTGAAAAATAAGGATGGAACAATGCCGTTGTGTATCGATTATCAAGAACTCAACAAGATCACTATAAAGAACAAGTATCATCTCCCAAGGATTGATGACTTGTTTGACCAGTTAAGAGGAGCTCAATACTACTCAATGGTGGTTCTTCGTTATGGATATAATCATGTAGAGGTGAAGAAGGAAGATATTCATAAGACTGGCTTCCGTACAAGGTATGGTCACTATGAGTTTATTATGATGCCCTTTGGACATACTAATGCCCCTGAAATTTTCATGGATTTAATGAATAGATTCTTTAGACATTAGATCATCAAATTTGTGGTACTGTTTATCGACGATATTCTCATCTACTCCAAGATCAAGGTGTAACATGAAGAACATCAAATACTTGTGTTGGTGACATAATGAAAGGAAAGTTGTATGCCAAGTTTAGAAAGTGTGACTTTTGGATGAATCAAGTCACATTCTTGGGACACATGATCACATGTGAGAGAATTTCTGTGGATCCTTCAAAGACAATGGCGATTGTGGAATGGACCAGCCCCTCTAGTGTCATAGAAATCCATAGTTTACTTGGATTAGCTAGGTACTACTGACGTTTTCTGAGAAACTTCTCACAATTGTCAAGCCCTCTAACTATGTTAACAAGGAAATGGGTAAAGTATGTACGGACAAAAGAATGTGAGGGATGCTTCATGGATCTAAAGAGAAGGATGCTCACTGCACCTGTAATCGCACTACTAAAATGTGTATAATGTTTGGTGATATAAATAGATGCTTCATAGAAAGGATTGGGTTGTGTGCCCATGAAAAATGATAATGTGATATCCTACGCCTCACTATAGTTGAAGATACATGACCAAAGCTACCTGACGCATGATCTACTGTTGGAATTCATGATTTTTGCCTTGAAAATCTGGCGGCACTACCTTTATGGAGAGAAGTGTGACATATACACCGACCACAAGAGCATAATGTATATATTCACAAAAAATGAGCTAAACATGCGTCAAAGTAGATGGTTAGATCTAATCAAGGATTACGATTTCTCTATTCACTATCATCCTGGAAAGGTGAACAAGGTAGATGATACTCTAAAAAGAAAAGAACCTGCTATTCTATCCTTGTTGTGGATTGAGAAAGACGCTATCTTAATGGATATGCAAAAAAATTATTCAGAAATCATAATGGCAGGGGATACATCCTACCTGGACCAAATGATTGTGCAACCATCCATCCAGGAGAAGATTAAGGAAGCACAAAGGGATGATGTGCATATAAAAAAGAGGCTGAATGCAGTAAAGGAATTGAAGCTGCAAGAGTTACATATCGACGATGATGGTGTGATTCGGTTTGGAACGTCGCATTGTGTGCCTTAATCACTCGGGATAATGAAGGAGCTATTTGATAATGCACGTAGCTCAACTTTCTCTATCCATCCTGGGATTACCATGATGTATCGTGATCTCTGAGAACACTTCTGGTGTGATAAAATGAAGAAGTAGAATGCAGAATATATATCAAGGTGCTTGGTATCTCAGCAAGTTAAAGCTGAGCAACAAAAGTCCAATGGTATGATGCTTCCATTGCCTATACCCAAGTGGAAATGGGAAAATGTTACTATGGACTTTGTCACAGGTCTCCCAAAGACGTCAAAGGGAAATAATGCGATATGGGTTGTGGTTGACTGACTCACCAAGACTACCCATTTTATCACTATTCGATAAGACCTCTCACTTGAACAACTTGCAATTATATATGTGAAGGAAGTGGTGAGACTACACGGTGTTCCACTCTCAATTGACTCTAACCGTGATCCAAGGTTCACATCTAAATTCTGGAGGACCCTTCAACATGCTTTGAGTACTGAATTAAATTTCAGGACGACCTATCAGCCCCAAACTGATGGCCAGTCAGAAATGAATATTAAGATGCTTGTAGATATGCTAAGAGCATGCCCTCTTGAATTTAATGGTGGTTGGGATCAGCATCTCCCATTGGTTTAGTTTTCATACAACAATAGCTTCCACTCGAGTATTTAGATGGGTCCACATAAATCTCTGTATGGAAAGTGATGTAGAACTCCATCCCATTGTGAGGAAGTTGGATAAAGAATGCTACTTGGACGCAATCTTGTTCAAGAGATGACAGAGAAGGTTCAAGTCATCCAGAAACACATCAAATCTTCTCAATGTCCTCAAAAGAGCTATGCGGACAATCATCAAAGGGACTCGGAGTTCGACGTTGTAGATAAAGTATTCCTTAGTATATCTCCATGGAAGAGAGTCATGATATTCAGGAAGAAAGGGAAGCTAAGACCAAGGTATATTTTCCCCTTTCAGATCCTTGACCGCATAGGAGACGTGGCCCATCGGCATCAACTTCCTCCGAATATGGCTCGAGTTTAAGATGTGTTTCATGTATCACTACTGATGATGTACATAGTAGACCCCTCACATGTACTAAACTCGGAGATGGTGCAACTAGAAGATGGTCTCTCCTATGAGGAGCAGCCAGTAAAGATTATGGATCCGAGAGATAAGGTTATACACAACAAGACAACTCATCATGTCAATGTATTTTGGAGGAACCCTATGTTTGAGGAAGTAACTTGGGAACTATAAGAGGCAATGAAAGAGAAGTATTGTCACCTGTTTCTGTAATGTAAAATTTTGGGGGCGAAATTTCATAAGGGGGGAAGAATGTAACGACCCGAAGTTTTTCAATAGAAATTAACTTATTATAAATATTTCATAAACTAACATGAAAACACAACATAATGAACTACTAAGTGATAAGTCACCTTTAAACATAAGTTTGCCACTTATATGTTCAGAATTTCGAAAATCTGACATACACGGTTGTGTTCAAGATGATTTTTGGAGTCTAATGAAACAAAAATATTTTTCGGTGAATAATAACATACCCTCAGGAATAGTAAAAAAACCTTATGAATATTAATATGACCATTATGAATAGTAAATCATCCAACATAAGAGTAACTTTACCAATGAATAATAAAATAAAATTTAGACATCTTAGATAGTGACCATTTGACCTTAGTAAACGTTTTGGTGTTATATAAGTCTTAAATAATGAATTTTAATTAATTAATTAATTTAAAATAATATTTATTTTCCTAAAATTTATTCATAAATTATTGAATCGATATCTTATAGTTTTTAGATAATTTTATAAGACCCTACGTAATTTTTGAAAGTACTATAAAATCAATTTTAATTTTAAAAATTGTTTTTAAGTAAATTTTAATTTTAATTAATTATTATATTAATAGAATTTAGATTTTTTTTTAAACGGAATTCATTTTTTGATTCTACACATTGAAAAATGGTTGGGTTAAATTTTTGGAATTTTTCTGAGATACTTGAATTTTTGATGAATAGTGAAATACCGTAATTTACAAAATATTCTAAATAAACTAATTATAGGGCCATGTGTGATGTTCTAATGATTTAAGCCCACATGGTTCGGGATTACATTATAAAATTACTATTCATGGTCTTCCAAGACTCACTATTCCTTGTATTGTGGGGAAATAATAAACTAATGGATTCTATATTAAGGAAACCCCTCTCCCCTCCACTATAAAAGCCACCCATCACACCCTCTTTTCCTCACACCTCTCAAGCTCCAAGAATTCTCTAAACTCTTCCCAAAAATCTTCCCTAGCCCCTCCCCCACGTCCAATAGCATCTGGTCTCATCAAAAGATGATGACTATCTCTTTTAAGGAGGATCTCAAGAGGAAGATTTAAGAGATAATTTCTCTCCCTCTTCTCCTTTAAATTCCTTTCAAGTTCAAGTTCATTTCTTGATCTCTCCCCACCTATATTCATCCAAATTCTTTTGTAAATCCATTATTATAAATATAATTTAATTTTATGATCTAATTAGATGTTATATCATCCACACCCCTTTTCCCTCTTCCTTTTATTTTAGTAAAGAGAACATTGTTCGTGAGGTGTTAATTTATCACCTTCAAGAACGACATGCTTTCTTCTTCCATTTATACCTTCAGATCTAGTCATGAAACGATTTTTAAGGCTGAAACAGAATATTTTATATGTATAATTTTCTATATAAAGTTATGTAAATAACTTATGGCCATATTACTAAGTGATATGTTAAAACAAGATCGGTGTGATAAAAAAAATGCCGAAATTGAGCCAAATAAACATCATTTCGTTATTACCTAACAATTTATCCACATGGATATAATATAATTCATTATAAGATCATTAAAAATCCTGTAATATCATTAATTACATGTAATATCATTCTTGGATGTTTTCTCTTGTTCTACCCAAACATCAATATAAGAATACAAGTGAACCACCCATGAAAAACCATAAAAATGAACATCCCCAAACAATGTTTTTAAACTCTATAAGTTATCAAAAGGAACATAAAATGACATAAGGAACCCATAATGAACCATATTAATGTACACATGGTTCTGTATTTCTAATTAATGAATATAATGTCATTATACAAGACATTAAAGAGAAGGAAGCATTTGGGTATAAGGTAAGGGGAAATCTCGAACCCAATTTCTTCCTCTGGGTTCTTCCTCTTTCACACCATTTTTTATATGGTCACTCCTTAAAGATCATTTGTTGATCATTTTATTTCATTTTTAGGGATATAAATGTTTTCTAATGATGTTTATTTCAATAAAAATGTTTTCTGAAAGAACTCTTCTCTTAAGAACTCAACTTTTTCATCTCATTCATGGTTGATGGTTCTTGTATCAAGTATGTTTTTCCCTCTTTCTTTTGGGAACTCAAAGTTTATGAATGTGTTATTATGAGATGGAACCCATTCCTTTTCATTGGATAGTTATGTTAATTTATGGTATATGTTCATTGTGGCATGCATGATAAATGATAATGTTATGATGTGACGGGTGCGCCAGGAATTATATAGCGCAATATGAATATTTAAATGTGATGGGTGTGCCGTGAATTATATAGTGCTTCAATGAATTTTGTAAAGTGATGATTATCATGAGTAATTGTGAAATTATGTGTGAACAAGATTCTAGATTGGTTCAAAATTATGTGTGGTAGTTAACCAATAAGACATGATGTTTCATTTTTATGCTTTCTCACATTTCAAGTATTTTATTTATGCTCCTCAAATGTTCATGATATTTTGCCTATGTCATGATTATGCTCACCCCATGATATATTGTTCTTATCTATCCTCTTACTGAGATTCTAGATCACCCCTTTTGATGTATATCCTCAGGTGGCTACATGTACTAAGGAGAGGACAAGTGCAAAAAAGAAGCTAGAGAAGATGAATTTAAAAAAATGTTTATGCTCGATGTTGTATTTGTTATGTGTGGTCCTAGTTTTCCCAGGACACTAAGACTTTGGATCCTCATTGTGTAATACTATTATGTTGTTTATATTTGAAATGATGTAATAGTAATGTCTGAAAAGGCTAGGTTTCTATACCTGGAAAGTAGAACGTTGTTGCAGATGCACTCGGCAGGAGGACTGGTTTACATATGCTAGGGGAGGCGACAAAGCAGCAGGATACTTTACAATATCATTTGTGGATAGATATGGAACAGCATTCCTATGGAATATTATGGTAATTCCCCTACTTCTTTAGCCTGTGAGGGGGCACATTATGGGGACCCTGACTATGAGACACGGCGTGATTAGATGTCCACAGGGAAAGCACCTGATTAATTTTCTAACGGTGGGGAGCTTAGCATCTTCTTGAGAGGACGTACCTTTGTACCAGTGTCACATTAATAGGATGTGTTGTGGGAGTTCCACACATCCCCAATAGCGTTACATCCAAGAGTGGTGAAGATTTACTGTGACCTTTGACGACAGCACTGGTGGCCAGGTATGAAGATGGTAGAAGCATAGTTTGTCTCACAATGCCTCACTTGTCAACAAGTCAAGGCAGAGCGCCAGGTACTAGCAGGCATGGTTCAGCCTTTAGAGGTCCCAAAGTGGAAGTGGGATGGGATATCCATGGACTTTTGATGGGTCATCCACGTACATCTAGGGGTCATGAATCGATCTGTGTGATCATTGACCGACTAACCAAGTCGGCCCACTTCCTACCGATCGTCGGGCAGGGTTCATTAGATAGATTAGGACACCTCTATGCATGAGATATTATGAGTTTAAATAGAGTATTTACTTCTATTGTCTCCGTCCATTAAACACAGTTTGATTTCTAGCTATGGAAGGGGTTGGAGGAAGCTTTTGGGATACAGCTTCGATTGAGCACCGCATTCCATCCATAGACAGATGGTCAGACTAAGCGGACAATTAAATCCCTAAAGGGCATGATACGTTCATTTGTCCTCGACATCGGTCATATCTAGGAGGATAACTTTCCTTTGGTGGAGTTTGCGTATAACAATAGTTATCACTACACCATCGGTATGGCACCTTTCGAGGTGTTGTAAGATCGACCTTGAAAATCACCCTTATGCTAGACTGACACAGGGGAGTCAGCACTAGTGAGACCAGAGATGATGCAAGCTACCACTGAGAAGGTATAGATCATGAAGTCGTGGATGAAAACTGCACAGAGTAGGAAAAAGTGATATGATGACATGAGATGGAGACCTATGGAGTTTGAGGATGGCGGCCAAATATTTCTATGGGTCTCACCTCGATGAGGTCTACAGATATTCAGCCAATGCGGCAAGTTATTTCCAAGATTCATCAGACCTTTCCAGGTAATTATCAGAGTACGCGAGGTGGATTACCGCTTAGCACTTCATCCTCAGTTGCACCAGGTGCATGACGTCTTCTACGTTTCCTAGCTGAGGAGATACGTGCCTGAATATTCCAACATTATAAACCATAGAGAGTTAGAAGTCGAAGATGGGGTGATTTTTATTAAGGTTTCAGTGGAGATTGAGGATCGACAAGAGTGGGTCCTTTATGGATGGTCAATACCTCTGGTGCGCGTACGCTGGCATTACGAGAACCTCTAAGAGAGCATATGGGAGCGGGATGTTCATATGCATTCTCAGTACCCCCATTTGTTCCCATAGTTCGAGTTGTAGCATACAGGGATGTAAAGCCCTGAGGTGGGGATAATGTAAAGACTCGGAAATTCCATGGAAATGTTTTTCTTAAATACATGGGATATTTATGAGTAAGTGTAAATTTATGGTGCTTGTTTTTGATGCCCGGTGTACCCTGAATCAATTTCTAAAGTTTTGTTCGAGTACATTCAGTAAACGTACGAGCAGGATTTTATAACTTTTGAATCTGTGCTCGGAACTGAAATCAGAGGGCACCATTGAACTCACAGCACCAGTATTTGCTTCATAATACTTTCACCTCGATTGTAGATGGTTTGGAATAAATGTTAGTTTTGAGTTTTTTATGTTTTAAATTATATAAAAATAATGTAGTGATTTTATTTTTATTTTTTATGGGTAAAACCTCCAAGTGGAGGTTGAAGTTGTGGGACACCACACCTTAACCTCCCATGAGAGGTTATAGTGGTGGGGCCCACCCAAACATAACCTCCTTTGGGATGATATAATTTTGGTGGGGACCACCTGGGCTTGTAACCCCTTGGAACCCCCATTTAAGGTGGAGAAACTCTTTAACTCCCCTTTATTTAATTTATGCCAATGTTATTCACTTAATTGAGCCAACTCCACTCTATTAATTAAATGATTTTCCTAATTTAATTAAACTCCACAATTTTAATTGTTGTGAAAAAAATAGCCAACTCTTTCTTCTATTATTTTCCCTTGTCATTTTGGTGGAGTTTGGGGATGAGAAGAACTCTCCAACAAAGAATGACCACCGAAGAACGAAGAAGGATCTCCCGACGAAGAATGATGACGAGGGATGTCTCTGACAATGAAGAATGACCCCCTCTGACATTCTTCCTTGGACTCCTTCGACGTGGGATGTGTTCATCTACCATGGATAGACGACCATCTTTCCGCGATGTCAACGAATGACGACCGACGAATCAAAGGTAGGGGGATTATTACTTGTTGATGTTGTACCCAATTCTTACCTTCTTAAAAGGATAAATTGAGATTGTTGCGGATGTATTAATGATCATATTCTTCTCATGATGGGCCAAAATGACACCTCCCTAAACACGAAGGGTGAGACCAACCTAACATGGCCTGAAATCCTCCATCGATTTCTCTCTTCTTGTGGAATTCTACGGCATGGTGATGAGGCGACGAAGCTGAATGTGGCAATGACGAAGTTTGTTCTACTATCAGCCTCTACGAATCGCACCGCACAGCGGTGCACCGATGCTTCTGGCTGAACATCACCAACTCGCGGCCACCCGGTGCCTTGCCCACCGCCAGGTCAGCCTACCCGCGACCTACCTACCCGAGGCCTCCCGGCACCCTGCCCGATGTGCGGCCTGCCTACCCACGGCTTCCTAGCACCTGGCTCTATGCGGGGCCCGCCTAACTGTGGCTTCTTGGTGCCCTACCCGGTACACGACCCGCCTGCCCGTGACCTCCCGACACACCGTCGCGCCTTGCTCGGTGACCCTGCAGCCTACACGGCCCCTACAACACCCTGCCCCGCACCCCCGAGGCCTCAAGGCGCCCTGCCACGCCCTTCCTAGTGCCCCCGAGGACACCCAGTACCCTACCCTACCCTCCCCGTCACACCGATCGCCTTCCAGGCACTATTCTGGCACCCCCGCGGCCTGTTCGGCCACTACTGCGCCGTCCCGGTGCACCCACGGCCTGCCCGACGTCCAGCCCGCATGACCGCACCCTGCATGCTCTACGCACATCCCGACAGCGCACCGTGCTCTCTACCCAGTGATAGCCTACTCCCCGCACGGCCTGCCCGCTCGCCTCCTAGCCAACCGACCTCCTGGGCTGAGTCGCCCAAGTCGCGCCCCTCGCGGCACTTGCCAAATCACCCTTGTAATCCGCTGGGTCGGGCCCAGCAGACAGAGCCCAACATAATTGGATGACCCACCCAACGGGACGGGTCAGACCCAGTGAGTTTTACTAGGACCACCCATACCGGTTCAGCCCATACTGGGTTGGGCCAAGATGGTCTGACCCAGTTGGACCAGACCTGGGCCCTCTACTAACTCATTACTTACTTTGGCCATATCTTTGGCACCAGACGTCTGTTTGATGAACCGTCTGCGGTGCTGGTATTCATGGAACGCTACAGTCTCATTGAGAATACCCCACTAGAGTTTGGGGTATATTTGAGAAACGGCCATGTGGGATTGTACACGAATCCAAACGGGACCTCGGGACTAAAAGGCTAATAACAAACAGATCAAGCATCTTATTGACGCGCAGTCTGTTGCGTTGAGACCCATATGACATGGAAGACCATTGAGATACTTCGTTGTGGCACTTAATGACAGTTGGAGTATTGACTAGTAGCCCGTGGAGTAGATCTTTCCTAGGGCGAGCAGACAGAGTACAGAGACCTAGTAGCTGGCTGTGTATGACAACCACTTTCCCAATTCGACTTGGAGTGACTTGACAAGCCCATTGGAGAGCGCCTCTGTGTGATGCAGCAAACCCGACGTGGGGAGCACCTATGTGTGAGTGCGACATACCCATAGTGGGGAGCAATTCTATGTGATGTAGATTACCCACAGTACTCGACATGAGGAGTACCTCAGTAGTCCATGGATAGTGGGAAGCAGTTGTGTGTGACACAGCAGGCCCACTGTACTCAATAGAGGAGGAGTACATCAACAGTCATGGTTTCGTTAATAAAAATCTTGGTTTGAGCTGAGTAAGTTACTTTGTGCTATCTTCATTATTGAGAGGAATTACTTGATAACATAGGTATATATATGGGAATATACGAAAGTGGGGTTATCTGTTGATTTCATACATTGTGATTTATACTTGTTGGTTTTTGTGAGACCTTGAGGGTCTTAGGGTCCCTACTGAGTATAGATATACTCAGCCTTGCATGGGCTTTTCCTGCACGTCGTTTTGTTTGTTGCAGATGATGGACATCGCTGACTGAGGCAGAGAGTAGTAGGACTGGACGGTACCCAGAGGTGGACCACTCAGTGTGATGGTACATGAAGAAGACGGAAGGACGAGAGTTCTGAGGAGGACATCTGTACCTACCCTTCAGGTAGCAACCTCATAGGACGTCCCAGTAGCTTCTTTAATTTTCTTCAGTTGAACTTTCTTTCAGTTGTACTTGTACTTTTTTGTTGGGATTCTATTTCCATCCCCTTTTACTTTTCTGCACATCTTTTGTATACAGTTTTACTTAGTGTTTTTCTTCTAGTTGTTTACTCTGATGTGTTTTTTTGAAGTTATAAAAGCAATTCCTTCCCAGTTTAGGGATTTACACCATTGGGTCTAGTTTCCAGCCCATGGCCTATGGAAGGAGGGATTGGGGTAGTCACGATACGGGTACTGGGGGAATGGTCATGATAATCATAATCATGAATTGTTAATAAACGGTTGATAAAAGAAAATAATAAAACCATATGTTATGAGATGTATTACTATGGTCTTTTAATATATTTATAATAAACCAATATTTATCATACATCATTTTTCGTACAAATATGATTGAAATAGAAGAAGTGGTATTGGTTTCTCATACTTCTTTTACTTATATGAGAAATATGAATTTTTCACTACATATTTAATTTATGTGGTGTATATAATACCATATTCATATATTATATCCTGATTAAATTTATGTTATTAGTATTTGGACTTTCATTTTATGTCATCTCTTCTATAGATCTTATGATTAAGAATTTACCAAATTGTTAAGGGTTTATTTCAAATTCTCACCATTATTCAAGACTATTTATGTTTACATATCGTATGGATGAATTCGTTGATATTTATAACTTCAAATCAATATATATACTTCTCATCATGGTATTCATGATCTTTTCCATGTAATTTTAAATTTTCTAATATTTGGTAACTAAAATTATTGATAATCTGTTTTTATGAAAATCCAACATTATTCTTCAATTCATTTGGAAATCAATTTTCATTAAAGTTTTTTAAAATTTTAAATAATTTATTCAAGACATTTAACCCTTTATACTTTTTTAAAAACACGATTCAATAGGATTCAACATGTTGTTTTAAAAATGATTCTTATTTTCATTTTTCAAATAATGTGATCGGAATCATTAATTTAATGTGCAAGGCATGAAAATTATTTTCCACCATTTTTAACAATAAAATTTTTAAAAATTATTTTACAATATTTAAAATTTAATATTAAATGATAATTATTTTTAAAACATTTTTCAATAATTCTATTCAAATGTTTGATTATAAAAAGGAAAATTTAATTCTTCAAAAAAAGGTTTAATCAATAATTACATGGAATTTATATAGAACAATGTCATAAAGCCTCTATTTTAAATATGATAATCTTGGTATATGATGTAATTATTCCGTACTTATTATTTATCTATATGGATTATGATACAGTTCACTAAGTATTTACAATTTTATTAATATTCAACATTTTAATTTGGATGGTTTATAATATTACTTGTTTAGTTGGGAATGTATTAAAAGTTATATGTTATTTTTTAATGAAAATTATCATTTTGATAATGTTTCACTCATTTTATATGAGGAATGCATTAGAATTATTATGCAATAGGTGGGGACAGCTATAACACCTCGATGCATCAGAAGGTATAATGAGACAAATTGGATTTTGAATTTGTGAAGGCTTTACACTTTTATTTATATATCCTAGAATGACGCCTTGAAGGTTCATTTTATATTTGTGACACTATTAAATTAATCATTATGAATTCAATTATTTATTTTCCATGGAATTATTATATTAGTTTGAATAACCATTGTATTGTTTTCAATTGTATCTGATTATTTATTTAAAAAAAATTATCATAATTTATTCCATCAATATTATGCTCATGTATATACAAATGGAATGTGTTTTAATTATTTAAAGATCCTTATTAATTTATAGCTTACACAATATTCTTAACCATGCATAGTATCTAAACTCTCCCCTTTTTTGATGTAATTTCCATAGGATAATTGGTTTTTTTGATTGAAAAATTGGGGTACATTATGTGGAATAATGGTGGCCTCAATGAAAATACCTTCTATATTTTATTTTTTTTCATTTTTAATAAGAATTAAAAGTAAAAATCTAGTTTTCTAGTACTTAAAATATTTGGTCAATCAGTATGGGAGTCCTTGTGTATTATTCTAACGTATTAAAGTAGACATTTACTTCAGGCAACTGGTGTTGGGGTTTCTATAGGTATCCACTAATATAGATATATGAAAATTTTATATCAATTGATGGGAGATTAATAGTTATTTGGGATTAATATATTATTAAGAAATACATATTTATAAGTGTGGATTGACAACATACCATGAATGGTGTTTCAGAGTATATATAATCAATATTTGTTTCTTTTGATTTTATTTGGACTAATGAATGTGTCCTTAGTTATCATGGATACCATGAATGGTATATCTCACGGGTATAAATATTAACTAATGATGATGTTTGATGATAATTTTTTGGGGTATTAAATAAACTAATACATACATTAAAATAATGTATCCCGTCATAATAAAATGTAAATCAAAAGGGCGTATCATAAATGATGTGCATGATAAAAAGAGTAGATAGTGAATCTTTTACTTGAGTGTGTTACTCCAATGGTTAGGTAAGTGATTCTTTATAGCTTTTGGGCACCGTTGGAAGACTATAGGTAGTATAGGTAATAATGTTTTAGAGATAAAATGTGTTTTTATGAAGATTAATGGGATATTGGGTGGGTTTATATTAGAAAATATAGGGATTCTTTTTATTTTGGTTTTGGACATTGTATAATAAAATATTCAAAATCATAAACAATCCCTATGTTTCTTAAATATTTTCTAAAAATTAATGTTGTATAAATTATTTTATATGTCCATGGGATGAAGGTAAAAAAATATTTCCCTTGTCTATGTATAGGCGAGTTGCACTATCAAAGAAATGTTTTTAAAATCTTAAAATATATTGTAATTCCTTGATGATTCACTAAGGCTTTATAAAATAGATCATATATACATAAAATTTCAATATATTAAAGGAAAAATATATACTTGTACCAGAAAATATTGTACTATATTTATTACATCACAATTTCACTTTTATGATGTCGTGAAACACACCATATATTTATAAAGTATTTAATTTTTTCCAAAAAAATCAAGTATTTTATAAATTTGTGAAAAATTAGCCATTGGATAATTTTGGAATCCAGATACCAAAATTAATATTCATTTTTTATAAATAAATTTCAAACATATTAATTTTTACTTTTAAAATATACAGAAATTTATTAAAAATTGACGTGTTTTGACAATAACAGTTTCTAATCATAAAAAAATTAATCTTGACATTGTTTTCACTGGAATTGGGGATGATCTCATTGATTTAAGATTCAAAAATTCCAAGAGGTTTCTAATAGTTTTGTTTGAAGAACATGAAACATCCAATGATTACATATCAATTTGGACCTACTTTCCAAAGGTAGGTGCTCGTTAGTTGTGGACTGATGAGGCTTACGAAATTTCATTGGTCGAGAGGATGGGAGGTCAGACTCCTCACACCTTTTTTAGGGGAATTATTGTCTACTCAGGGAATCTCTTTATATATTTAAGTTAGGTTCATGAATCCTTATTACATTACCATGTATAAAATGATCATTCCTTTAGATATGATAATCAATGATTTATATGTAGGAAATTTAGAGAATCTTTTATATGTATTCGAGGTTCTTCATCAACAGAGAATCATCTGTATTTGTTAGATATTCTTAGTCAATTGTATCCTTCAATACATAAAAATATCTTGGTAATTATGATGTCCATACTGGTTTTAAAGCCACTCAGCGGGGCACTTGAATGTTTATTGTCATTCAGAAGGACATGGATTATTTTAGATTTGGGATCGTAGAAACATATGAGTTACCTACGTATCCTTTATTTAGAAAAGTAATCAGAACCCACATAGTTTGAGTAAAGGAGTATGATGTTTATGCATGATTTATGGCTCAAAGAAAGATTTCATGATTACTTTTACACTCAAAGATCACGTGAGTCATGCTCGGTGTGAGAAATAAGAGGTATTGGTGAAACTAGACAATTGTTCCATGAAAGATGCAATGATGTGGGGCTTATGAATGTATGACTGCCCAAAATAGATAAATATTAAGATTTAATTTAAGGAATAAATCAAGGAACAGGGTCCATAAAGGTGTATGTACTTAATAGAGGTTTGGATACTCTAATCTTGGGGCTTACTCCTAATGAAGATGCCCATGTTAGGAGGGGACTTATGATTGGGTTTTAATCTTGAGAGGGAAGCCCAGATCAAAAGAATTATGACTGGTCAAGAGAAATTAAAACTTGGGCATACTCTTGAAAAGGAGTCCCAGGTTAATGGAATTTGAAAATTAAGGGACTTGGGGCTTACTCCTGAGAAGGAGGCCCATATTTGAGACTGGGGATTACTCCTGAAAAGGAAGCCCAGGTTAAGAGAATTATGGTTGGGGATTACTCCTAGGGTGGATACCCAGATTAGGGGACTTGGGGCCTACACCAGAAAAGAAATCCCAAATTAATGAGGACTAGGGGCTTACTCCTAAAGAGGATGCCCAAACTAATGAGAATTTGGACTGGGTCTTAATCCTAAAATAGGAGGCCCAAGTTAAGTATTCTCTCACCTTAGAGGATGAGGTTGAATGAATGATTACTCTAATTTTAGTGACATAATGTTGTGTAAATCGCTAGTTTTTTAGAGATGTTCCACGGAATTCCATTATGTTAAATAAGTCAATCAAGAAAACAAGCCATAAATGGCTTTGAAGAGTGTCTTGATAACTGAATCTTGAATAGGAGAGGTGAAATGGCATAAGAGAGATGAAATGGGTAAGAAGGACACCCAAAAAATAGAAGGGCATGCAAGTCCTGGCAGTCATGTAGGTACAGCATGGGCGTGAAAGTCCTAGTCATTCAAGTATACCTTCGCGACACATGGGTACTTGCGCGATTGTTATCCAGTAGGGTAATACTTGGGAGATCCTTGATCAAAGCATTTAGAATTATCCTAAGGTACATCCAGAATAGTGGCATGAAAGTTTCAATGAAAAGGTAAGGAGGCGTGCATGTGTGTTCATTTACTTTAAGGGAAAACACTTAGGTGCACAAGAGTTAGTGATTTATAACACATAGACCTTATTCTTCTTGTTTAGACATTCCATTCAAGGTAAATAATTACCTTATAAGTGTATGTAAGACTTCAAGAATAGACTTGGGCGTTCAGAGCTCGGTATCTAAATTCTGGAAAATATTCCCCCTCCAAATGGGGGGCTCACCGGGGGTATCTATAGGCTGGAGAAGACCCTGGGCTGTTTTCAAAGAGGGCGTGCAAGTCACTTGAATGGCCATTAGGCGGCACAAAAGTATACTTGCGCGACAGTGAGGGAACATGCACGAACCATGTGCATTTGAAGCTTTGTTCATGCATTTTTCTATTTTTGATGTTTTCTTCAAAGGATGAATCAATTTGTACTAAGTCATATACCTTTCCATTCATTTATACAATGTGACAAAAATTGGTGTCAAAAAAGGTCCCCCAAAAGAGATGGATCTAAAAGAATAAGAATATGACTCTGAGGAAAAGAAGAAATCCAAAGGGAAAGAGGTGCAAAAGTGTTCAGTGCGCAACACTCGTCGAGTAGGTGCGAGTCACGCAGGCTAGAGCATGCGGTCTGTATGCGTACAGGTGGTCGGCCTGGCCTATATATATGTGCTCATTTTTCCCGCATAGCACCGACTTCTAGATTTTCGAGCTATCACCGCACAAGTCACCTTCGCCAGAGAATTTTATCTTTTTTCCGCTTTTCTTCGTTGTCGCGCTGCTGTCATGGTATCTGGACTTGCACGGTGATATTGCGCACCAAAAACGTGAGTGGAATATTAAGAAATTCACAACAAATCCATACAAGAGCGCCAAGATTAGACTTGCGCGCCTTAATGCCTTTTCCATTTTTTTCGAATTCCTTCACAAATTTTATGAAAAATAAACCGATTTAGGAGTTAATTTATTCAAATTTTTTGCAGATTCAATGGATCCTAAGAGAATCAGAACGGCTGATGAACTGGAAATAAAATATCTTGATGATATGATGACCATCATTGGCCATGATTATTATACATTCTGTGATATCACTCTTCTAGATGTGTCCAAGTATCTGACGATATATCACTATGATTTCTCACAAAGCACTTATCTACCTTTATACGTTTATGGTCATCTACGAGAAGTCACTATTCCAGAAGCAAAGAACTGTCTCCTATTTTTTGGATTTAGAATTACACCAGCTTTGCTTCAGCAAATATCTCAAGTGGACTAGGATTTATAAATGCTGGAACAGTGAAGAAGGCCCACATGATGCATCATAGCCCTTGTACGCCAGATCTGAAACCTCATAAGCCTGAGCTGCAACCACATTGTCATCTTTCAATCATTCGAAATTCTCATATGGATCAATCCAAATGCTGGAATAAAAGTTGGTATTTCCATCCTGGGGATGGTGTGAAGCCAACTTGGATGTGGGCATACTGGGTGCGACAAACCAGTGAAATGTTGGTCAAGGATCTGAAAGGATTGGTGATATACGAAGCTGTTTGGGTTGGGAAAACATATGTTTATAGAAATGATAACTACGTGTCGGAGATTCTCAGCCACTGGAGCCCAGAAACCAATTCATTCCATCTAAATCATGGAGAAGTAGGTATCAGTCTGTGGGATGTCCACAGGATCTCAGGGGCTGCATTTTTGGGTAACATGTATGATGAATTCATTCCTCCTAAAGTGACTTTAAATGATTCAGAGAAGACTCCTTCTTTGGATCAGGAATTATTTGAAATCATCCACAAGATCAAGAGTTCAGAGACATCCTTAACTCATTATAGAAAGGATATTTATCCGGAGGAGTGGATGAATATATTTCTTATTGAGATGAAAGAGAATGAGACAAAGGAGATGGAGCCAAAGGAGAAAAGATCTAGGAAACAGAAATCCAAGGATAATAGGCCCACCCGTCCTACCATCTGCCCAAAAAATGAGAAGAGGGGTGCTCCTGGAATATTCTAGGCCACTATTGAAGCAGGAGAGTTTGAGAAATGGGGATATGGGGTGAATCAAAGGATCCTGAAGAAGAATCGTCTGGCGGGCTTCTTGGCTTTGTGGATCAACATTTATATCTTGACAGTCAGGGATTCGAAGGGAGGTGTTAGGACAAGGACGTTCGTTATTGAGGAAAAGTTGGTTGATGGAATGATGGTTGGGTTGGAAACCCCCATTTTAGCAAAGATTCACATATGATTAAATCATGTATTCATGGGTAAATCTCATTTAAGAATAGTGGGACCGTTCCATGTTTTATGGGGATGGATCGCCACTCTTATCAGGACTTATAATGTATAGAACCTAGTATAAATTCCTGGATGATCTTTCACGCCGTCAGTGCATGCATTCATTAGAGTTTCTCTATTAGATCTTAATTCCTATGACATGAATGTGAGGCTGAGCATGTTTAAGGAATTCAGCTGCTTTCCCTATGGAAATCCGCCAACCTGGCAGTTTGTTGATGATGGAACAACCCACTTGTATTTGAGGGCATACATGCTAGTTTGCTGAGATAGTGTGCTAGTTTCCAAGATTGACGTAGAAATTATATGTGAGGCCTATGATCCATATAGATTTTAATGTAAATTCAAGTGTCTAAGGTAGATTTCTATATCTCCCCCACTACATGTAAGGATAGGGAAACATCTGATGGTTTCTCGGCAACTATGGCTGCTGACATCAAGGGAAAAGACCGGGGCGGTATTTGATCTACAAGTTGAAAAAGTTGCACATAACTTGACTACATGGTATGTCGATCACTATATAGAATCATTCCCTAATGGGGTGCTAAATCACCTAGTTTATCAGGTGGGGAAAGGAAGAGGACTGTAGAAAAAGAAACCCTTCCTCGTGAAGGTGATGCTTCCCCACCTGAAGCTGATTCACAAGATTCCTCCTCTAGGACTAATTCTCCAGATTCCCATGAATGGGATGATGAGGCACAACAAGTGGAAAATCGGCCTCGTTCCCTATATAATCCTCTGGTTAGAATCAAAAGACCTACTCCATTAACACCTGGTGAGTTAATTCATTATGGTAATTTAATCACCATTACTTTATAAATCAATAAGTCTTATTTTATTATTCTCTATCAATAGGTGGATGAGCTGGGAAGAAATTGAAGTAGAAGATTGTAGGACGTTCCTCGCAGCCTTCTGGTACACACACTGAATATCTATGACCAGAGGCTGTCCAAACATGGAAAAGTCTATATTTTGGTACTGAGACTGCCTGTCTGGATTTGTGTGAGGGTCTACAACTCCCTGTAATAGAGAATCTTGTGGCTTCTATAGATATCCAATACGAGGATGACCCCAATGAGGTGTAGGATTACATCCGAGAGCTGGAAGTGCTCATATATTGTACGGAAGATTCCTTTCATGTCACCATGCGAGTAAAGGAAATGATATATTGTGGTGCCGCTGAGGGGACTGATGAGGAGTGGCCCGATTATGTGGCCCCAGAAGATGTAAGTATTTCTTTCATTATTTTCCTTACAACTTGATTTCATTCAAAGATTTTTTAAAAAAGGAAATAATTTTTTTCATCCTACAGCATGAAAAGAAAGGAACTACTGAAGGTCCATCACCACTATATAGACCTTGTGGTACTGCCATTGGGGCTACTGCTGAATCTTCTCGTGAGTCGGTCGAGATATCTCCAGGCCCGCAGGTCATGAATTAAGAGGTGGACATGGCCTTCCATTCGCCAATTCAAGTGACAATAAGGGAGACTGTCAACACTCCCAAAAATCCAAATAAGCAAAGGCATCAGAGGAAGAAGTCTATAGCTAAACGCTTCATTATTAGCGGTATGTCCTTTGGATAATCATGAATATATACCCATGAAATGATTTCTCATATTTCTAGGGATTGAAGGGGATTATTCAATTTCCCATCTAAGGGAGAGGACTGATCCTCCTCTTAGGACAACAGAGGGTGCAGTGGAACAATCGCAAATTTAGTCTGACTAGGCTGCCCTTGGAAAGGATCCAGCATCTATTCCCAGTATCCCTCCTGCAATTGTTGAAAGAAGTGAATAACCTGCTGCTGGTAAGTTAACAATGCTTCATAATATGTTGAATGAAACATTGAATGACTTCTATTTCATGATACTTCAGGTTCAACCCATACATTAGAACTTTTGGAGGCTATTGTAACTAATGCCACAATTTTATCTGAAGATTCTGCCCAGGTTCAGGGACCGCATGATGATGGTCAACAAGAAGACACATCAAATGCTCCCACTCGTGAGACTAACCTGAATCCAGAGATGACATTAGATGAAATGATGGAACTTGGTGCATCTTTCAAAGATTTTCAAAATCATGTTAAATTACCATGTAATTTAGAGGATTATGGACTTGATTGTTATCCTTCATCCTATTAAGAATAACTTTGTATTACATGTCTAATCATGATTGGTTCAAATGTGAAGTTTTGTCTGAGAAAGCTGTTGAACTACCCATCCCTGAAGGGGGTACAGAAGACCCTACCATTGCAGAGACATTAGCACAAGTGGAGTTGAACTTAGTAGAGTCTCCTCAAACTCATCCTAAAATCATGTCGAAGTTGGGAAATATGGGGAGGAGCCTTCTCACATTAATGATCGACCATTGGGTAAGGAATAAGAATATTTTTGATTGTACTTAATTTTCAAGACAACCAATTCTTTTGTTATCCTTTGAAATTAACCAATGCTTTTAATTAATTATGCAGGGCCATAAATTGCAGTGGCTAGTTCTAGAGGTGAGGCCTCAACCTCTACCCCAACGGGAATTGAAAGTGAAGAAGCTCCGGTCAGGGGGGAAGGAGCATAACATGGAACTTCCCTAAGTGCATTAATCGCTGATTGCATGCCCCATATGATGATGATGTCGAATCAGACCCAGAGGTATTTAAGGCGCTCATCTTTTCACGACACAAGGCTTGGAACAACATATGGAAAATCATATCTAAGGTGCCTTTAGAAGAGCTATCATCAAAGATCCATCAATTGTCGTCCATGTTCTTCATGCTAGGACTTGGCCGTTTTGGATATGAAAATATCTATGCCGTGGTGAAATAGGTAATTTTCAGAAGGGAACAAGAGAAAAAGTGTCATGAAGATCTGACCAGGGAGATGCTCTCAGCCAACATCAGTGAATTTGGGGATATAGTATCCCGATATGAGGCTGACTATGCTACCTAGATGAAGGAGCTGAAGCATAAGATCAAAGATAATGTCGTCCAGCAGATACACCTCCAGCAATAGTTAGATGTTGTTACATGGGAACTTGAAGAACTCAATAATTCACTTGAGGGAGCTCAAATGAATGGTATGAAATCCACTGCAGATGCCAAGAAAAAAATCCATCTGGCCGAAAAGAGTGAAGTTGGTCGGGTGCATGAGCTTCAAGTAGTTGCTGATGAAGCTCAAGATGTTATCCATCAAGTGAAAACTTATGTTGACAGCCTCTTGTAATTTCTTAGAAAATATAAGAGAATCCAGTCTATGGATTTCTTTCTAATTATTGTGCATTAAATGGAAAGAATGCTTTCATATTTAATCACTTGTGCACGTATTATCCAGCTACCTGCTTTAAATTTTACCTATGCCAGTGGGCCTAGTAAGCATAGTTTGATTTTTCAAGGATTATTATAAATAACCCTACAATATTTGAATCTTTTTAATTTCTCGATATTACCTAATCATACAAAATATATGTTTAGTGAGATGGAACTAGAATTTTATTCAGATTTCCCTTGTCTTTTGTGGGAAGTTTAAAGTCATGCACATTGGATATAAAGATGCTAATGTTAAAGGTGGAAATAGATTTGACCGAATGAATAAGAAATGACTCAATTCCTTAAAAATTTATCTAAAAACATATTACCATACTCAAGTATGAGGGAAAATATGTAAACTATGACTTAAGAAAATTTGAATAAGAGTAATGATATGTAAAAGAGCTAAAAGGCATTAGAAAAAATAGTTCCCAAGAATGATGATACCATTATTTAACATACCCGTTAGGGGGTTGAATTATGCAGTGCCACCTAAGGGCATTGGATGCATAGTCAAATAAATAGAATCTTTTGGATGATAGGTCTGTTATGTAGCCTACTAATGCAAGGCCGCCTAAGGGCATGTGCTGCATAGTCAGGAAAAAGAACTCTCAGAAATTTAAATTTCAACTACTAAGAAGCCAGTGAATGATTATGGGGATTCAACTATTCCAAAGTATAGAGTTTTCCGTACGGAAAGAGGTACTTGAATATGAAGAAGATATTTTCAATCAAGATTTTCTAAGAATTGGATAAATGTTACTCTTACAAGGTCTGACCCAAGCGTAGGGAAGGAAAATATAAACCATAGACTTGTATACTTTCAGATCACGAAAAGGAATATGGGACAAATATGTTAAGGATGACTAATTTTTGGGATCCCTACATATTGGAATTAAGACAAATAAGGACAAAAGAGGTTTTCCTCCCAAGAATGAAGTTACCACTATTTAACAAACCCATTAGGGGGTTTAATTATGCAGGGCCACCTAATGGCATTTGCTACATAGTCAAATAATAGCATCATTTTGCTGACAGGTCTATTATGTAGACTACATATGCAAGGCCGCCTAAGGGCACGTGCTGCATAGTCGGGAAAAAGAATTCTCAGAATTTGGAAATTTTGTGATTATAAATCATGAAAAGGGTTATGAAGATCTAAAAATATTTAAGGTTAGTATTATGACACACAATGATGGGTGTTTTCGAATGTGTACAGGGATTCACAGATCAGTGCTAACCATAATTATGTAGTGGCTGGGTCCTGAATTGAAATATTAAACTTCACTACATATCTCATAATGATGGTAATCAAGCCATATGTAGTTCTTGAACTACAGTTAAATGTCGTGCAGGACAAAAGGATTTGAGATCTTAGTTTAGGGTCATAGGGCTCGGACCATTATAAGAAATACATAGTGTGTGTTTTCATGGGGAATTTTCAGCCAAGGGACTGAAAGTGGAATTTGAGATTAGGACCAAAAGACTTGGGGATTGATTTGAGGGACACTCGAATGTTCCTACGTATCCCATAAGGATGGGAATCAAGACCACGAAGTTCTAGAAATACCCTCTGTACAAATTTGGTTCGTACATGTGAAGGGTGAAAGGGGACATTAGTGCAATGATGATTTAACCCAAGATAAAGGGTTCAGGTATTTCCATGTATGCACATAAATTTATTTGTTTGAATATAACATGATTGAAAATCAATTTAAATAATGATTCCCTCTCAGGTGAGGGTATCAAAGAATATTGTAGTTTATAACCAAATAAGACAAAAATATTGTACAGTTTAACGTTATATAGAAAGGAAAAAATTGATCCAATGTAAAGATATTGATTCTTGGAGCGGATTACGAATCAACATTGTACAAGATAGAGGTGAACCGATGTGAAGAGATTGGTTTTGGGCTTGAACATTAGGATGTTGCCTACGTACCCATCCTAGAAGGAAAGGATCGAAGTCCACGTAGTTCAATTAATGAATGAATTAGTGATCTTGTTGTTCTTGGGGACAATGACCTAAAAAATAGTGTTGGGAATTACACATGGTTAATTGCCCAAAGAGAGTGTTATGGTTGAGGTTTTCTCTAAGCTCACGTGATTCATACTTAGGGTGAGAAACACAAGTTAGTAACAACCCTAATGATGCACAGCTTAATGTCATGTAAGACATATGAAGGGGACTATGCAGTTTAAATTCTTGCAGTTAAGATTATTGGTGCTGCATAGTTTAATGTCATCTAGCAGGGATGAAGTACAATTTAATGTCATGTAAGACATATTAAAGGACTTTCTGTACAGTTTAGCGTCATGTAGTTAGGACTATGGGGACAATATAGTTTAACGTCATGTTGGACGAAAGATAATTATGCATTTTTTTATAATGCAGTGAGGACAAAAAAGAACACATTTTAATGTCATGTTGGATGTATTCAGTACTTTTTCATAGTTTAACGTCATGTTGGACGCAAAAGGGATGATAAAGTTTAGTACCATGTTGGAAAAAAGTGTGAATAGTTTATGGTCATATGCATGGACCATTGGGTATGCAGTTTAACGACATGTTGGATGAAAGGGACTTCTATACATTTTAGCATCGTGTAGCTAAGACGTTACAGTTTAATGTCATGTTGGAAAAATGAAATGAAAATAGTTTAAAATCATATGCATGGACTGTAGATGATGCAGTTTAACGTCTTTCTGGATGTAAGGGACTTGCAAATATATTAGGGTCATTTGCATGGACCATGGATGATGTATTTTAACGTCTTGCTAGATGTAAGGGACTTGAAAATAGTTTAGGATCATATTCATGGACTGTGGATGATGCAGTTTAACATCTTGCGGGACGTAAGGGACTTTCAAATAATTTAGGGTCATATTCATGGACCTCTGATGGTGTATTTTGTGTTTATACAAAATACTTCTTAGAAAATCTAGCATTGGTTGGAGTAGTGATGAGTTCTCCATCCATTGAGATTAAATAATAAGCTCTATTGGAATAGACCTTATATATTGAATAAGGTCCTTCCCACTTTGGTTTAAGCTTGGGAGTTTTCTTTCCTGGTATCATTGATGTTCTGAAAACTAATACCAATTCTCCCTGAATGAATAAATGATGATGAAATTTTTTTTGGAAGCTTATGCTATTCGATTCTGATAGACTTCCATGTGGTGCAAAGTGCACAATCTTTTCTAATCTAACCATTCCAATTCATTCAATCTCTTTTGATATTGTTCATATAAATATGATTGATGAAAAATGGAAAATATAAGTGATGGTAACTCAACTTCAATGGGCAAGAATGCTTCTGTTCCATATACCAGTGAATATAGAGTTGACCGCATTTCAGTGCGGGTGGTGGTTCGATAGCCCATAAAGCATGAAAGAGTTTTTCATGCCATGACTTCTAATCTTTATCCAACAAATTTTGCAGTATATTTGACAGAGTCTTGTTGAAGGCTTCTATCTGGCCATTGGCTGCTGCATGACACCGAGATGAATGATTGGATTTGATGTTTTATTCTTCATACAACTTCTTCACCTCGGATGGACAAAATTTGGTGCCATTGTCGGTCAATAGGGTATGAGGGACACCAAATCTAGTAATAATGTTAGACTTGATGAAGCTAACAATGCTTTTAGAACAAACTTATTTTAGAGGTATTGCCTCTGCCCATTTGGAAAAGATGTCAGTAGCAGTAAGAATATACATAAACTGCTTGGTCGTAGTTGAAGGATAAGGACCCACCACATCCATTCCCCATGTGGAAATGGCCATGAGTATTTAGCTGTATGAAGCAACTCTAGAGGTTGATGAATGAAGTTGGCATGTACTTGGCATGAATGACACTTTTTTTGTGAAATCCACACAATCTTGTATCATTGAAGGCCAAAAGTATACAAGCCTTAGAACCTTATCAGATAGTCTATGTCCAGACTGGTGGGCACCACAGACTCCTGCATGCACTTCTTTCATGAAAGCCATTGTCTCTTCACCATCAAAGCATCTGAAAAGAATTCCCTCAAAACCATGCTTGTAGAGAATTTTCCCTAGTTGATCTGACCATCATGAAGAGTAAAATTGACCACTTGTCGCCGGATTTGTTCGTTCCTGGCTCTATCAGGTGGAAGTGATCCATTTTGAAGGTATTCTCGGATAGGATTCATCCATCCTATTTTATGACCATATGGTTTAGGAATGGGACACATTTCATTAATTTCCACTGTTCTGGTTTGAACATAAGGTGAAATATCATGACGGTGGGAAATACTGATGGTTGTCTCCTCCCAATTTGAATCTTCCAGAGCTGTGGCTATATTAGTCGGTGCATTAGCTTGAGCATTTTTTTATCGCAAGACATAAGAAAATTTCGGTTCCGTAAGAAATTCTGCCATTAAATCATTGACGTAATCATACAAATGGATTAGCTCTTCTTTTCTGATGGCAAAATCCCTATTGGCTTATTTGATTACCAGATCTGAATCACCTTTCACTTTTATGTGATTCACTTCTTCCTGAAGTTCCAAATCCAATCCTGCGATGAGAGCTTGGTATTCTGCATCATTATTGGTACCACCTTCCCATAATAAGAAGGAATAGGGTAACACCTCCTTTTCTGGAGAAATGAGCACAATTCCTAAACCAACCTTGTTGAATTTAGGATTTTCCATTCTCCTCCCTATTGGAATTCTGAAACACCATCATAGTACATTTCCCATGCCTAAGGACTTTCTTGAATAGAGAAGAATTACTCATCAGGGAGTTCAATATCTGAAGATGTATCTTCCACTGAAGGGTGTTTAGCCGGAAAATCAGCTAGAGCTTGTCCTTTTATTGACTTTTGAGACACATACTGAATATAGAATTGTTGCAAGATAACTACCCACCTTGCTAGACGTCCTGTAAGCATTGGATGACTAAGGATTAATTTGAGGGGGTTATTGCGAGATAAAAATTGGACCTCGTGATGTTGCAGGTAGTGTCTCAACATCTTAACTACAAATATTAATGCTAGGAAGCACTTCTCAATACATTTATATCGGGTTTCTGCTTCAAGAATAGTCCGACTGAGATATTAGAGGTTGTTTTCATTCCTAGTATCATTCTTCTGAGCAAGAAATGTATCCAATGATCGCTCTATAGATGTCACGTAGAGGATAAGTGGTATTCCTTCAACATGTGGCATAAGTACCGGTGGACTCAAGAGGTATTTCTTGAGAATATCAAATGCTTTTTAACATTCTTCAGTCCACTGGTAAGTGACTCCCTTCTTCATCAATTTGGTGAAGGGTAAGCTTTTCCTTGCCAAATTGGCGATGAAACGCCGAATATAAGCTAAGTTTATTTGAAGTACTCTTAATTAGTTCAAATTGTGTGGATGTGAAATACCAAGTATTGACTTTTTCTTCTTAGGATCGACTTCAATACCCGGATGGTGTACAAAAAAGCCGAGATATTCTCCTCAAGTTACCGTAAAATCACATTTTAAGGTGTTCATCTTCATATTATGTAGCCGAAGTTTGTGGAATATGACTTCCAAATCAACTAAGTGATTATAAAATTGTTTGGATTTAACCACAAAATCGTCCACACAACATTATACAAACTTCCATGAAAAGGTTTTGAAGATACGATGCAAGGCATGCTGATATGTTGCGCCAACATTCTCTAGGACAAAGGGCATTACCCGATAGAAAAACACACCCTAAGGGGCTCTGAAAGCTGTAGATTTATCATCTTTTAGAGCCATTCATATTTGATTATACCCGGAATATCCATCCATGAAGGAAAGTTCATCATAGCTAGCTGTTGCATCAATTAATAATTCTGTAATCAAAACTGGAAAATAATCCTTAGGAAAATGCCGATTAAGATCTCTGAAATCAATGAAATCTCTAATTTGACCAATCTTCTTTTTCACTGGGACAATATTAGCCAACCACGTGGGATATTGAACTTCTCTGACGAAGTTAGCTTTGATAATCTTATCAAATTTTGCATAAATTTTGGAAGCATAGGTTGGGTGTGTTCTTCTAGAATCCTGTTTCAAACCTCGATGTTCTTCTAGAAAACCCAAACGATGAGTGGCAACATCAGGATCAAGCCCCAGAATCTCTGTATAGTTCCACGAAAATATATCTCGTTTTTTATTTAGAATGGAAATATACATCTCTTGTTCATCAAGAGTCATGGATGCACTGATTAGAGTGGGTCATGGATCTTCTTTTGTACCTATATTGATTTCTATAAGTTCATCCACAGTGGTAGAGATACCCTCTTCAAATGCTAAAGGAGCATCTCTGAGATCTTCCTCTTCTTCTTTAACATGAGTTACTTCTTCTGTTTCTACTTGCATAGTAGATGATGAAGTAGAATTTCCATGATTAAGAGAGATGTTAAAATTTGAACATCTTGAAGAAGATGCTTCTATTTCTGACCCAGCTGATGATGAAGGGTCTTCTATGGGTAATTAAGAGGAGATGATGGATTGAGAATTGACATCATTGTTCACCTCTGGTATTTCTATAACTTCTTCTGGCCTGGTTGGCGAAGTATAGACTTGCTGTATTTCAGTAGATGAAATGAAAAAATTTCCATTTGATCTTTCGTCATTGCTTGGTGTCTCACCAATTTCTCCCATGTTGTCTGGCTCGATTGCCGTAAATGACCTTATGGATAATTCCATAAGAGTATTTTGATTTGGTTCTATGATATTAATTTAACATACAGGATACACATAAACTGTACTCACATATTCTAATGGGTTTACTGGAATCTTTTCCAAACCATACGGAGCATTAACTTTGGTAATCTCCTTTGTTGTGGATTTCTCCTTTCCCTTCATGTGATATAATTCTGCCTCAATGTATTTGGATTCACATGTCTGGAATGGGGCCTTGTCACCATACAATGTCCCAACATGACCATCAAAACAATATTTGAGACATTGATGGTATGATGAAGGGATAGCCTCATATTGATGTCGCCAGTTTCGTCCAAGAATGATGTTGAAGGATGAGTCTTGATCAACAACCATGAAATCTGAATTGGATACAAGATATCCAAACTGAGTTCTGAGTGTATCCTCACCCAATGGTTCTTTTTTATTTTTATCATATCCATGTAAGATCATAGTTGAGGGAGATAAATCAGATTCCTTGAGGCCCAATCGATAAAGTGTACGAATGGGCATGAGGTTCACTCAGAACCATTATTAATGAAAGCTCTTTAGATATCTATGCCATTGACATTTCCAGATAAATACAAAGGTCTAATATGTACATGAAATACATCATATTCATATTCATGAGTAAATGATATTACTGGATGGCATTCTACAGGATTATTCTCTATATAGTAGACTTCAGCTGCAACAATTTCAGTTTCAAACTCCTGAGGACTTGACAAAGCCTCAGTGAGTGCCTCCTGAAGATCTTTTGACAGATTCAAAGCGTCCAAAATTGATAACTTGGCCGGTAACTGGGCCAAGTGTTTCAATACATCATAATTTTGATCCAGAGGTCTATGTTTCCCAATAGGAACTTGTGGTTTAGTAGGTGTCTTGGATGTTGATGAATTGGAATTTGATGCATTTTGTATTGGGATAGGTGTTGTAAATATTCATGGTTTTGTAATATTAGACCGATTAGATCCATTTACTTGTTGAGAGGATGAAGGTGGAACCCCGAACCGATCCTCTAGAATAACTATACCAGGACTGAATTTTCTATTGGAGGAAGAACTTGCTTGTTCTTGTTGAGCTCACTGAAGGGCTCTACCAAGAGTTTCTGCTGCGTACACAGTTCTAGCAGAGGTAGAATTAGAATAATGGATTCTGGGATATACACCTCTTCCTTTGTATCCTAGACCCCTGGAACTTCCTCTAATTCCTCTATTTGATATAGGGAATATAGGCTCATCAAAATCGAAACTACGATTGGCATACAGATCTGTTAAGTGAATCATATTAAAAGAACCGAAGATTAACTCTTTATATGATGAAGAATCTACCTGACTAGCCAATTTAGGCTGTACCGATTGGTGGGGTGGTGCCCATGGCTTCGAAGTAGATTGCATGAAATCTTCCAGAGTCAAAGACAGCTTAGGCTTTGACACATACTCATCTTTTTCTGATTGTTCCTCTTTCTTAGAACTGTACCATTTCTTTGCGAATTTTCCCTCTGATGTAGAGGGTTTTGCTACGGCATTCATGGAAGAAGGCACAATTGGTTTCTTCACTTTTGTTCGAAAAACAGCATGAGTTCAGTTGATCATCTTTCTGACCATCCAATCATCATATTTTTGTGCATTTTGGTTCTTAACTTCTTGTCACTCACCTTCCTCCTTTGGAACTGTAGTAGTAACACATGCTATGTGAGCTGAGGAACCTTTTAGTTTAACTTGTCCCAAATAGGCCATTTTTTGAAGGAGGTCCTTGAAAACAAAACACTCATGAATGGGATGCCCCAACATCTGATAAAATGGGAAATAATTGGGACGGTCTTCATCTCCTTCCTTGTTTGGCCTCTTGGTCCTTGGCAATTGAACCAAAATATTTTTCAGAGCTGAAATTAAATAACAAGGAACTTGTTCATTTAGGAATGAATAAACATTGCTCTTCAAATCCTCAAATTGTTTTCGTCTTTGATCTCTTTGATCATTTTGATGAAACGACCTCTATTATTGGTTCTCAAGAGGTGGATCCCTTCGAGAAGATGAAGGTTTTGAAGTAGAAGCAGGTATAGGTGCTTGTTAAAACATAACTGTAGCAGTCTCTACTCTACCCATTATCCTTCCTGGAGCTGATGGAATTACATGAGCTTTATCCTTAGTCTTTATAATAGAATCTTAAATCTTTTGAGCGATTTATGTAAGGTCTCGAAACCCTCCTATGTATTTCATAGGGATCAATGACATTCATAATCCATCATGTAGATTGGCCACAAAGATTGGAAACAGTTCTTCTTGAGGGACTGCAAAGCTTAGGGTATATGTTAACCCCTTCCAGTGAGAAATGAAATATGAGACCCTTTAATTCTACCTTTTCTTATAGTTTGTAAGATCAAAAACTGTTGTCTTTGGTAAAGTTGAGATGAATTAGAGAAGGAATTTTTGACAGAGATATTCCCATCCGTTAGTTGACCAAGATTGCAAACTTGTATACGATACAAAATATCGTCCTTGCATGGTTCGCACGAAGCATCCGAGTTTCACTGCTTCTTTCTATTATAGAGTTCCCATCATAGGATCTCAACAAGACACATAATTAATCAAATGCTATTTAGAATCACCTGATATATTGAAAATAGGGAATACAATGTTCCCAAAACATGATGGGGGGAGATTGAATCTACCCATTCATGGTAAGCTCTCTTTTTTGGTTGAACATATGCATACCTCCCTTCCATAGCCTCTGACCGAGCTATTAATGACTCAATGGTAGTTATTAACTTTTGAGAAAAATCTATTTGAACTTGGACTTGGGAAGGTGCAATAATCAGAGCTTGGACAGGTATGGTGGTTAGTACTGCAACTGATGGTAGCACCACTGATTGTTGTTGCACTTGACCCATAAGATTATACCAATGAGGGTGTACTGATAAAGGAGGATATTCTTGATCCATTTCAGTAGCCACAAAAAATTCCTTTGGCTGAATAACTCCAGCATGCTTAAGGGGAAGACTACCCTGAATTAGTTCTGTGTTCAACCTCCTCAATTCCTTCATTCCTTCCTCTTGTTGTGGAGATCTTTTCTCTAGTGAGAGCAATTGGACTTCTCCAATGGAAGGATATGTAACCTCATTCTTTCCCTTCCCTTTTCTGATCCCTTTTAGAGAGGGGGAGGTGGTTTATTTGAAGGAACAACCAGATTTTGGGTAAACCTTTGATTTCGTGTACGCACACCTTCTTCATATGTGTCTGTGCATACAACTTCTTGAGCAGGAACCTCTTCATCTGATCCTTCTGAGTGAGCCTCATCTGGTGGATTAGAAACAACAACATTGATGACATTAATTGATGCATAATGCATTGTATCCCTTCTATCAGCATTTCTGTGATATTTTCTTCTACCATGCCCCTGACGAGACATTGCCTTTGTTGATTTGATCCCTCAAATACTTCTTGGTGAACCGAAATTTGGAAAACATCTCCTGATAATTTGGCTCTTCGTTCATCTTGAGGCTTCTTACCCAATCGAGAAAAGACCAATTTTCTCTGAGGAGGGTATTGATGAATTGAAAAAGTCCCTAATATGGTGGACTGGGGCTATTCATGTTTTCTTTGATCAACTCCTTGAATCCTATTTGTTGATTCCAATGGTTGGGTAAAACGAGTCCCCAGTCTGGTAAGATGGGGTGTCTCTTGACATGCTATGTCTGAGACTTTCTTAAAATATCTCCAGATCTTGCCGACCATAGTCCGGAAATTAGCTGGATGCATCAATCGATATCAACTTTTATCACCCGGTTCAAAATATCATTGGGTGATTTCTGAAACTTATTTCACTTGATGATGTGCTTGCTCTATACGAGAGGCATGTTCAATATTCTCGTTTTCTTGATGCAGGGGTAATTCAAAAACTTGTTCTCTATATTCGTGATTTTGAGAAAAACTATTTGAGGCCTGTTCATGGGAATGAATTTGATTACAAACAAAACCCATTGACTGTGGCCGGCCATGGAAAATAACATTGCATGAGACAATTTTCGGTGGGCTTCAATGACTGGAGAGCATATTGAAAGGTAGTGATCCTTGAACACCCCATTCTCTAACATGAATACCAGATGGGGAATTGGCAATTAACTGGTGCTATCTTCTTAGTGAGCCAAGGCATGAACGTTGAATGGCTCTCTCCTGCTTTTCATCCTTCGGATATCGAGAAACTGATAGAGATTCCAAATCAATCTAACGTTGTAACCCATCTATTATCATAACATGATTTTCATATTCATCATAATAAAATACTTTCTTTTTCAACTGAAAAAGAGTTTTCCATATGTTGATACGAATGTTTGGAATTCTATCTTCCGTCAACATCTCTGGAATGTCATACTGAGTGTCAGCCAGATGCAAAAACATGACTGGCACTTTACCTTTTTCCAGTTGTTTTATCATGTTCAGCATTTCCTCTTTATCATTCAATAATTATTCTTCTACCTGATTTGACTAGAGCTTGTGCTTCCTTATTGCTTCATCGGATTCAACATAATTGGTAGAGAATTCACTGATTAAACTAAAAGATGCATGACATAGTGGTGGTTAGGAGAATGACATAAACCCTAGGCTATCTTCTGATTGAGAAAGTATTTCACCTTCTAGCGATGAAGCATCATACATGACTGGTTTTTCATTTTCATGTTCCTCAAGATAAGAGGGCTTTCTCGACACTACATTGTCCACTAGAGTATTTTCCGGGAAATGTGCATCACTACTGTGGAGAGGACTTTAGCAGAAAAATTCATCATCATGGGGAGGACAACCATGGTGGGTTACAAAAAAAGATTAGATATCTTGCTCGTTGGTCTTCTGACCACACACAAGGTTCCGGTGGCTCTGATCTGAAGATGAAACATCGAGATCGACTGAACTGTCATGATGCAATCCGTCAGGAGGAAGGGTCTGTTGAAGACATTCAGAATTAATGTTCCCACTATTGGGAAATGAGGGAGTAAAATCTTGGATTATAATATATAACTGTATGAGGGCTTCAAGAACTCCAGCATCTAGAAAATCATTGTTACAGATTGGCTCTTGATCTCTTGACTGTGTTGGGAGGGTCTTCTTGTTAGACACCTTCTCACTCACCTTGGAAACAACGTTTTGACGAAAGTGGCTACTCTGAGCAGGTGTATTTGCCTGATCAGGAGAGATGGTCAGGTTAGGATGACGATCTCCACTCAAATCATGTGTATGTGACTGACTTGGTTGTCCGTATGATATGGTGGAGTATGCCCCACAACCCTCTTTTACTAGAACAGATGTGTGTGTCTATTCCAGAGTGAACTGTTGATGTGTCACTCCACTGGTAGGGATAGATTATTGTGTCTTTCCCTGAGATATTGGTGAAGCTGTTATAATAACCTTGAAAGAATCCAGAATATGAGTAGGGATTTGCTTCTACTCTTTCACCATTTATAGAATATGCTTGGTGACTTAAGCTACCAAAATGGGGATCTACGTCCATTCCGTGCTTGGAGTAGGTGTGTGTGCCTGCTCTTTTCCTCATTTTCCTGTCAGTGAATCATGACAGTACTCAAGTGTGGGGGTAGAGAGTTGATTCTACCCTCAATTTGTTGTCGGAGCTTTCCGACTGACTTCTATGAGTTCTACCAAGCGAGAATGTTGGGAGGCTTGATCAATACTAGCAGGTGTATATGCCTGCTGATTGCACATCACCAAACGTGGTTGACATGCTCCATCATATGTAGTCAGATGAGCCAGCTGACTAGCTAATTATGTATATACAGGTGTATGTTCCTGCCTATAGTACACTACCAGAATTTCCTGGCGGGATTGGCGTGATGCTTCCAGACGAGTCTACTGGACAACGGAATTAAAACAGGTAGGTGTGTGTGCCCGCTAAATGCTTGCCACCAAGTTAGGTCGGTGGACTTCTCCGGAGATGGAAGAGATGAGAACTTGCTCACTATTAATCGGATTTCATCTCTAGTGATTCGCCTTTCCTGTTCTGGTTCGAGGAACCAGATCTGAACGCCTAGAGTCGATACCCTCATCATGTTGAGGGTGCACTACCGCATGATTCTGGTGGCTGTTGTTGATGGAAGCCCTAGGGAAGGACTCTTGTCTCCTTGAATTAAGTCCCTGAGGGACCTTCTCATTCACCTCCTAATTATATGAGAGTTAATGGTGATTGCGTTATGAGGATAATGACCCGAAACAGTTGGAGATGGTGGTTAGCACCACCTGCTTGTTGATCGCTGGTCGTCGCTGTCTAGACGACCAGTGTGAGTTGTTCACTTAGAGGTCTTGTCGAACTGCCTCCAGAGTTAGAATAGTATAGTTTTGATGGTACTCCTTAACCAACAAATTTGATACCCAGCATTGAAGATGCTGAGTAGGTGGTGTCATCCTCTGAGTGGACGATGATTCAGTAGGAGTAGCAGTAGCGAAATTCTCAATTGAGGTTTTCACAGCAGAGGTAATCACAGATGTGAACTTATGAGAATCCATTTTGGAAATGCATCAGATCTTGGAAAAGAGTTCCTATTTGATATAATAGGCATAATCAAGATAAGTCATCTCACTAAATCTTTTGGATGAGAAAATATGTTATTGGTTGTTTTGTTGGCCCTCTTATTGAGTTTTAAGTAGGGGCCTAACAAATAAGCAAAACATTAATTTAACATTGTTAAGGATTCACATCGGGTTCAAAATTTTTTGTTTCCTTTGGAATTGGGGATGATCTCATTGATTTAAGATTCAAACATTCCAAGCGGTTTTTAACGGGTGTGATCGAAGAACTGGAAACATCAAATGATTCCATATCCATTTGGACCTACTTTCCAAAGGTAAGCTCTCATTAGTTGTGGACTGATGAGGCATAAGAATTTGCATTGGTCGAGAAGATGGGAGGTCGGACTCATCACAACTTTTTTAGGGGAATTATTGTCTACTCTGGGACTCTCTTTATATATTTAACTTATATTCGTGAATCCTTATTACATTACCAAGTATAAAATGAGCTTTCCTTTAGATCTGAAAATTAATTATTGATATGTAGGAAATTTAGAGAATCTTTTATATGTATTCGAGGTTCTTCATTAATAAAAAATCATATATATTAGTTAGAGATTCTTAGTCAATGATATAATTCTATACATAAAAGTCTCTTGGTCATTATGATGACCATACTGGTTTTAAAGCCACTCAGTGGGGCACTTGAATGTTTATTTTCATTCAGAATGACATGGATTATTTCAGAGTTGGGATCGTACCCACAGATGGGCTATCTACATATCCTTTATTTTGAAAAGGAATCCGAACCCCCATAGTTTGAGTAAGGGAGTATGATTTTTATGCATGATTGACGGATAAAAGAACGATGTCATGATTTCTTTTACACTATAATATCACATGAGTCATGCTCGGTGTGAGAGACAAGAGGTATTGGTGAAGCTAGATAATTGTTCCATGAAAGATTCAATGATTTGGGGCTTATGTATGTATGATTTCCCTAAATAGATAAAGATTAAGATTTAATTTAGGGATGAAATCTAGGAACAGGGTCCATAAAGGTGTATGTACTTCATAGAGGTTTGGATACTCTAATATTGGGGCCTACTCCTAAGGAAGATGCCCAAGATAGGAGGGGATGTATGATTGGGTTTTACTCCTAAGAAGGAAGCCCATATCAAAAGAATTATGATGGGTCAAGAGAAATTAATACTGGGGATTACTCGTGAAAAGGAGGCCCAGGTTAAAGGAATTTAAAAATTAAGGGACTTGGGGCTCACTCTTGAGAAGGAGGCCCATATTTGAGACTGGGGCTTACTCTTGAAAAGGATGCCCAGGTTAAGAAAATTATGGTTGGGGCTAACTCTTAAGGAGGATTCACAGATTAGGGGACTTGGGGATTAATCTTGAACAAAAGGCCCAAATTAATGAGGACTTGGGGATTACTCCTAAAGAGGTTGGCCAAACTAATGAGAATTTGGATTGGGGATTACTCCTAAAAAAGGAGGCTGAGGTTAAGGATTCTCTCACCTTAAAGGATGAGGTTGAATGAATGAATTCTTTAATTTTAGTGACATAAAGATGTGTAAATAACTAGGTTCTAAGAGATGTTCCACGAAATTCCTTTCAGATAAGGAATTCAATCTAGAAAACATGCCAAAAATGGATTTGAAGAGTGTCTTGAAGACTGAATCTTGAATAGGATATGTAGAATGGCATAAGAGAGATAAAATGGGCAGGAAGGGAACCCAAAAAATAGAAGGGCATGTATGTCCTGGAAGGCGCGCATGTACTGTGTGGGCGCACAAGTCCTGGGCGCATATGTATACCTGTGCGGCACATGGGTACTTGCGCGATTGTTAACCAGTAGGGTAATACATGGGTGATCCTTTATCAAAACATTTATAATTATCACGAGGTACTTCCAGAAGAGTGGCGCGCAAGTTTCAATGAGTAGGTAAGGAGGCGCGCAAGTGTGTTCATTTCACTTAAGGGAAAAAACATAGGCTCCCAAGTGTTAGTGATTTCTAACACATAGACCTTATTCCACTTATTTAGACCTTCCATTCTAGGTAAATAATTATCTTATAAGTGTTTGGAATACTTGAAGAAGAGACTTGGGCGGTTAGAGCTCTGTATCTGAATTCTGGAAAAAATTAATCCTCCAAATGGGGGGCCCACTGGGGGTATTTTTAGGCGGGAGAAGACACTGAGTAGTTTTCAAAGATGGTGTGAAAATCACTTACACGACCATTAGGCGACGTGAAAGTATAATTGCGCGACAGTGAGGGAACTTGCACGACACATGTGCATTTGAAGCCATGTCCATGCCTTTGTCGATTTTTGATGTTTTCCTCATAGGATGAATCAATAGGTGCTAAGACATTTCCCTTTCCATTCCTTTAGACAATGTGATGAAAAGGAGCATTAACAGACATTATAAAAATTATAGGACCATTCATATGTAATAAAATATATTTAATAATAATATTTTATTAAAATATTATTTATTTCAAATCCATTAAATCATCAAAATATTTTTCTTAATTGAATTTCCTTATTATCCCCAAAACCATTTTTTATTTAAATATTATTTACAATGATACAAAAATTGGATCCAAATATAATCATTATTCATTAAAAAATAAAGTACATATTCTTATTTCTATAGTCTTGATACATATCCCTTTGTTACACCAGTGCACTCCCAAATCGTAAGGTGCATCATGGTGGGGCTTCTATGGGGTCATTTAGTAAACCAGGTTTAGGTCGTGATATCGATGATCTTGAAATTCTTATATAAATTGTTTTGATCAATCTTATGTTGCTGAATCGTTTATTAGGATAGGTCTATGCCGAAGCCCAAAAATACTATATCCCTTGCACGCTCTGATAAATGGGCTTCATAGGGTATGATCCTATAAGTTGAGGAAATCACTTGATTTTTCTCTACCATAAGGATTTATTAAAATCCTATATTTATACTAGTCATGTGACTACTATTCAACAACTACTTTATCAATAGTAATTATACTTAATAGTCATTTAAAATATACTTGGATATAATAATATAAGTTCATATGTTTTCTATTACCATAATACATTTAATTAAATTATAAAGGTGAATTTTTTTCATAAAAAATCAAGTCCTTACAATATTCCCCCTTAAAGAAGTTCCACCATTAAAATTTCCTTTTCCCACACTAAAATAGAAAATGGTTACTCTGCCTCATCTTCTCCTCTATTTTTGACATAAATTCTTGAAATACATTGTTTTTTCAGAAGACTTTGGTGTAGGCATTGTCTTATTTCATAGAACATTTTTTCTACTATATAATATATTTAACAACTGTACCTCATAGGAATGGTCATTCAGAAATGGTACCACCTATAGATTGAGTACATGTGATGCTCTTAGAATGTACTTTCTTCATAGGGATACAAGTAATACATCTCATAATTTAGATAGGTTTTTTGGGAATTCTAGTTGATAATACACTACATTGATGCGTGAAGGGATCTCAAAAGGGTCGATGTACCTTGGACTATGCATTCCATTATTCTCAAATATAATCACTATTTTTGATGGAGATATGAATAGGAACACTATGTATAAATCATCAAATGGTATGTCACATTTATGATTGTCAGGATAAATCTTCTATCAATTCTGAGAATCCATGAAGTGATTTTTAATGGTTTTAACATTCTCCACCATTTTATCAACCATTTCAACACTTAGAAGTTTTCATTCCGCAATTTTATCTCAACATGATGGTGTTCTATAACTCTTCTTATAATGTTATTCATAATAATCCATTTGGATTCATGAGCGGAAGATATTGTTTAAAGATAACTCCACTAAAGGTAGATGCAGGTCCCATATACCATTAACATATTTTGATCAATATCTCATCCTTTAATCAATTGTTTTGATAGTCTTCTTAGATTGTCCGTCCTCTTGAGGGTGAAAAGATCTACTGATGTTCAGCATAATATTTGGAGCATGATGGAAGACTTTTTTGGAAAATGGAGGATAATCTTGGGTATCGATCAGGAACAATTGATAATGGTACTACATTCATCCTTACCACTTCTCTGAGGTATATCTGAGCTAGTTGTTCTAGTTAGAAATCCTCAAGGATCATAATGAAGTGTCCAGTCTTTGTGTATAAATCCTCAAAAACCTATAGGTAATTGATTCTGTTGAATATCATTGGATGTCCAATTATATTGGTTGTGGTGATGTTTTACCATTTCCAGGTTGGTCTGTGTAATGGTTGCATCATCCACATAGACTTATTCTTTTCAACCTTCATTTTATGACATACCAGGCACTATGATTTATAATCATTGATCTCCTTATTCATGTTTTCCCACAAATAGTTGTCTATGTGATCTCAATAAATAATTGTGTTTTGTGGGTCAATGGAGAAATTAGATCTATTAGCATCATCCCATAGTTCCCTTTTTATCTTAAGACTCTATGGAACACATAGTATTTACCCAAATATAAAAATTCGCTTTTAATTTACATTGAACTCTAAGGATTTCCCTTTCCTTGTAGCTTATAATCTCTTCACCATCATTTATCCATTCCAAAATATTTTTTTGATAAATCCTTTTTGAAAGGATTGGTGATTATTCTACATTTATGAATCATATGTCTATCATCTTCATATATAATATGATTGAATCCCCCTCAATTATCATTGATGATATAATTGATGGATATTTTATATATAGTTCATATGTCGCTTTATTTTATTAACTAGGACAGTTGTGGATTAAGTAGTCTTAATCCTTGATGAGATGCAACAATTTTTTGGATCATATTTAGCTATTTCACTATGAATATGTATTTAAAACATTTTGGATCAGTATATATTTCACACCTCTACCCAAAGAGATTATTAAATTGGCATTTCAATGCAAAGGTCATAGCTTCCAACTTGATATCATGAGTTGGAATTTTTTTCTCATGAATTTTCAACTGTGTTGAGACATATGCAATGACTTTTTCATTTTCAATCAACACACATTCTAATCCCTTCTTCAAAATATCTTTTCAATTTATGAAGAGTTCCCCTTTTCTGGGATGTGTAAGCACAGGGGAATTTATAAGCCTTTATTTGACATAGATTAAGATTTTTTTATCAATATTCAATTCAATAAAACAATATTCCCTTACGAGTTATCTTTGTATGAGGGGTTTTTCACTCAGTTGAAATTTATCACATATTGGAGAAAATATCAAACTAACACAAAGAAGTTACACGTATCTGTCAAGGATGTTGTCCATTTCCATCCCTCAATTGTTTTTTTTAATTCAAGGATCCAATGAAATCCCCTTGTTTGTGAATATATTCCCTAATAACTAGACTTTATCCATTAAAAACACAAACTTTATATCCATTTTATAGATCATCTCATTTCTTAAGGACATTGTCATTGTGCTCAGATGCTCCTCTTGCTCCTCCTTGGTTTTAGAGTATATTATAATATCATATTAATGACTTTGATTAATTTTTCAAGGTAATATCTAAATACTCTATTAATCAAGTCCATGAATATTTTTATAGAATTAGTGTTTATTAAAGGCATCACTATGAACTCATAGAGCACATACATTGTACTAAATGTATCCTTGGGGATATATTATTTCCTCACCCTTATTTGGTAATATCCTGACTACATATCTACCATGGAGAAGTATTGTGCTCTATATATCTAAAAAACCAGCCATCAATTCATGGATAATGATACATTTTCATTATCTTGATATTATTGACCTCATGATAATCAATGAATAGGTGCATTGACCTATACTTCATCTTGATGAAAAAGACTACGACACTCCATGGTAAATCACCTAACTTTATAATCCCCGTATTCATACTCTAAAATATTTATTTCTTTATTTCCACAAGTTCCACAACATCCTTCCAATTTAGTGTCTTGGATATTGGAATCTTCCCAAGTAAAAGTTCAATTAAAAATTCAACCTCTTTAGTAAGGAGAAAACCAGGATATTATTTGGGAAATGCATCAGCGTATTCCCTCACAATATGAATATTTTTTAGAATGGTTCATTCTTTAGAGGAAATAATTTGAGCAAGATACACTTGATAAAAGGGTAATAATATCTAGGCATTAGATGATAGTACAAAATAAGATTTATTATCCTCCTTTCACTTGTATAAATTCAATGGTCTATTATCCATATGTAGAGTGATTTACCTCTCCCAAAAATTAATGTTGTCTATATATAGAGAAAAAGAATACATTCTCATCAAATTCCATCTAGGGAAGTAAAATAAGGTATTTTTGAATGTTCAACCCAAAAACATTGACAAGGGAGGAGTAATATAATTGGTGTGGAATAACTACCCATTTATCGATTTCCCAAACATCTCAACTTGTATGATATGTGGTGGTGTTTGTATTTTTCTACTAAACATTCATTATATAAAAAAATTGTAAACTATAGACGATTACCATATATTTGACTTTATTATTCTGGTTATTATGTATCCAACATAGAATTAAGGATGGGTACATTTAAACATTTGAACACATAAATGGTTATCCAATGTCATCAAGGGGATAAATTATAAAATAATCTTATCCCAGTAACTTATGAGATTCTAGGCATCGATCAACATTATCCATGTTTTGGTTCAAAAGATTTGTTCATATGGGAATTTTCACATTGTTCCTTTAATAATTGTTAGTAATGTTCTTTTGAATTTAGCAAAACATATCCCCTAGGAGGGTTAAACCATGTGAACTCTAAGGACTGTTTTCATATACCAGGTTTCCCTGAGTCTTCTCCAGAACATTTTGTTAGAGTTTTTACTCTTAGGTAAATCTATTCTAGAACCGCATCCGCTTATAGTATTGAGATAGTGATGTAATTAATTGATAAACCACTTAGTATATAGTTGTAAAAATTAGGGATGACTCCTTCCACCTAGTCATAAACAGAGCGTTTTAATTATGTTTTTTTAATCTGAATCCAAAATTAAAGAAAAACATTACCCTAATACCATCTATGGCAATGATACTATTTATTACACATCAATACACGATTTATTACATGAGGTTTCTCTTAATAAAATACCAAATTATCATGATGTATAATTTATTTTGCAATTATGTGCATTACATATAAAATTATAACATTGGATATAAAAATATTATTGAAGACTTATTTAAAATTATCATAGTAGTCTATTGAACCTAAAACATCATGGGATATCCTAGAGACATACAAAAAAGGGTCAGCTATAAATCCCATTAAATGGAACTAAAAATGAATGAAACAAAAAATATAATAAATTTTAGGAAATAGAAATATCAATGGAGAATAAAATATGAATATGAAAAAATATATTGTATAGAAATATAAACATAACATGAGAAAAATGGGAAAACATACAACATGATGTAAGCATGATTCAAGGCTCATTGTACATGCAGGAGAATGAGCCAGGGCTCATTTCACACGGAGGAGCGTGAGTCACGTCCCATTTCACATGGAGGAGAATGAGTAGAGTACTATTAAAATTGCTGGATTATGTGTCAAGGCCCATTGCACAAGATATATCATGATACTAAACATTTAATAATTCATTGGAGAACTATCAGTGTTCACCCTTTATAATCATTTAATTTTCATGATTTGGTGTGACACATTGATCATACAATCTTGAATTATTCATCAAAAATATTTATTCCACAAAAATGAAAATATGGAATACATACATATAAATTCAAATTAAATAATTATATATGAATAAAGTTGAATACTCTTGACAGAATAAATGGAATGGTATTCACTACAAAATTAATTTGGCATGGAAAAATCGCGGTGCAACTTTGGAATAATAATGGCATCAAATAAAAATTTGTAAAATGTTTTGATGAAAGATATAGGGTTATATCATAATATAAAAATGACATGAATATAAATAAGTACATTTAAATTTATGTCCCAACATAATAACTTTTATATAGAAGGCATTACATTATAATGAAACTTGAAGAAAGAGGAGAAAGGAAATAACTCTTACGGAATTTCATCATGGTATCTCGTGTAAAGAAAGGCTTAATGAGAAATAAGGGATTCTATAATCCTTTATATATCATAATGAAATTATGTAGAAGTTAATGAAATATACCCCATAATTTTAAATTTAAAAATAATGGAATTATTGGATAATTGGTCTTGAATAAACATGAGAAAGGAATGATCCATTACAAATTTTATTCATAGTAATAGGTTTGGATAATGGGTATTATGATGGATAAATGAGAGTGAAAGGGGATATGATAATTTATTTCTAAAATGGAATCTAAGGGTTTATATTTAGTATCATATCCCAAAATATAGAAAAAAGGGAAATTATAATACATAACATGAATCGAATGCTTGATAAAAGAAGAGGGTGGAAGATTCCAAACATAATTTCGGTATAGTAATGTGTATACAAAAGGTTAATAAGTGGGATAAATGAATTATGAATGGGATCCCATAATTTTAAAATCAATTGGATAGTTTTTGGGATAGTTAATAATTTATCCCATGTTAATAAAATGGAAATCAAAATGGAATATTATAAATGAAGTGCTTGAAAAAGAGTAGAGAGAGAGAATCTGTTACTTGGGTGTGTGACTCCAAATGTTTGGGACAGTATTCTTGAATGTTTGGGTGTAAATTATTTGAACTATAGGGAGTATATAGATGATATATTTTCTTCTCAATGTATTTTTAGTAACGATAAATTGGATATTTGGTGGTTTTATAGAGGAAAAGAGATTTATTTCTTTATTATCTTAGTTTTGCACACTATAAAATAAAATATTCCAAACCCAAAAAAACATTACATTATATTATCCAATGGTTTCTAAAAAATGGGAGTGTTAAAGATTATTTTTAAAGTCCATGTTTATAATTTAGTAATATATTACCCTTACTTATGTGGAGGTGAGTTACACTTTCAATGAAATGATTTTAAAATCATAAAATATATTATAATTCATGGAGGATTAACTAAACATTTTTAATCTAAATTAAATAAACATAAAATCAAATTATTTTAAAGTAAAAAATATATATTTGGACTAGGATACAATTTACAGTATTTATTACATCACTAATTGGAAACTAAGATTTCATAAAACACCCCATATATTTATAAACTGTTTAATTTTTACCAAAAAAATCAACTATCTCAGAAAATTTGAAAAATTTCACCTTTGGATAATATAGATGTCCTGATTCAAAAAAAATATTAATTTTTTCTAATTTATTTTATTAATATATGAAATGTCACTTTTAAAATAATTACCCACATTTTTATAAAATTTATGGGTTTGACAATTACAGTGTTCGCTCCATAATAAAAATAACATTTTACTTCCAAAAAATAATATATTGATTTATATTTAATAAAGGTAATTTAATAATAATATTTTATTAAAATATAATTTATTTCAAATATCTATTTAATCATCAAGATATATTTCTTAATTTAATTTGAATATTAACGAATCATATTATTTGTGCTTTTAAAGTCATATTAAATGTAACATTAATAAGATGAAAATAAATTCCTTATTCATTAAAAATAATTTATATATTCCTAACAATATGGTTTTGATAAATATCAATTAATTATAGTAGAATATTCATTATTATTTTGGTGCATGATGGTGGGGATTCACGGGTCCATTCAGTGAAGATGGTTTGGGTCCTAATCTCTATGAACGGTAACTTATCCCATAAATGGTTTCTTACATTCTTAATTTGTGGTATCTCAGTTTGATATTTTTCTAGGGAAAATCATAGAAATTATTTCTCACCTAAAATCTATGGTAAAAGTTCTTCATAGGGTATGATTATACTGGTTGGGGCCATCACTTCCTTTATCTATGTTAAAACTATTTGTTAGAACTCTATATTTATACTTATCATATGATCACTATTCAAAGACTATATTTTAATTGGCGAAGATTCACAGAAGCCATGGAAAATAAAATGTTATATAATTATAGAAGTCAATGTGTTTTCTATAACCATAAGACATATAATTATATAAAAATAGGGAATTTTATTCATAAACATTCAAGTCATTACAATTACCTCTTGAGGTGTAACTTATATAGAAACTAAAAATTTTATCAGGATATAGGGTTTAGTTTGCTTCATCATATAGAGAGGAATTACAATGTACATGTATTAGTGCCACACCCATCAAATAGTTAAGGTATTTCAAAAAAGTAATGATGTTTTAATTTAACAAAACATAATGCCTGAATATATGTGGGATGAGATAACCATGGAATTTATCATAAATAAACCTAGATTGAATAACTGTTATGAAATCATATGGGTTATAGTGGACAAACTGATAAAAGTATTAGACATCATTATTATCCAAGAGACATCATTATTTCATGATAAGTGGAAATGATTTATATGGGAGAATATTTTCCAGAACAATATTTATGTGATCATATCATCGAATATAAATGCTTATTTAATGTCCTGGTTCTATAAGAGATTTCTGAAGTCCATGGAAACTAAAATATGGATTAATACCTCTTACCACTAACTGACTAACATGTTGTCTAATAGGATTTATGTTATATTATAAGATATTATTTAATCATGTGTGTAATATTTTTGTTTAGTTTGTATGGTCCATCACACAATGGAAAAGTTATTATACAGTATTAACTTTTAAGATTCAATACAGATAGATACTAATGAAGTTGTTTGTAGAAAATAGTGTGCCAACACCATATTTAAATTATAGATAAATGAGTTGGTGATCATTAGGTTTATCCTAGTATAATAATACTATATGTGTTTATAATTAATCAATAATAATTTTATCAGTACAAAGTATAGGTTACACATATATGCTGACCAAATAAAATGAATTTTGAAATTCACAATGGATAACAGGGGTATTTTTATTATTATTACATATTCATTTTCATAACAAATTTTGGAAAAAGGGGAACTGGTTTCATTATATATAAATTTATTCAATTTTTTAGAATGTATTCTCCTCATTGATTATGGATTAGATCATCAATTGCTATATAATCATATTAAAGTGGTACTTCTTATGATTCCATTCTAAAGGGAAGAGAAAAATACAATACACATAATTAATGATACAGATGTATATTTAATGTGGAATACATCATTTTATGAACATCTTGTCTAAATAGTGAACATTAATGAAATCATTTTTTAAGGGAATATTTTTCTTAGAATTTATTTCATAGTGTATTAAAGTTATATTTTGTGGGATATAATGGATATTGAGCTAGATATTATACCATAATGGTTTAAATTACTATGTGTGGTGGTTTAGTGAATCTTCTCGAGGATAATAAGTCAATGAATGGAGAATTATTTATAACAAAAATATTTTTTTGTAAAAATTCTATTATTTATATCGAATTTAATTAATCCATTATGATTTATTTATTGGAGTTTAGGAATTTATGTGAGTTTTTGTTAGGTAATGTGTTGCTTAAAATTTTAGTACTATTTAAATATATTATTAATAGTAATATGTTATATTTTGAAGGGTGATCATGTACCAAATATAAAATATATTTTCTAATATCCCATGGATAACCACTAGTTATTTGGATGGAATATAAATGGTGGTTGATAATTCCCAAGATACCTATTTCCGGTATAATGGGTAAACAATGGTTGATGAGATTGAATTACCGAAGGGATATATAATAATTTAATTTTAATAATTTATTTAAATAAATCATTCTTTCCAATCCACTCTAGTAAACACTAAATGGAAACTGTGGTCTTCTCCATAACATGATGTGATCTACAAGGCTCATTTACAGTGTTTTTCAATACCTGTCTATAAATTTCATCCTCTTATAGTGATTATAACTTTTTTAATGGAATCATATTGTAAATTAATTATTTTTTCTTTTACTCCATTTAAAATTGTAAACTGTGAGGGATTATATCATGTTTTTTTATTTTTTGTTAATTGATCTAAAATCATGTCGCGTCTTTCAAATATATTTCTACTCAATGTTTAAATTTCTTAGTTCTTATCATTATTCCTCATTTATATAGGAATAGATGAATTTTCATTTATATAGGTTATTAATTTTTTACTCTACATAGTATTACATGGTTTTTCATATATTTTTTATACCGACCCATTCTTTACATACATTGTTATTACTTCAGAATTTAGGCATACTTATTACAACATATAACAAAACAATGATAGAACAATATAGGTATAGTGTCTTTAGAAACTGGATAACATAATCAACTGGTTCATAAATCATCTACATTGTCTCTCACTTATTTCATCATATCTAGAGTCCCTTTTGGCATATCCTACATAATACCCTTCTTCGTGACTTGTGGAAAAGAAAACATACAAAAGGGTGGTCTCAAATACTCAATAACGGTAAACAAAATAAAATGTTAATAATATCATATTTATAAGAACATAACATTTAGAAAATCATAACCTGCAAAATAGATCACAATATCATGACATGGGATAAATCATAGTAGTGAAATGTAATCCCAATAATCATAAAATAAAACTTGAAACATTGTGGAATACACACATAATAATAGAAAATCATTTCATATTAGTCAAGACACATTTCTAAGACCATCATATTGGACAAAGTCCATTACTGAACCGAGTTCACTACTCGTTCCAGTCCTGTATCACTAAACTGGATTATCTTGTCATTTCTTCCATGTCTATCTCATGAGATATATATATTTACCCAAATCATTGGAGGGAGATATATCTCCCTCTCATATCATAATTAAACCTTTCTTATGTGTGCCACAATATCATGAATCCTTCATCATAGCATAACCCATGTAATAAAAATAGTATTCTTAAACATCATTCCATCATAACATAATCCATATAAGATAAAAGGACTTCATAAATATAATTCCATCATAACATATCAAATCAATGTAATAATAGGGATATAAACAGAACCCAACATTATCTTATATGGAAAATAATTTTGATAAAACATATGAACTCCATTCTTGAGGAAAGTATCCTTTCCTCTTTAATTTTTTTTTTCCTTTATCAATATGTCATACAATATTAAACTAAATGATTTTAATTGAAAATAAACATGAAAAAATTGTAAAGGGAGCTTCATGTAAATAATTTTCTATGAAATCATAAAAATCCATTTATATCGTATAAGTTTAAAAGCATTCTTCTCATACTTTGGCTGGAAAGTCCAAAAGTATCTCATAATGAAAACGAAAAAACACTCCTTTAATATCATTTACAAAAAAATCACCAATATATAAAATTGGATCTAATGAATTTTAGGAGGATATAATTAATATTCCATAATTAGGAAACATGGATTTGGATGATAAATATGCCCCTAGTAAATTATGATGTATAAGTAATCTCAAATAAAAATGAGATTGCAAGATTTTCCCTTACCTTAGGTCTGATATTCTTTATACGTCTCCAAACCTTCTGTATAATGAATGAAATAATTTCATTGACTTGTTCTAGAGTCATAATCATTGTTATGATATCATAAATGGTCATATTTTTATCTTCATATTAGTAATATTTCATTGCTACTTTTTATTCGGGTGGTCATCGCTATGTGTTCTTATGCGTGTTTTGTCGAATAAATTCTTATTCATCTTTTTAGGTTATAGCTACATCATTTACATAATGGTAGTAGTATAATATATATCATATTTATTCTCTAAATTAATTTATATAATCATGGTTTAATTAAGATCATATAGAACAAATCACATCGCATCGTGGAAATAGTAAGTCGTACGTACGCCCGAGTGACGATATCGTTAACATAATTATTGAATGGTCTTGGAATGGATGATAGAATATCTCAGAATTAGTATCATGTTATAATATTAATTAATATTTTTTCTTTACACTATTATACCCATCCAATTAAGGTGTTGGTGGAAAACAGATTACACAACGGCGTGGAGACGGTATTCCGTACGTACGCACGCATACTGATTTCATTTTCCATAGGATGGATAAAAGGGGAAATAGGTTTATTTCATATTTATAAAACATATAATTATATGAGTGATGCTTATGTTATTACTTTATAATGAAACCAATAAATAATATGGAGTATAAGAAGAAATAAATTTGAAAGGATCGGTAAAGGATATTACCTCTTCTTCGACGCGCCTCTTCTAAACCTCCTCTTAGGGCACTAAATATTGTCTTTGAAGAGGACCAGGACCTCTAGTATGATTCTAGGGAAGTGTAGAAGAGAAATTTTCTGGTTTTGGATGAGCGTGAATGCTCAAAATGGTGTGAGGAGGAGAGGGAGGAGGTTCCCTTTAATAAAGGAGGAGAGGGTCACCTTTGGAATCATAAGAAATATTAATTTATAACAAATTCAAAACTCACATAAAACCCACAAAAAATGACTCAATTTGAATATGAAATTATATAGGGTTGTAATCTCATCAATGAATAAAATTTAGACATGTTGGGAATTAATTTTAATCCTTATCCAATTGAATTATCCTTATTTAATCTATTTAATTTTATTTGTGGTAATACTATTCTAAATTTTAAAATGTTATAAATAATTACTTGTGTGGTGTGAAATTTATATAATTGGATTATTTATGAAATTTTGGACTATATATATTTAAATTTAAAATTTTTAAATATTTTTTGGTTTTCTAAACAATTTTATAATATGTTATTTTTATAAAGTAACAATAGTGAAGATTTTTACACTATTCATTTATTTGAATTTAAATAAAATCCACACAGAAGATATGTTTGATAAAAAACATTTAATATATTCATAACATGTCATATGTATCAAGTAAATTCATGGAGCACATTAAATAGTTCATATAATATTTATTTTAATATTCTTAAAACCATTTATTTGATATTTCAATCATTAAAATAATTTCAACATCCCTATTGTGTCATAATTAATCATACTTATTTAATCCCTAAAAATATTAAATAAATATACATGATGCAGATAATTATATTAAATATCTAGATACTATTTATTTTTGAAGTTTAATGAATTTTATCACTAAAGTAAAATTAATACACTTATAAGATATAAGAGAGTGACATGTTGTCACTTTCATTTGTTTTAATAATAATTATATAATTTTGATGGTCAAAAGTACATGAAATGAATCTATTCCGACCCTTAGATGATATGGGTCGATGTTTATTAATCCAATATAATTTTGGTAGGTGTTTGGGTAATTTTATAATCTTATTTTTACCCTTAATTACACGATTTAGCTTTAATGTTAGTAAATAAAAAATACCTTAGTTACTATTCATAATGTAAAAAACTAAAATCAACCTATTAACATAATTTAGACCCACTGAATTCAAATATGGAACCTATTTTTCAAAATTCAAATCACAGAAGTTGTCGTAAATAATTTAAAAATAATATTTTTGTAAAGAAAAAGTGTTTTAAAAGATAAAACATTGTCAAAGATTGAAATGTTTTTACCTATTAATTCAATGTAAAATTAGTAGTAATGACATACATTATATTAAATGGTGAAACTCTATTTTAATTATACTTTAAAACCATTAAATTTTATCATTTAACTATATAAATTATCTTGATGAAATAATTTTTTTTATGAATAATATAGCGTATTTTTCATATTCATCAAAATATGAATGTTATCAGAAAAGAGTAAAAAATGTATCCAATGTAAATTTTTATATCCTGATTCAAAATAAGTAGTTTATTTTGTAAAATTGAACTTATAAAATTTTTAAATTTTATATTTAAAATGGGTGCGCCAATAAAAGGTGGTAAAACTGCATTTTTTTAAAATACTTCTTTTATCCGAAAAATTGATTTTGTTTTCATATCTCATTCTAGAAAATGTTTAAGATGAATTATAGTTTTATAAAATTAAAAATTCAATTAATACTATTCATAAAGGATAGTTCATAATATTATATTAATATATCATTTTTTTGTGAATCTTGGTATTGCGTACAACACAAGCTATCGAGGAAGGTTTCTCTTGCGTGTAACGTAAGCCAAGCCAGTGTTGTCTGGAGTGAAATATTCCCAAGGTGTTGCATATATCATAAGTCATTAACAAAATATTTATAATAAAATCTCAAGGTGTTACATTCTACCCCCTTAAAAATAAATTTCTCCCTCGAAATTCATCACTTCGTAACAAACAGGTGAGGATACCTCTCCCTAATTATATCCTCAAGTTCCCATGTAGATTCTTTTAATTGGTGGTTCCCCATAAAAAAATAACACAGTGAGTGGTATTATTTGGTAGAACTTTTTTTCTACGATCCATAATCTCTACCGTCTATTCTTCATAAGAATGATCATTCTTCAGCAGTACATCATCTGAGCTTAATACATGTGAAGGATGAGGTATGTAATTTTTAAGGAGAGATACATGGAACACAACATGAACTTGAGAGAGATTTGGTGGAAGTACCAATATGTAAGATACCTTCCCAAAATGATCCAATATTTCAAAAGGACCGATATAACTAGGGATGATCTTACCCTTCTCTCTATATCCCATTACTCTCTTCCAAGGAGATATTTGTAAGAACATTGTATCACCCACTTCAATATTTAGGTCATTTCTTTGATTGTCAGTATAAATATATTGTAAAATTTGAGATCCGCTCATGTGTTGTTGATAATGTCGGACCTTTTCTTCCATCTCATCAGCAAGATGAGGTCTGAATAGCTTTCTTTCCCCAATATCATCCCAGCAAGTTAGAGTTATGCATTTTATTCCATAGTGTGCTTCATAAGGATCCATCTTAATATTGGAGTGAAAGCTATTGTTATAAGAAAATTACACCAATGGTAGGTGTTGATCCCAACAACCTTTGAAATCTATAAAGAAATCACTCAACATGTCTTCCAATGTTTTAATTCTCCTCTCATACGAACCATCTATCTCCGGATGATACGCAATGGTAAAACTCAACTCTATATCTAGAGTAAGCTGAAGACTTCACCAAAACATTGAGTTAATCCTCCGATCCCGATCAGATATAATGTAATGTGTTATTCCATGAAATCTTATCTCTTCCTTTACATATATCCTGGCAAGATGATTAAGAGATAAATCCTCTCTTATAGCAATGAAGTGTGCCGACTTCGTAAGACGATCAACTATAACCCAGATATCATTATTTCCTTTGGATGTTATAGGAAGTCCAGTGACAAATTCTATAGTGATCTTTTCCCTTTTCCATTCTGGTATGGGTAATGGTTGTAACATTCCCTTAGACTTTTGTCTCTCATCTTTAATTTGCTGACAAACCAAGCATCGAGAGACATATTCAGCAACATATCTTTTCATTCCATCCCACCAGAAGTAATCTTTCAGGTCCCTATACATCTACATCCTTCCAGGGTGAATAGAGAATGAAGAATATTCAGCCTCATCCAATATTTCCTTCTTTAATTCTGGGATGGGAGGAACACAAACCCGATTTCTAAACATTATTATTTCATCACAATCAATGTGGAATTCAGGAACATTTCTCACCTTATTTTGTAATTCTACATCTTCTTTTTGTGCCTTTTTAATCTTCACATGTATATATGGTTGAACATTCAATTGATAAAGATATGATTTTCCCATTCCATTATATTTCCAAGATCCAACATTTGTAAATCCATCAATATTGGATCTTTTGTTATCCTCATCATGGATAAGCTGGCATGGTCATGTCGACTTAATGCATCTGCCACCTTGTTTTCTTTCCCAGGGTGATAATGAATTGAGTAGTCATAATCCTTAATCAGATAAAACCATCTTTTTTGTTGCATATTCCACTCCTTTTGTGTGAAAATATACATTAAACATTTGTGATCAGTATAAATACCACACCTTTCACCATAAAGATAATGCCTCCAAATCATTAATTCAAAGATTACCGCAGCTAACTAAAAATCATGAGTTGGGTAAATTTGATCATGGACTTTCAACTATCATGAGGCATACTCTATCACCATATAATTTTTCATTAGAACACACTCCAATCCCTTCATGGATGAATTGTTGTAGATCACAATCCTTTCTCAACTACAAGGTAGTGTGAGCACAGGTGCACTGGATAACCTTCTTTTTAACTCCATGAAATTCTCTTCTAAATCTTCCATCCAAATGAAAATAATTCCTTTTCCAGTCAACCTGTTGAGTGAAATAGACAATTGTTAAAAACCATTCACAAAAAAACGATAATATCCAGCCAATCCATGAAAACATCATATCTCAGTTACTATTGTTTGTCTCGGCCATCATTGTATAACCTTATTTTTTGCTAGATCCACATGTATCCCCTCTTTTGAGATTATGTGACCCAAAAATTAATCTTTTTGAAAGCAACATTCACACTTGGTAAATTTGTCATAAAGATTATCCTTTATTAGGGTCTTTAATACAATTATCAAGTGATCTTCATGTTCTTCCCTGATCTCTAAATAGACAAGAATATCATCTATAAATACTACCAAAAACTGATCAACGTAGTCTATGAAGACTCTATTCATTAGATCTATGAAGATAGCAGAATAATTAGTATGACCTAATGGAATCACTATAAATTCATTGTTTCTATAACTTGTACTGAATGTCATCTTTGGTATATCCTCCCTTTTGACCCTTAATTGATGATTCGCTGAACGAAGATCAATCTTTGAATAGTATTGAGCTCCACGTAGTTGGTCAAATAAGTCATCAATGTGTGGGAGAGGATTTTTGTTCTTGATAGTGATCTTGTTATGTTTTGGATAATCAATGTAGCGTCCCATTGATCTATATTTCCTCTTAAGAAACAAAACAGGTTCTCCCCAAGGGGATGCACTAGTGCATATGAATCACATATCATGATTCTCTTGGAGATTCTTCTTTAATTCATGCAACTCAATTAGGGCTATTCTATAAGTGTATTTGAAATGTGGATAACACTCGGTATGAGTTCTATTGAAAATTTGACTTCACGATTTGGTGGATGATCTGGAAATTCCTCTAGAAAGACATCATCAAACTCTCGTACAATGGGAATATTCTTAATCATGAGTTTCTCTCCAACCATTATAGATAAATAACCTTCATTTATTGGAATCAAGACCCATAATAAGGGTAAAATTTCCACTGGAAGGTTATATTCATCCTTGCATCCATAGATGATCACAGATTGATCAGGAATATAAAATTTGACTTCCCTTTTTTGGTACTTGATATGATCTCTATATAAAGATATCCAATCCATGTCAAGAATGACATCAATTTTAACTATATGAAGCATAACATTATTTGTAGGATGCACTTTCCTACAAACTTCAATCAGAGAAGAATTATAAACTTTTGATATGACTGTTGTTCCATTAAGAGTGGTCACAGCTAACACAATAGCTAATTGTTGGGGTAGTATGGTGATACCCTTAGAAAAATCTTCAGAAATAAAAGAGTGGGTGGATCCAGAATCAAATAAAACATTATCTACTTTATAGTGTATAGTAATTGTACCTTTCCCAACTAAATTATCATACTCCACATCACTGATAGAAATTTCATGTGAGTTTCCTTTTTCTTTGTCCTAAATAGTTTTTTGACATCGATCATCATCCACAACCCTTGGATTATGGTATTGATTGGAATAATTCCCCATTTCCTTGAACATGTAACATTGAAGTGTAGGAGGTGCATTTTGTGCAGCCTTTTCTTTGTTCGCATCACTAGACATCATTTTCCCATCACTGCAGCATTGAATTTCTCGATGACCATCTTTTCCACACTTATAACTTTAACTTCTCCCTTTAAGACAATTCCCTCCATTTTTCGTTCCACACTTTGAGAATAAGGGGGAAATCATCTTATTTTTAGTGTGGTCTTTAGATTTTCCTTTGAATTCCGTTTTCCTCTTCTTATCAAACCCATATGACTGATGGGTTACTGTAATATTCATCTCATCCTTGAGTTCTCATCGATAAATTTCCATGTAACGATTGATGTTCCTTATAGATAATTCCCTTTCTGAGTCTTGGTTTTACGCTACTAAAGAATTGATAGATCTTACTCTCAGGTGGGATAATAATCCCAGAAGCTTAACTTGCATGCCTCAAAAAAGTTTCTTCATAGGTACCAATAGATTCTTCATCATTTTTCATCAGTTCAAGAAAATACTTCTCCATATTTGATTGAAGATTACGAAGTATGTACTTATTGAAAAATAAGTTCTTGAACATGTCCCATTTCCTAGACTCAATGTTGTCTCTTTGCCTCATATTCTTGACAAGATTCCAACATTGACCAGCTTCACCTTCCAAATGATATTCTGCTAAGATGACTTTATCATGTTCAAAACATTGTAAAACTGAAAATATCTTTTTAGTGGTACTAATCCATTGTTCAGCCACTAATGGATTAGAAGACCCACTTAATGAAGGTGGACGCTGCCTCATGAAGGATTCAAGAGAATGTTGCTCCTTCCTTTGATCATTTGGATGTCCTACAAGATTCATAGCTTGAGAATGTTGTGTGATCATGGCTACAAGATTTTGTATTCCATCTCCCATAACTTTTGGTAGCCTAGGGGGATAATCATTTCATTTCCCGTCACATTCAACATTAACATGGTGCCTTCGAGTTCCATCCATTGAATAAAACCAAGAAGCATAGTGTGAGCAACACTAATTACAACAGGAAAACCACGTAATCAGAAAAAAAATTCACCCTTTAGGTTTTAACATAGGTTATTCACTACAATTTCTAAAACACTAATATTGTGTTTATTCTTAGACATATCCATAGGGTCCTTACTAATTCTTTCACATCCTAATTTCCAAAGTATGACAATACCATTCCTCTGATACGATATATAACGACCCATAATTTACATAAATTGTTATTACTTCATAATTGAAGCATACTTATTACAACATATAACAAACCCATGATAGGACAGTATAGGTATAGTGTATTTAGAAACATGGAAACATAAACAACTGGTTCATAAATCATCTACACTGTCTTTATCTTATATCATCATGTCTAGAGTCCCTTTTGGAATATACTACTTAATACCCTTCATCCTGACCTGGGGAAAATAATACACACAAAAGGTTGATCTCAAATTCTCAGTAAGGGTAAACAAATGAAATTTCAATCATATCATATTCATAAGAACCTATCATTTTCAAAAAAACATTAACCTGCAAAAGAGATCATAATATCATGACTTGGGATAAATAATAGTAGTTAAATGTAATCCCAATAATCATAACATAAAACATGAAACATTATGGAATACACACATAATCAAAGAAAATTATTTCATATTGGTCTGGACTCATTACTATGACCATCATAGCGAACAAAGTCCATTACTGAACTGAGTTCACTACTTGTTCCGGTCCTGTATCACTAAACCAGATTAACTTGTCGTTCTATCCATGTCTATCTCATGAGAGATAAATATTTACCCAATGCATTGGAAGGGGATATATATCCCACCCATCTCATAATGAAACCATTCTTATAAGGGACACAAATTCATGAATCATACATCATAGCATAACCCATGTAATAAAAATAGGATTCTTAAACATCATTCCATCATAACATAATCCATAAAAGATAAAATGACATCATAAAAATAATTTCATCCAAACAAATCAAATCAATGAAATAATAGGGATATAAACAGAACCCTATATTTACATATATGGAAAATAATTTTGATAAAACACATGAACTCCATTCTTGAGGAAAATATCCTTTATACTTCCAATACATTTTTCCTTTCTCAGTATGTCATACAATTTTAAACTAAAAGAAGTTATTTTAAAATAAAATTTAAAACTTGTAAAAGAATCTACATGGATATAATTTTCTATGAAATCCTAAAAATCCATTTACCACGCATATGTTAAAAAAACATTCTTCTCGTACTTTGACCGGAAAGTCAAAAACTATCTCGTACTGAAAACGATAAAATATTCCTTTCATTTAATTTACTAAAAATTCTACAATATGTAAAATTGGATATAAAAAATTTTAGGATGATAGAAATAATATTACATATTGAGAAAACTTGTATGTGGATGATAAATATTCCCTATGTAAATTTTGATGTATAAACAATCTCGAATAAAAATGAGATTGACATATTTTCCTTTACCTTAGGTCCGATATGCTTTATACGTATCCGAACAACCTGTATAATGATTTATATAATGTAATTTACTTATTCTAGAATCATAAGCATTGTTATATTATCATATATGGTCATATTCTTATTTTGTAATTAGTAATATTTCATTGCTACTTATTAATCGGGCATTCATTGCTTTATGTTCTTATGCATGTTTTGTCGAATAAATTCGTATTCCTCTATTTAGGTTATAGCTACATTATTTATAGAGTGGTAGTAGTAAAATATATATCAGATTTATTCATTCAATTTTCTTATATAATCATAGTTTAATGAAGATCATGTAAAATTAATCACATCGCATCGTGTAGACGGTAAGATTTACATACACACAAGCAACGATATCGTTCCCATAATTATGGAATGGTATTGGAGCGGATTATAGAATATCACAGAATTATTATAATTTTATAATAATAATATATTGTTTTTCATTACACCATTATACCCATCCAACTAAGGTGGTGGAGGAAAATATATTACACTATGACGTGGAGACTGTATTCCATACGTACGCACGTGTGGTGATTTCATTTTCCGTATGATGGACAGAAGGTGAAATAGGTTTGTTTCATATTTATAATAGAATATTAGTATATTTTTGATACTGATGTTATTAAATTATAATGAAATGAATAACTAATATTAATTAGAATAAGAAATAAATTGGAAGGGATCGTTAAAGGATATTACCTCTTCTTTGACGCGCCTCTTCTAAACCTCCTATTAGGGCACTAAAGATATTTTTTGAAGAGGACCATAACCTCTAGTAGTATTTTAGGGAAGTGGAGAAGAGAAATTGGCAGGGTTTGGTCGTGAATGAAGGCTCAAATTGGTGTGAGGAGGAGAGGGGGAAGTTCTATTTTATAAAGGAAGAGAGGGCACCTTTGGACACATAAGAAATATTAATTTATAATAAATTAATACCCCACTTAAAAACCTCCAAAAATGACTCAATTCGATGATGAAATGATATAGGGTTGTAATCTCATCAACCAATAAAATTTAGACATGCTGGGAATTTATTTTAAACCTTATGAAATTGATTTATCCTTATTTAATCTATTTAATTTTATATTTGGTAATACTATTCTAAATTATAAATTGTTATAAATAATTACTTATGTGTTGTGAGTTGTCTATAATTGGATAATTTATTACATTGTAGACCATATAAATTTAAATATATAATTTTTAAATATTTATGTGATTTCTAAACAATTTTATAATATGTTATTTTATAATGTAACAATAGTGTTGATTTTGACACTATTCATTTATTTTAATTTAAATAAAATCCACACAGAAGATATATTCAAAAAAAGATTTAATAGAATTATAACATGTCATATTTGACTAGAAAATTTGTGGATCACATTAAATGTTTCATATAATATTTATTTTAATATTTTTAAAACCATTTATTTCATATTTTAATCAATAAAATAATTTACACATAATTATTCTGTCATAATTAATGATAATTATTTAATCCATAAATATTCTGAACAAATTAAAATTATGTAGATAATTTCATTAGATTTTAGGAGGTTATTCATCTTTTAATATTTATGATGTTTATCGCTAAATTTAAATTATTACACTTATAAGATATAAGATAGTGACATGTTGTCTCTTTCGTAGGTTTTATTAAATATTATATAATATTCATGGTTAAAAGTGCATGAATTGAATCTATTCCTACCCTTATGTGATATGGTTCAAATTTTATTCATCAAATATAGTTTTTTCTCGTGTTAGGGTAATTTTATAATCTTATTTTTACCCTTAATTTCCCGATTTACCATTAACTGTAGTAAATAAAAAATACTATAGTTACTATTCATAATGTAAATAAATAAAAGTGACCTATTAACATAATTTTTACCCATTGAATATAAATATGGAATCCATTTTTTAAAATTCAGAACACATAATTTGTAGTAATTAATTTAAAATCAATCCCTTTGTTATGAAAAAGGGTTTTAAAAGTTAAAACATGGTCAAAGATTGAATTGTTTTTTCCTATGAATTCAATGTAAAATTAATGGTAATGAAATAAACTATATTAAATGGTAAACATATATTCTATTTATACTTTAAAACCATTATAGTTTATCATTTATCTATATAAATTTTATTTATTAAAACGGTTGTTTTTCAGAAAAATGTAGATTAGTTTTACTATTCATCAATATATGAAAGTTATCAGAAAAGTATCAAAAATTAATCCAATGTAAATATTTATCTCCTAATTCAAAAGAAGAAGTTTATTTTGTAAAATTGAACTTATAAACTTGTAAAAAATTATATTTAAAATGGGTGCACCGTGAAAATGCATTAAACTGCATTTTTGAAAAAATAATTCTTTTATCTAAAAAAATGATTTTTTTTTCATATCTCATTATAGAAAACATTTAAGATGAATTATAATTTTATAAAATTCAAAATTCAGTTAACACTATTCATAACTACTAGTTAATAATATTATAATATTATATCATTGTTTAGTGAAACTCGGTTTTACGTACAACACAAGCTATCAGGGAAGGTTGCTCTTGCGTGTAACACTTGCCAATCCAGTGTTGTACGTAGTGAAATATTCCCTTGGTGATGCGTATAACCTAAGATATTAAAAAAAATATTTCTCATAAAATCTTAGGGTGTTACATTTATATTGGTGGGGCCTACCCCTAGTAAAAAATTTGAAACTATTATTCTAGGTTATAATTGATGTGTGATGGATTTGGTTATTATACATGAGGAGATTTCCATTTTGTATACATTATATATTATCTATATTGAGCTTTTGGTAGGAATAAATAGTGTTCTCCTGTTAATCTAAGAATTTATAGTTTCTTACTTCTTGTGTGAAGAATGAAGATCAGGAGGAATGATTAATATCTCATTGATAATGTTGCTTTATGAATGGAGAGTTTTATAAATGGATAAAAATATTTGTGTATAAGAATTTAAGTTATATTTATTCCCTTTATAGGGGATTTTCATAAATTATTAGAGTTCTAAAGATAAAATGACATAAAATATTAAGGTTACCTTATCCGCATCAATGTTATGGAATTCGGAAATGGGGTGACCTTGAATTCAATAATTAATTATCAATAAGACAGTTTTTTTCATGTGGTCTTGTATGAGTCAAGAGGATATATATATTATATTTCCTTTGGTACTACTCTAAATGTCATTATATGACAATATAAAGGGGAAATGGAATGTGGATCACGTCTTCAATGAGTTACTACATTTTCATGAAGATTTATATGTGAATCCTTCCTTAAAATTGCTACCCATATACCCATTTACATGGATGAATTGGTTTTTATTTATATTCATTCATATATAGATTATGATTTATTTATAAGGGCTTTTATACATTTATAATTCTCTAATATATTTAATATAACTTCATATACAATACTAGACAAAAATTTCTATTTTGGAGGTTATTTTTGGGGTATTTATTTTAAAATTGGATAGATTCGTCCAATAACATGGGTTAAAGTTGGTAAAGTATGGTTTTGGTGTTCTCGTTAACACATGATAACCATATATGTGTGTATGACTATTATCTTCTTGTTTAGTATTTAGTTAACATTATAATATATGTAATTGAAATTTTTTTGTTAACTTATTGATGGTTTACTATGGATTTATGTACTCACACCCTAACAAAATACATTAGTGAATGTTCATTTTTCAGAAATAGAGATATATTTAAGAGGAAATATAATTTTTATGGTTTATAATCTTTTAATTATTGGCTTGGAGATAAAGAAAAAACTAACATACCTTCTTGGACCTTTTTTTTCATAGCGTCCCATTATCAATTTTCATTTTGTTGTCACATAGTATAGGATTGGATTCCTATGGTGATGAGTATTTTAAATCTTATTATATGACTATCATATGTTTAATTTTCATTTTTCATATTATTTTATTTGAATGGTTAACACATAACTATGATTTTATTTTAAAAATCCATTTATTATACTTGATAATATATTTTTATTTGATTATCTTGATACTAAAAGTGTAATATTCCAAATTAATGGTAATGGTCCATAATACTAGTTAAGATGAATTTATATACAAGGTGACATAAATATATACATGTTTCAATCCAACATATACTTTTTAACTCATGTGGTATTGTTTCAGTGTCAACGTTTATAATGATAAATTTAGAATAATAATTATCATTTTCTATTAACACTGAAGAATAATCATAGTCAGGTAAAGTCCCTATGTAATATACACATGGGAAACTAAATGTAATGATATTTATTAATATATATTTATGAATAATTATTTAAAATGAAATTAAACATATTTTTACCATTTATTTATTTGTGCGTGTTTTTCAGTTATATAATTATAATTATAAGAAACATGTTAAGTTGGAATTGGATTTGTTCATTATCGTAAACATCATTGATATTTTTAGGATAATTATATTAATAAATACAACACTTTGCAAAAATTAATCATTATTTTATAGAATATATACCATTATAAATTATATTTATCAAGAAAAATAACATTTTGGGAATTTGAAATATTGTAGATTAAAAACTAAATTCATGAAAATATTGTATTTAAAAAGAATTGTTATTTTATGATTATATTACTCATGTATGTTAGTTGTGTTCATTAACTAATGAAAAATTGATGTTAATTTAGATTATAGAGTTTAATAGTTAGAAGAAACTAGTCAACTATGAATTTTCTAAATTTATAGAGATACACCTCAATCATATCAAAGATGTAGTTAATGATAATAAATATTATTTGGTTTTTAGAGATAATTAAAAAAATAAAATGGTGAAATTATTTTGAAATCATGTCAAATGGGTCGCCTGGAGGAATCAAAAATTGGTGAATCATAATACAAAATGAAGGGAAATGTTATTATTGGTAGGGGATTAATCAAGGATAATGATATAGAAATATCATTGCATACGAATGATGTCTCCCTTATATATATTTCCCCCATCAACACTTAAACATTTCTCGTCTTATATACCTTATCACTACTTCCATATTATTCACATAGATACCAAGAAACCATGGTGATTTCCATTAATGCTGTGTTTGTTATGGAATATATTATTAAACCATTCATATTTTTTTATTTTTCAAGAAATTATGGAGGATGAAGGGTTTGCAAGAACCGCTATCATTAACTGTCACCTTGGTGTGGCATCGTCTTACTACTGCATCCCATAACATTTCTCCAACCTAGTATAATATATTTAGAGTGGTCCCTCATTGTCCTATTTCCGCCTCTTCCATTTTTTAATTCCTTTTTTCCATTAGTGGTTTTTGGTTTTGTGTATATTGGTATGGATTTATCCATCTCATTCTCTGTCATATGAAGCATGTATTTATTCCTGATCCAGTTTCCATGTGAAAATCATGCATTATCTGATGTATGTATTCCCAAATTACATTTGTATAGGTTCCTATATGGATCTATTCAAATGTTCATAGTGTGTATTAATAGTGTTCCACAATCTCTATTACTGTGTCTAGGTGTGTGTGTAACTCTCGACCTAGTTCAACTAGTTTGTACTCTTTTACTACTCTCATGGATAGTGTCTTATTTTTTAATATCTATTATTTTCACTTATATCCTTCTCCACTATGTACAATATCAATATGTTCATAATCATCAGAGTCCAACAGGTATTATATAATGTTTATATATTTTTTGTGGTGAAATTAATTTATAGAATTGTTTTCATAGATACTATTTGGTGTTATTCATACATTTTTCCCACATGCCAATATTATATTGCTTTTTTGGATTACATAAAATTATCTAGGTTGAGGGAGGTTAATGGTAATCCCCCAACCCATGTATATTTGGGTTTAGACTTTAGGGTAATCTGATATCCAATCAAAATTTTAACATAATCTATTTGAATCTCATCAAAATTAAAAAAGGTATATTTGAAAAAAAATTGATAAAAAATCATTTCATTTTATAAAACAATCAACCACATTAGTCAATTTCAATTAAGCATTTCATATTATTAAAAGTTTTAAAATAAAATATGGCTTTTCATTATGAAAAATAATTCAATCATAAGACTTGAATAAAAATAGACACATATAAAATTATTATTTCTGATATTAGAAGAGATAAATCATCCCCAAATATAAATGAGTGTATATTAAAACCAAATAAATAAAATAAAATCACATCACTTATTAATATATAAAAAGGATTTCTATTTGATAATATTAGTTATTCAAAATAAAATTATATATTAAAAAAAATTAAATGTTTTTAATACTAATTCTTATAGATATATGAAATTTACATTTGATAAATACAATGAATGAAATTCAATGATTTTTTAATTAAATTTCTTATTTTCGATTTTTTTTCTTAATATATTTTTAATTCTCCAATTTTTCACATATTATTTTTACAATGAATAATTTTTTAAAATATTAATAATTGACTTAGTTACACATTGATTTGTAAGAGAATATTAGAATTTGGTTTGGAAATAATTAATTTTTTATTCTATTTTATGGTTCAATTATCATTATTTTGACTTGTTTAAGTAGTTAATCCTAGGTAATTAAGGAATTAATTATTCATTGTTATGTGGGTTATAAATTTCAATTATAAAAATAGGGGAATGATATACGATTATTATAATGTGTTGGAACTCAATTTTTATCCCAACACATTCTAGGTACTATGTGATCATTTTCTCACTCCATGAATAAGAACAAAAAGGTTTCCATAAAAATTTAATAACTATAATTTACTATATTAGGATACATTCATATTGAGTAATGCCTATTTTTATTTTATTATATTTATTATATTTATTTTGTTCTTGTTGTAGTTAAAAAATGATAAATTAACGTGGTAGGAGAAAGACAGTTGAGTATAGTATCCACATTGAGTGATGATAAAAATATTGTTAATTTATTGTATTAATTTTGGAATAAAATATTAATTTTTTGTTTTTGTAATAATTCAATTATTGATATGTTAATATTTGTTTTTGAGAACATTGTGTATTTTATATAAGTAAGAATCACTATATAATATGTTATACCTTCTTATATATACTAAACATTTAATGTGTATATGTTGGAATTTAATGTGAAAAATCATTGATATATTAAGGGGTGTATATATAAAATGAATTACTATTATAAAATTAATCTCATAATATCACATGTCAAGATTTAGACTTTGATATATATCATATGCTATCCTTGTTTATACTGTATTCCTATGGATACATGATTTATTATTGATTATATAGTTGGTATTTTTTAGTGACGAATTCACTTTTCATAATGTATGATAGTTTGGTCTATTTAATAAGAAGGATCAAGATTTTTTATGTTATACTAATATTGATTAGAATATTCTATCTATCATGGATGTGGGAATTTCATGAAAAATAAGATTTTATAATTTAATATATATAGAATTGATATAAACATTCAGGTAGTCACTTTTATATTTATAAAAACCCAAATGTATTAACTTAGAGTGAGTGTCTACATGATTACGTTTGTAAATTATATAGAGGAAATCACCCTGAATGACCAATCAGTTCACTAGTCTTCAAGAACCATACAGACACATGATTCCCATATAATATTGGATATATAAAATACATTTCCTAAATAGATTTATTTATATTTAATATTAATTAAAATAAAATTTTAAAATAAATGGGAAATGAAAAAAAAGTAAAGTGTGAGATCAGATACTCAGAAATAGTTACATTCAAATAACATCTATCAGGAATCAACGAGGCATAATCTAAATGGAAATGAAAATAAATTCAAAAAAATATTTCAATTAAAAAATAACATCAGCATGATAATATATACATGGATAATATCAATATAGTAATCTCAGGGAAAATAATAACTAAATTTTCAACGATTGAAATCCTTAATATTAGATATTATTATTTTAGAAATTGTGATCTCTATAATTTGAAGTAATTTTTTTAGGATAGTTTAATTGATTGGTAGGACTACCCTATAAACCAATTTTATGGTAGCTTTCTAATTTGTGTTATAAGTCATGTTGATTTATTATGGAACTATCTATAACCAGGCCCAAACCATCACTGCATGTCCAACACTATCCTCGTATATGAAATTAAAACATCAAATTATAATCACTATGTTTTATAAAAAATATTAATTTAGTAAAGAATTTATAATTTTCATGTTTCCTAACATTGAATCAAAAAATTCATAGTATGAAACCATATGTTGAAATGATATATAGTTCAAGGAATAATATTATCCACGACATAATCAATACCAGTGTATATGAGAAATCTATTTTTTAAAGATAACGAGAATGTAAATGTTTCTAGATAAAGTTAATGTTCAAAAAATTAATCATGTTGTCAGAAATTATTTTTAACAATGTTTATTTTTTATTATAATATATTATATAAAATAATAGAATAAAATGAAATGAAATAGTTAAAATAATTTTTCCAAAAGAGTTTTCTTTATAAAATATTTGAAATCACATTGAAGAAGATAAATATCATTAAATTGTTATGGAATTATGAATGTTTGTTAAAATTGTATACATTAAAAAACATTCCTTTTAAATTTTTATAATAATGTTGAAAATGAAATTTTTTGTGATGAAAATTATATTCATTACTATAAAACCATGTAAATATTCATGTATATTATAAAATGTCCCTAATAAATAATTTTCGTAATAAAATAACTTATTTTTTAATAAACTTTTGAGAAATATGGTCAGTGAAGAGAAATAAGAATAATCAATAAGAGAAATAAGATTTGATTAGCTTTTAAACATTTATTTGAAATTAGAAAATTGAATTGAATCATTAATATTCATGACTAAATTGATATTAATGTTAAATACCCGAAATAGGTAATATATACATCACATAAAAATAAATAGGATTATAATACAAATATTACTCAATATAGTAGATATTTAGATGAAATCGCCCACCTCAGGTCTCAACGGTCACATACATTCTATTTCTTCCTAAATAAAAAAATTTTAAAATTATTTCATATATAACTAAAAAAAATAAAATTTATTAATCCTTTTTAATTTATTTATTACCATGTCATTTTTTATGTAATAAATTTAGTTCACATTGGACGTTTTGATGATACTAGATTCAAATATCCAAAATGATTGAGATGGGTTGACTATTTTCCAAGAGATCAGTGTTCCATCCTCCACAAAATAACAATCATGACATAATTATCAATTTTAAACATCAATTATGCTTTTAAAACCAATAAATAATGATGTGCATGAAAAATGAACTATGTTTTCATCAAAAAACCGGTAGTCTATATGTACACATGAGTAATGTTTCCATTATTCAATGACCATAATGGAAAGAGGGTATTTATTATTTTATCATTCATGATTGATCATAATATCGAAAATACCATATTATTAATTTTAAAATTGTTATATATATATATCACCAAGTGATTTTTTGATGAAAAGAAAATCCCATCACTTCATGGAGTTGGTAGACCAAATTTATACACAAATGACATTACAATTATTTAATAAATTAAAAGGTAATAAATAGATTATATTTTACTTATCATTAATGATAAATATATAGACAATTACATATATATATATATACTATATTTACATCATTATAGTTATTATAAAACTAATATCCAATGATGTCACAATGATAGAAGGAAGATAATGACCCCTGAGTCCGACCATTGGTAGACCCCATTTTGGTGACGAACATTGAAGGTAAAAAAATAAAAAAATGGGTGGCATTGGCCTAAAAAACAAAGGGGAAAGGATCAAAAACCACCAATGAGTTGTAGTGGCTAATATATAAAATCCTAAAAATATCACACATTAATGACTAATTGCAATAAATATAATATAAAAGCCTCTAAATATTCTAAATTCAAAATATTATATAAAATATTCTTAAAAAACTGAAACCCATGATAGATATGTATAACATGTTCAAAATATTCCTCCTAGAAGCGTGAAGAATTGTTTGTATGTGTTGGGTGAGCATACAAGTATACTGAGTTGGATCATATGGAAGGTCCCAAGTTCATATTTGATATGATAATTCCAATTCAATAGTGGAAAAACAAAATAACCAAAAATAACCTAAACATGTCAAATAATAATCATTTCATCACTATGGATCACTCAAAAAATAAAAAATAAAATATATTAATGTAACATTGAAATCATAAAAAGGAAAGGAACAACAATTCCTTATCCCCAAAGATTTTCAACTCTCATTCACCAACATTAAATTTCCAATCCTATTATCTCTTGCATACACATCACTTGACAACATTTCCACATCACATCACATGTCTCTTGAAGATAGATATCTTATCACATCACATGTTGCCTCATAATATTAAAAAGAATATAAGGTATATTGAACATGAAAAACACCTACATCATTCCCTCCTATGAACATTCATGACCCACATAACATGTCATATCATATCACCACCCTGTCACATCTCATATTCCCCAATGAAACCAAGGTCATCACCGCACATCTCAGTAAAAGACACATGGGAAATCACTTTATAATGAATATATGGGAAGTGGTCTATCCATCCATTTATACCACCACCATCATGAATGATAGAAAAAACACACAATACCTATAATCATTGGAAGGGTTGCCTAAAATAATTTATAACTATATAAAAATATCTTAACATACATGATATAATTAGGGAACACATTAATGAACCTATGAGTTCACAAAAACTGAACTAGCACACAAAACATTAACCCTAATGTACTAAAAGTCAACTATAAAAACATATTCCACTACTATATGGAATTAACCACAGCATAACCTTGTAAAACCATAAAATTCCATATTAAATTACACGTTTCTAAAAATTATAGATATATCAATTTTCATTGACTTTCATTTACTAATGAAAATCATTCCCATTTATAAAATACTATCATTTCAGATATAAGTTCATCAAACATTTACCACTCATTAGATTCCATACATTTAAATTAATTTATCAACCAATACCTTTATTATTTTCACTGAGGATCAGAATTTATTCCATTTAATAATAGGAGATTATCAAAACCATGACACACCAAAACTGACTATCTCAACTTTTCATAATCAAAACACCACACATCCACAATCGCCAAAGTTCTACACCACCTAAAACATATATTGAAAAAATCAACACATCACCACAACACGTAAATGCATTTGAGTAAACAAAAACTTTATCATCACTATTGTGAAGAACATTTCACAACTTCCCACATTTAATCTCTACCAACAAACAACCATTTCACAGCCCCACACCTTACACAACCCAGCCAGTCACCTCTACCATGGAATTACAGCCCACCTTAAACAAAAAATCTGAAAAAACCAACTACCCAAAATAAAAAAAATACTACATTCCATATATTTTTAGTGTAATTTTAATTCACTATATATATATATATTGGAATAGTTATTATCAAACAAACTAAATATATAAGGGAATGAAATTTATCCTCCCAATATATAATTTATCATTTTTTTCATTGTGCGATAAAAAAACATTGAATGGGTTATCACATCATATCATATACTTCACAAACAGGGTTCCCAACAACCATTATATTCAATATGGAAATAACATGTCATATACATATCAACAACATATAAAAAATAATAAAATAATAAAATTAATCCTCATCCCCATAAATTATAATTATTATAATTTAAAATATTATTATTCAAAACCAAAATATACACCCATTGGACATAAAAACCATTCAGATCTCACACATAGCATGTAAAAGGAGTGAAGAGCTAGATCCCCTATGTCAAATAATATTTTCTGTCTTACAACACACTGTGGGGTAATGAAGAAACAACCGACAAAACAAAATCATATAAGGAAATTTTCTATTATCCTACACTACACCATAGGGTTATCAAAAACACAACCCAAAACACCCCCCATTTAAATCAACACCTCCATAGTAGATCCATATATCATGAATAAAATTAAAATTGGGTATAAAGAGGAAGAAACTCACCACCAATCATCATTGAGCAACAAATAGAAACCAAGGATCAAAGAAATGGATAATATGATAAGAAGATTTCCAATATTGGTTATGGTTTATCCACAATGTATTAAATATGAGTATCCAAGTGATAGGATAATAGTTTTAACAAGTTTTATAAATAACTTGATTCTCGCCAATTATTTGGAATAATCCAAACGTTTAAATTGTAAATACCATATACTCTCATAAAATAAATTGTAAAACCACTTCATTGGAAATAAAACCATTTTATTCTTTAAAACAAGGGTATTTATGCTAGAGGTAACATATTCCATAAATCACTCTTTACAACTTAAAACATTATTTGATAAACAACACTCCATAGCATAAAATCCACATAAAACAATATTATATATCCATACAATATAGACAGATGTTGTAATATTCTTTTTTGATGAATAAAAATCCTACACTAGCTTATCTGCAACTGCAACATTCATTTAACCTTCACAATGATCTGTTTATCCCTCGAATAGGTAATAAAATGGTTTGGGAAGGCATGAGCCGTTACCTTAAATACCTTTCAAATTTTTCCTATCCCAAATAATACAAATCAAACCCAAAAAATTTAATGCGGTATAAACAACCACCCCATGGGATACCTCTTAGAGATCTGGATACACCTCAACTCAACAACGATAAAAATCCAAAAAGATGCACACAAAACTTATAATGTATCCATATCACCACACTACCTTACAACAAAAAATAAACAATCATATTGTGATAACAAAAAACCATTACATTCCAAAATTCCATCTAAAAACCCATCCAGCATCCATACAATTGAAACCAAAAACTTCAACAATCCACACATAGAATTTCCTGAGCACAAAAATTTGGGGATTTCCTCTTTGGTGTCATGATATTATAATCATTAGGAAGAAAATACTTTCACAACTAGTTTATTATCTCATAAATGTATAAAAAACATGATTAGGATTCAAGTACTCCATTTTTATTATAGAGGAATTTTTATCACACATCACACATCACAGAGAAATATCTCATCATATAAAATAGCATTCATTGAACATCACATCAAAACTAAATAAAATTTAGGGAAAATCTCTATACTAATATGACTAATGATATAACACATATATCTCTCATTTCCATGTACTATCATATAGGAATCTATGGATCAAAAACTAATGAACTATGTCGATAGTTCATCTATTCAGCACCTTCTCTTAATGAAATTAGATATCTACCGATCGCTCCATGCACATGATTCCATTTTCAATACCATACTATCCACATCGAATAATGTGGGATTCATTGTGAAGATACTGAAAAATGTATGACACATGAGATATTTTGTAAATTCACTCAAAATTTGGTTTCAATTCCATACAATACGCAACCTTTCCACCCCCCCCCCCCCCAAACCCCAAAAACGAACTAAATACTAGGAAAAAATTTTACCCCATCCAAAATCCACATTCCAATTCAAAGGGAAACCCTAAAGAACACATGGTCTCTATCCATGATCACACTGAGCATATGTGTATGAACATAATAGGACTTTTCTGGTCCTAAAACACCCACATTTTTTCTCAGAACAATTGGATCCTCTCCTTTATTATCAACACCACATCAAAACCTTAAACTATTGACTCCCCATCCTTTGTCTATCATAATTGAGAATGGTATTTTCTCCTATATAATACATCAAATGGAGCCTTTATAATGGGATACTAATATATTTACCATTATTGAAACTAATCCTATGGAATTTTCTTTAAACACGATCCACTAATGTCAAAGACACAAGATCCAAACATATCCTCTAGCGTTTGGATAGTCTGCTTTATATGACCATCTATTTAATGGTCTAAAGTAGTACTACGGAGAAACAGGGAGAAAAAATAATTTTATTATCACTTAATGTCTCATGAGGTTAAATAATGACCATGTTTATAGATGATGGTCTTTGATACCACATTAATCTTGAACACATCATCTTTATTCCACCTCACCAAGGCATCCATGACACTCAACTCATAGATCAATATGAATGGAGTCGACTTTTTTATTTGTTAACAATCTACAAAACTTCATCAAAACATCCCTAGAACAATAATAACCATATGATTAAATAATTTATACATCCTCTCATTTAGATTTAGAAACATCCATGTACTACAAAAACCCACCAGTAACATGGTCCTCGACTTTACCATTCTAACAAACTAGACACCCCACCACAAATTCCATCATAGACCATTTGAACGCCAACCACCAACCTACATCCTAATGACGTGATAAAATAATTTTAATATGGGGATATAACAATAATTTTGAGTTTTGGATCCCCAAGAGATATCCCACATGCATCGCCATTAGAATGAACAACCTCACCAGGAACAATATCTAGTACTAAACATCTTTTGACCATCCCTCATGGGAATTATCAGGCCAAACATGGCGATGAATCACCTCTAACTATGGGTCTCCCCACTGAGACTCATTCACTATCTACATTATGGTTGACTAATTTGTCCTCCGATAACGACAACCATTGACACTTATCTCTCCAATTATAGTATACATCATTGAAATCTCCTCCATTCCATACCAAACATCTGTAGTATCTCAAATCACATCTCCTCAAGAAATCAAACTCAACACATTTACAAATACCTTCCCCATTCATAGGGTATTAGAGATAAAAATATCATAATCCTAATATAGATCTAACCACCTACATTTTCATACATTGATATCCAACTAGGAGTAATATATTCTATGAAATTAGGGTCTGTCAAAGTAACAAAACAATCATTGATGATGTAGTGGTACAATTACATTAATGAAAACAAAAATAATCCCAAAACAAGATCCTTGGTTTCATAGTTATGATAATGGGGATATGGATTCTTAGATAAAATGAGATCACACACCCAATTATATGTTAACATGAATACAAATACCAAAAGATATGTGTCTAAGAAAACCTCAAACAACATTTCCTACTCTAGAAACCAAATCCCTATAGTACTGACCAACATCTCCTTCAAGAAAGTAAATGATGTATAGAATTGATCTGTTAGCAAAATAATATCTTCCTTCCATTTAAATGCTATTATTAGGTCTCTAACATGAGATAAATTTGGAACATCCTCTGATAATTAACAGTTATACTGAAAAAAATTTTAACCTCTACCACATTATTGGGTAATTCAATGGAAATTACATCCTTTAACATTGGTGGTTCAACTTATAAAATATATTGAAAAATCACATATCCATATAAATTCATATCTCACATCCAAAACATACACATTAAAATCATTAAATAAATATTATGATGTTAATGGAACTGTAAAATAGATGTGATATTATCAGTGTTCTCCTATTATGACCCTGGATAGATCAAGATATCATTTATTAATACAATGTTGAACCTATCTAATAATTATTGGAACATGTTGTTTATGAGACCATAAACATACATTTCATGTTTATAACACCATACACCATGACTATAAAATTGAACTACCCATTCCAAAAACTTAAAGAATTATTTGACATGTCCTCATCCTTTTCCCTCAACATGTGATATCCAAACCATAGGCGGGTCTTTTATAACCAACAATAAAATATTATGTAATCAATAAAATTTTATCTTTAGAAGATGATAAATGTTAATTACCATCACATAATTCAACTGGTGGTAGTCTACACACATTATCATAGTAAAATATTACATCATAGTGAAAAATAATATAAAATCCCCAATAAAACATTGGTTTTGATAAAACCCCTCAATATCATAACATCCACCTGAAATCTCAACTCATATTACTCAGTATGAACCATAAAATAATGATCTATTGAAATTATAGATGTTTCTGACTAAGACATTATCCAAAACATTAGATTGGGTTGAGGGGGAAGGGTCATTACCTCCTTTGGGGAAAAATGATGAAACTCTCCCCCAACCCTAGAAAAAACATATACATAATATTACACTGAAATATTTTACAACTGATAAAAAATATTATAAACATTACGAACACCAATCTAAAAGACACAGTGTCCAATGAATTCTACTCGTTATCCATCTACATTAGAAGTGGGAACTCTCCATTACAAATAGTTGATGACTAAACACATATAATATATCCAATAAATTGTTATGATAACATCATATGGATGTACATATTGTAATATGATGTCCCACATGCCTTGGTGCTACCCTATCAGTAGTCTACATCCCCAAAAAACATCAAACAATGAAGCCTTAACTCCATATAGTGATGTTAAAAATATAGAAACTAGAATCCATTGGATGTAAAAAAAATTGAATTTAATAATGTGGTAGAAAAAATTATTTAAATGATCTTGAATGAATCAAATCACACACAAAGTTAAATTATAAACATTATACCTCAAAAAAACCTTGGGTTTGCTACAAATTCATCTTCTAATGCATGCATATGACCATTCCAAGCTCTTTAATCATTACATTTTCGACCTATGTGGACACTCTCTAACATATGTCAAATTTAATAGGGTCTGTCATGATCATATGCTCTCCCAAATCCACCTTCTCTAAATTTTTTAATAGGTTTAGGTAATCCTAGTGGTAGTAACTGCCTCACAGGTAACTAATATTGCTAAAAAAGGGTTTTAACCCCAGAATTAAATTAGATCTTTTGGACTAGTCATAAACTGATCATGGCGGTGAAAATTTACACTATAAAAATAATGAAAATTTAAATATTATATTATTTGATATAATTACAGATATCCCTTAATAATAGAAAAATATCTTCCACTGCTTGCTACAGACTGGCCAAAACCCTATCTTCTTGAACACCAGTGGCCCAGTGCCAGAAGATCGGGTCCTCAAAGCACACTATTGGCCACCACCTCAAGGCTCAACCCTCAATGAAATAATCTCATCAATAACCAGAAATATATTTTTCACCCCAAAATATGTTAGATTCTTTATAATGTTGGCCACATACCAAATCACTATGTGTAATGATTCCTCCACACATCATGTACTAGACATGTCATCTTAGAAAACATCTAAATCAAACTATATGAGGCACATTAAATTGATCCTTTATCCCTTACTATTAGAATCCTATACTAAAGGAAAAAAGAGTTAATACCTATTGTATAGAATCATCAACGAAGATAATAATTATGAATAAAACCCCACTTGAACATTGGGCCATAATGCATATTCCACCATATAGTCCCCATGAATCAACATCCACCACTGACATATATCTCCCTACAATATGATATATTCAACCGGAACAAAGAATTAATTATGTGATAAAACATGATTGAAATAGATCTCATGATTCTCCATCAATTTCTCTGTCTCTATATTATATAGTCTCCCCTCATAATTTTCAATAATCTGTAGAAAAAATTCTCAAAAATATCTCAATCATGCCTCATTCTCTTCTTTTAGATCAATCATCCAATAATAATCTAGATCATTATACTACTGCTAACCATAATAACATTATCACATATGATTAATATGATCCATTACTGAAATGAAATGGGGATATCCTAAGCCTTGTAACAATGAAATATATCATAATTATTTAATTAATTTATATTAATTTCCCCAAAAAACCAATTCATACACTAAAATAATAATAATGATGTCTGTACATATCTCAGGTATCTAAAATATGAATACTTAAACCTCACATTGAAATTAAATAAGCTTATATTTTGTGATATGGATTATGATGGGGCCTATAATACCTCATTCTATATGGCCGCCTTGGCTTATATTCTGTACCATGGAAAAGTGGCATTGTTTCTCTATTGACCCATGAAAACCTCATAGTGCCTAACACCATACAACATCGTATATCTCAACCAATACCATTTATACCACTATGTCATGACACCCTCCATAAAATTTGTCAACCATGAAGGAAGAGAGACAATTACACTTGTCTGAGGACTCTAGTAGGCCCTGGGTTGGATAAAAGCACTGTAGGTATAAAAATTTCTCATATTGTATGAATTTACCTCTAAGATAAAATAGTGTTTGGAGATAGAATTAGTAACCACCAAACAAATCTATTAGTTAATATAAAATTAAAACTAATACCATCCCACATGCATGAAAAATGTAAACAGATACAAAAAAATTTCTCTAATTAACCTAAAAGACAAATCTTAAAGAATCAACTAAAAAAGATGAACCAAAGCTACTAATGATCAAATCAGAACACAATGTCCTATTGGAAATCTGAAAAAATACATAGTGTGATAATAGAAGCATAATAATTAAGATCATCCCCAATATATCAAATTCACATGTGAAAGGATCATGCTAATGCACCAAGTAAAAAATAACAGAATCCACAAGCACCTAAAAAATTCAAATAACCATACGAGATTCACAATGGCTCACCCAAATATCACACATCCAATATAGTAATATAACATAAAGATCATAACAAGGATGGTTTCTCTACTTCAAATTCCACACATATTTTATACTATAATGTCCCAATGTCAAATTCCATGTTCTCTCATCCCTTCTATACCTAACCCATCACTTAATACCCACATCACAATACATATCCCCCATAGAAACCTTCTCTATCACATCACATCATTCCCAAAGACTCATGGGCCATCACCTCACATATTTAATCATCATATAAATATGGTGGTTGGGTATCATGAAGATGGGGGACATATACCTCATGCCATCCTCCTACCATGCATGATCTCCAGCATAGATCACATCTCATCACAACTTTATCACATCATATTTCACTGAAATTCACCTCGCCCATCACACCTAATATTTCCCATTATTTATCAACCCATTCATTTATTAGTTTCACACAAAATCCTAATTTAATCCCTTTTTAGCTTGGAATCTAACATAACCACACCACACCATATATGGACATACTCAATTGACCATTACAAGAACACCATGAATCCAACATAATTGATTCACCACAATAGCCAAAAATTATAATAAAAAAACCACATATCACTATCTTACATTATTGCTACATCCCACTATTACATCAAATAAAAACCATTTTCACCACATCAAAAAACATTCCACATAAAATCTAAACAAAGAGACCATTATATCACACCCCAACATGTCACACACCCCAACTATTCTCCGCCATTATAACATAACATCCCACCGCAAATAAGGCATAAAAATTAATAAACCGCACAAGATATCAACATATTCTTAAATCCATAAATTTTCATTGACTTTCATTTCATTACTTACATTTTTAGCTTTGGTATTATCAAAAAACCATATTTACATGTGAAACCAATTTTTAAGTCATATATGCATTAATTAAAATTTTTATTATGGTGTGATCACACAACACACATAGAAAGGCTTGTCACAACATATCACATAAAAGGAAAAAAATGATTCTAAGTGTTGTTAATGTATAATAGAAAACAACATGTAATAATCTCATTAGGAAAAAATAACAAATAATTAAAATATGAAATTACTCACAATAACCCTAAATTTTAATTATTTTCCCTTAATATATTATTAAACGTACCCAAAATATCCACCAAATGAAAGGAAACCCCCTGAAGATCTCAAAAATAATATATAAATGGAGAGAAAGGATCCACTACCTAAAAGAATCATTTTTATCACATTTCATGCCACATGAAATAGAAGAAATATCTTGCAAACCATAACGATAAAAAATGATAGATTAATCTACAATATATCAGGGCATTATTAAAAACCCAAAAAATGCCCAAGAGGAAACTAAACCATTATAGTGGATATTCAAAAGAATAAATTGTGGAACCATTGGTATAATGAATAAGTAACACACAATTATTCGCTAATGAGAAGCCACTGGAACCCAATGATCAGTTTAAGGAAGACATAATTGTAATCCTCTGAAGATATCCTATTGTTCATACAAAAAGAGGTAGTCAAGAATATAAAAATAATAGGAGAATCAGATGAATTAGGCTTATAAATGACATGTAAATCACCCAATCAGTAACAAAAGTTAAACATTTTTGTTGAATATTTTTTGATATCACATAAAAAATGTCCCGAAAAGACTTTTTTAGTTATAAAACCCCTTTCATTTACTATCAATTTTTATCAGGTATGTATTAAAAAACTCTATAAATAACTTTCTATTGGAATGAAACCCATATTCTAATCCACCCCAATACCACATACATGTCATAAACCATAAACTCGTAATCCATAAAAAATTACATATTCTATAAACACATGTTTTTTTGTAAAATTAATGTTGTAGTTTTGTTGTAGTTCCAAGCATAGAAAAACCTCCTAGAAGAAAATTCAATCTAAAAAACCTATGATATAAAAATTTGGGATGTTATAGACTGTTATAGTAACCTTTTGATATATACATTTATAGGAAAAAAATTCCATTAGTTATTCAAGGGATTTTTTCTATACACATGAACAATGTTTTCATTTCCTATTGTATGGAAGATGCCATTTATACTAGCCATGATATCAACATAAAAAAATCATAGTATATTTAAGATATTTGAGTTATTATTTCATCATTTTTGAAGAAGTTTTTTAGTATTTCTGTGAATAAATTATATGGAATCACATGATTATTAACTGTATGACTTCATTATAAATATATTAACGGTTAAACCGAATTTTTTTCTAATATGGGTTTCAGAGAACACCAAAGACTCTATGATGTAGTGAGGGAGTTATGGAATGTATTTTTATAAGTTTTTATTAAACCAAAATTCCATTAATGTTTGAATAAAAAAGGATATAATATTCTTTTTTACGAGAAAGTAGAAGGGAACTCTTGTAATTTCATTATGTATTAAATTATTTTAAATTAATTTTTATATTCAAATGGATTGAAAATTATAATATTTTAACCTTAGTTATGTATGATAAAAAAACCATACAACCAATTTTATGACATTTTAGGTGTTATTTTTGTTGTTATTGTTTTGTTTTAACCTTTATTAATCATATTTTACCACTACCATGAGAAAAATAATAATTTACTCTTTTGGGGAATCATGATTACTATAAAAATAAATTTAGAAAAAGGGCCAAATTTGATATTTTAAAACACTTTCCACTATCATGGATTATGAATACATTTTTAGAAAGTTTAAACAATTTATGAAATATAATTTATTATAAAATATTATGAATTAACCTTTTAGAACTATTAATTTTCTATGACTTTAAAAACATACAAATAGCATAAGAATTTAAAAATTATAATCTAAATCAGACATAAATTGTTATATTTAATTAAAAATTTCGTCAATCATAAAAATTGATGCAAATAATATTACATTTTATTATTTTTTAGTCATTTATGATCTTTTACTTTCAATTAAATAATTATTCTGCATGTGTTATATAAGAATTTATTGTGATTTTTAAATCCATAAATATTAAAATTCTAATACCATGATAAAAAATAAATCATTTATATTTAATATAATAATTTTTAATTTAAAATAGGTTATATTTATATATTTCAAAAAAAATATTATAATAATTACATGTAACAAAAACATATTTCTTACCTATGTTAATATAAAAAATATAAAGGTAAAAATCCTGTAAAAATTTTAAAATGATACATAATTTAAATTTGGATATTATGAATGAAATATACAAATACAATAACATTTATAAAAGATTGATAGTTAATTTTTAATTCTTATCACACTTTTTCACCCTTAATTAACCCATATTACATTTGTCAGGATTACATGATATACTAATATTATTATTTATAATAACTAAAAATAATATGAAACTATTTTATAAATTTGGACCTTCTAATTCCATATATGAAATAAATTTCTCAATATCATATTATAATTATTTTTAGAATTTTATTTTAAATTTAACTATAAATATATGTTTAAAAACGATTGTTTAGGAAAATTCATTTTTCCTAAAAAATATGATTTTGAATTAACTATTTGACCTGTTAAAAAATTATATTAGTTTAAATTCATATATATAAATATTAAAATCATATATATTTCCTTTAAATAATTACATTCTAGGTTTTATTTTAATTTATTGTAATTAAAATGCATTATGTAGTTAAACTATAATTCAGAAAAAAATGATCTTTTTAGAATAAAAATATATTCATAACAATATAATTAAAAATGTGAATTAAAATGTAATTAATTATATTATTTTAAATAAAATAGATTATATTTAAAATTAGACCAAATAAAAATTATAATCATTATTTTATTACTTGATTTAAGGAATAGAAATGACAGTTTTATAAATATAGATATTTTTCATTATTCACTGAAAAACATATCTATTCAAATAAATCAGACAATTTAACCGAAATATAATTTTGATAATATAAATTAAAATAATTTAACCTTTTTATAAAATCCAAATCCCAAAATTACCATTAATTAGATTTATTTTTTCCCCACATGAATCAATAAAAATTATTTTTTAAACAAATATATTTTTTATAAATAACATAACTATATTGAAATTTGAGTACTAAATAATTATAAATTTATTAATAAATTAATATTATATAAATAAATTAGTTATAATTATTATAAATGGTAATTCCTATTCATTATAATAATTATAGGGTAATGGATGAAAATGTTGTGTTTAAATAATAATATGTATTTTTTAGTTAGGTTAAACTTTGTGTTTTATGTTTTATATTCTATCAAGCATAATGATATTTTAAATATCTGAGGCTATCATTTTACACACATTAAATAAATTTTTACCATGAAATTTAAAATCTTACCCATATTTCAAGCATATTACATTATAAATATCCTTTTAGAAAACCAAAATCTTAAAGGGTCAATAAATATTCTTCTTAAGATGATAGAAAGTGAAAAGTAAATGCCATGTAGATTAGCACAAGAATATTTTAGTATATAGTAAAAAATGTATGATAGATAAAAATATGTACATGGTGGAGAAAAATAATTCCCAATGACTAAAGAAGAGTAATAGAGAACATGTGTTAGGGGAAATTAATGACAATACATCCATTAATATGTGATCGGTGAAAATACCATAGATTCATAGGAAATTAATGTAAATGTATAAAATATTTAATTAAAGATTATTTTACCAAATTAGAGGAATTATTTAACTATCAAGATTATTAACATCATAAAATATAAAATATAAATATTTTTTATTTTTAAAGAAAAATTTCATCATTTTGATGTACATTGATCAGTTTACACGTCATTTCTAACTCCATGAAAATAATATAAAATTTTAATTTTTTATGTCGAAAATTTGAAAATAATCTTTTCATAGATCATAAGAACAATAAAATATTGATATGTCTTCCCATAAATATTAAAATATTTAATAAATCGTAAATGGTTAATAGAAGTTATCCAACATAAAACATTAATCTATAAACCCTCAATAGTAACACCAAAAGCTAATCATAATACATTGAACAATCATTTACCCTTAAAACCCTTCCCAAACATAACTTCATGAACTAAATAACAGAAATTTTATTAGAAAGGAACATAAATTTAAAAAATAAACTCATCATTAATCCCACAAAACATTATAAATTAACATCAAATGACACATACCAATATTTCAAATCCTTAATAACCATAAAACATTAATGAAAATGTTACTTGTTCCAAAATTAACTATATCATTATTACTTAAATAAACGACATATTTTCAAATATATTCCAATAATTTGAAATGGAGGTAAACTATATCATAAAGTACATTTCACCAAATAACTACTAATTTTCATGGCACCAAAAATATATTATTTTCTTCCTTAATGTTAATAATCTCTTTATCCCAACTAAAAATTATAATATCAAAATTAGTCATATATTAAGGGTTATCTTCCAACCAATCATATTTTTCCATTAAATATCACTATAAAACAAAATAACATTTCATGGTTATAGTTATCATTCAATAAATTGTCACGACCCGACCTTGGGGCTCGTGCCGTGACTACCCCAAGCCCGCCTTCCATAGGATAGGGGTTGGCGAATAGAACCAAGGCGTAGTTAACAAAAAAATAAGGGAAGGAATTGCCTTTGTAAGGTAAAGAAACACATCAGAGTAAGAAAGCAGAAGTAAACACTAAGTAAAATTGGGTACAATAGGAAGTGCAGAAAATTAAGTGGGCTAGTATACAAACCCAAACTGAAAGTAATGTACAAATATAGATGGGAAACAACAAATGAATGTAAAGCTGCAACGTCGAGCCGTCCACTAGAAGTCCCACCTGAAGGGTGGGTACAGATAGCCTCCATAGCTCCTCAGGTCCAGCCGTCTACTCCGAGTACATCCCACCCAGTGGTCCACCTCTAGGTATCGTGCTGTTTTGCAAGCCTCAAGCACGATCAGCGCTATCCGTCATTTGAAACCAACACAATGTAGTGCTGGAATAGCCCATCCTGGGGTGAGTATACGCTACTTAGTAAGGACCCAAAGACCCCCGAAGGTCTCCCAGAATCCACAAAAGATAATCCACAAAATAAAGATACAATCACGAAGTAACATCCGACTCTACTTAGGTAAATGTCCATACATATACCTAAGTCATCAATTCCTGTTCGGCTCCAGCATCTGAGCCCAAGTACAACCTAGTCCACACAAGAATACACAATTCACATCCACACAGGACTCATAATGTAATCCACACAGGATATTAAGTCAATATTATCAAAGATAAAGATTGAAAGTCAAGACTCAACTCACATAGGATATACTTCTTCGTAAGATGATAAATATGATCAGATGTAGTCACTAATTCATCTAAGTCATCGGACCCACAAAGGATCGATAGGTACTAATCCCTGTAATGACCCACACAGTATCTTTCCCACACAAGATCGGTATGTGTTGGCCCACACAGGACACCTGAGTACTAACCCACACAGGATCTGACCCACACAGGATCGGTAGCACTAAACCACATTGGATCGCTGAGTGCTGTAGTTGTTACCGTCGAATCCACAGAGGATTCCCATACAGTCTTCATCATCGTCGCAGTCGCAGCCAGCTCTAGGGTTCCCACACACAACAAACTTGTTCTTGAGTGTCCGCTCCATGAGCCGAGGGGTTGATACATCAACTGACATGAAGTCTAGAGATGATGTATCCAAAAGATCTGTATCGTCAACAAGAACTCAACGTCTCAGACGGCACTTCAATCAGACACCTTGTATGAGAGTTATTGGTTTTTTTGTCCCAGGCGCCCAGTTGGGTTTTAAGTCAAAACCAACCCAAACAAACTCCATATGCATCCACACCTCTAGTGGTGTAATCCAAAAGGTCCATCTCACTAAGAGAAATCCAACAAACTCGATGGCATGTCAATCAGACGTTCGGAGCTCAAGTTATAAGTGTTTCTACTCCAAGGGCCCGGTTGGTTTCGTGTACGAACAAACCTGGCCGAACCCAAAGTACTCCTAAACCTTGAGTTTAATAAACCGAATCGACCATCTTGATCCAAGGATCGCTACACAACTGACGGTGTGTCTATCGGAGATCTGTAGCCCATGTTATGGGCAACAAACCGAAACAGTCCGAAAATGGAGGGTCTAGGCCCGGTCCACCGGGCCCAACCCCCCCACGGGTCTGCCCGAACCGGGAGACCCGACCCGGGGCCGGTTCCGACTCGGCGGGGCGCAGCATGGTGCGGCCTGCCCCGGGGTCGCCGGTCCGGCCCGGGGTGGCTCGGTGCCGACAGAGCGGGTCGGCGCGGTGCCTGCCGAGCGGCCGCGCAAAGGGGGTGCTGCCCCCTTGAATGAAACTGCGGCCCCTGCGTGGGGGCTTCTCCTTGCCAACAAACACAGCCTAGCGCTGCGTCCCAGGATCATCGGTCCCATGCGGTCGCGGGAGCAGAAGCCTACCGCCTCCTGGCGGCCGGCCGGTGCCGACCGCGAGCGACGGTGGGGTTTTCCCCGGACCACCGGACGTGTTCTGGTGGTCCGTTTTGCCCGCCATCTTTGCCAGCGGTCCTCCCAGGACCGGATCTTCACTACACAGACCTAAAAATGCCCTTTTAGCCTGCTTCGTCATCGCCCCCCGATCCACACCCCAAGAACGAAGAAACGGTGGGTTCGGACTTGTTCGTTGGTCCGCACCCACTGTGTTAGCGGTTTAAACGGCTTCTGACAAATTTTAAACACATGCCGAGGATATAAAGCATATAGATATAAATGAACCAAAACCACTACCTCAAGCATCGTCGAGTGAGGGTTCCTCAAGGAATTTCACATCACAGAAGAAGGCGTCGCAGAACTGGGATCGTCGCATCGTGGAGAAAGGATTCGTCGGCATTGCTTCGTCGATCTCTGAGGATCTGGCGTTCTTATCGACCTTCATCGGAGGTCAGTGTTCTTTGTGTTCTTTGCGTTCTTTGTGTTCTTCGCATTCTTCATCGAGGAAGGAGTGCTTCACGGCTTGAGTGATTTCTCCCAAACCCCCTGGCACAACCATCCTCTAATAAAATAAGACTTGTCTTATTTTATTAACACACAAGCCAACGTTTTGAAATTCAAAATTGAATCAATCAAATAATTGAATTTAATTGAAACATTTAAACTGCCCAATTAAAATAAGTGTTTCATTAAGAGATAAACGCAATGGTTGACTACCACATAATGGGGGTGCGGGTGCGTTACTAAAATAAAGAAGGGGGGTTGAAAAAGGTGGGGCTCATGTGGGCCCCACCACAAAAATATCCTACCTAGTGGTGTAGGATATTGTGGGTCCCACTTTTACCTCTTATCTTAGGTTAGACAACTTAAAATAAAATAAATTGGTTGCCCCATTTTATTTTATTCCTTTACTTAACCTGAAAACATAAAAACCACACCCGAGGAAACACAACTCCAGAAAAGGTGTTTCTAAGAAAAAATCGGCGATGTGATTCAATCAGTGCCCTTGGAATTCGATTCTGAGCACCAGTTCAACAGTTAGAAAAAACCCGCTCATTCGTTCACTAGACGTACCCGAGCCAAACTTTGTAAAATGTTTCTGGGCACACAGAGCCTCAGAATTAGGTTCCGTCAGAAACTACATTCTTGTAAAACCCAAAATAAAATTAAAAAAAACTCCCTTGAATTTTATCGGTCTTTAAATTACTCCATCCTCAGGGATTTACGTCCCTATAAAGATACATCAGAAACCAGTGATACAAATGTGGGTACTGAGCACGCATCTGAACCCCCCACACCCAAGTGCTCTTCTGGAGGTTCACGTGTTGCCATCTCATGCGTACTAGAGGAATCGACCGTCCAGGTAAGACCTGCTCCTGTCGATCCTCGATCTCCACCGAGACCTCCGCAAACACCACCCCATCATCAATATCCAACTCCCCATGATCAATGATATGCATCGGGTCGTGCACGTATCTCCTCTACTGAGATATGTGGAAGACTCCGTACACCCGGTGCAACTGAGGTGGTAGAGCCAGGCGATAAGCCACGTCACCTATCCTGCTGAGGACCTAGAATGGTCCGATGAAGCGTGAAGATAACTTGATTCCCTGTCCAAATCTCCGAAATCCACGTCGAGGTGAGACCGGCATAAAGACGTGGTTGCCATCCTCGAACTCAAGTTGCCTCCACCTCCTGTCAGCATAAGACTTCTGTCGGCTCTCAGCTATCCTCATCCGCTCCTGGATGACCTGGAACTTCTCTATTGTGGTCCGGACCATCTCTGGTCCCACAAGTGCTGACTCCCTAGGGTCTTTCAAACACATAGGTGATCTGCAAGGTCGGCCATACAATGCCTCGTATGGTGCCATTCTGATAGTGGAGTGTTAGCATTTGTTGTACGCGAACTCCACCAAGGGTAGGTGATCCTCCTAGCAATGACCAAAGTCGAGGACACATGCACGGAGCATGTACTCGAGAGTATAAATGGTCCTCTCCGTCTGACCATCCGTCTGAGGTTGAAAGGAAGTGCACAGACATAGCCGCATCCAGAATGCCTCCTGCAACCCCTTCCAAAGCCGAGAAGTAAAGCAAGCACCTCGATCGGAGATGATAAATGATGGCACACCATGAATCTGTAAAATCTCTTTAATGTAGTGACATCCCAGGCTCTCTACTGAGCCCTGTTCTCTGATGGGTAAGAAGTGTTCCAACATGGTGAGTCGGTCGACAATCACCCATATGGAGTCGTGACCTCTGGATGTGAATAGAAGTCTAGTCACGAAGTCCATAGATAACCTGTCCCACTTCCACTCAGGGACCTCCAAGGTCCATACCAAGCCTACTGGTACCTGGTGCGCTACCTTCACCTACTGGTAGGTGAGGCATTGAGAAACAAACTCTGCCACATCCTTCTTCATACCAGGCCACCAGTGTTTTCATCAGAGATCCTGTTACATCTTCGCCACTCCAGAATGTACTACCAAAGGGGAAGTGTGAAACTCTCTCAACACCTCCTCCTGTAAAGCAGCTAGTACCATGGTACATCCTCTGAAAAGGAAATTGTGCTATCCTCCCACAAAGAATCCATCAGGTGTCTGTCCTGAGGATATCTGCGCTTGCTGCGTCTCACAGTCAGCGTCTCCACGCTGTACCTCTCTGACCCACTATAGTAGTGGAGAAGTGACTGCAAGTGACTGAAGAAAGGATGCTCCATCTCTATCCACGAAGGATATCTGCAAAGCGGCTAGCTGCTCTGTCGCCACCCCGAGTAGCTGAATTCTCGTCCTCCTGCTGAGGGCATCAGCTACTACATTACCCTTTCCAAGAGTATAGACTATCTAAAAGTCATAGTCCTTGAGGAATTTGAGTCATCGCCGCTGTCTCCGGATCAGGTCCTTCTGCAAGAAGATGTTCCTGAGACTCTGATGGTCAGCATAGACTGTAAAGCGCTCACCCATCAGATAGTGTCACCACATCATCAGATCAAAGACCACTGCGGCTAACTCCAGGTCATGGGTAGCGTAGTTCTTCTCATGCTGCCTCGAATGGCGTGATCCATAGGCGATCACTACCCACTCCTGCATCAGGATACATCCGAGTCTGGTCCATGATGCATCGCAATAAACTACATACCCTACTCCCTACTCAGGCAACCTCAAGATATGCGCGCTGATCAATCTCTGTCTCAGCTCCTAGAAGCTCTGCTGACATCTGTCTAACCACACGAAGGGTTTTCCCTTCTTCTTCAAATCTGAGATTGGTGTCGCATCTCTGGAAATGTCTGGCACGAACCTCCGGTAGTACCCAGCTAGACCCAAGAAACTCCACTCCTCTTTCATGCTCCTGGATGGCTCCCAAGCTAGCACTGCTTCGGTCTTCACAGGATCCACCGCAACTCCCGCCTCAGAAATGATGTGTCCTAAGAAGTTGACCTCACATAACCAGAACTGACACTTTGAGATATTTCCATAAAACTGGTGCTCTCAGAGTGTGTCTTGTACAACCCGCAAGTGGTAGGCGTGCTCCTCCTCAGTGGTCGAGTATATCAAAATTTCGTCGATGAAGACCACGAAAAATCGATTGAGGTATGGCTGAAAGATCCTGTTCATGAGGCCCATGATCACTGCTGGAGCATTGGTCATGCCGAAGGGAATAAAGCAGAAATCATAGTGGCAATACAGACATCTGAAGGCTGTCTTCTGCACGTCCTTGTCTCGAACTCTAAGTTGATGATAGCCTGGCCTGAGTTCTATCTTTGAGAACCACTGTGCTCCCTTGAGCTGGTCGAAGAGGTCATTAATCCTCGGTAGCGGATAATTGTTCCTCACGATCACCTAGATCATGCAACGATAGACGACAAACAGTTTCAAGCTCTCATCCGCCTTCTCGGAGAACAATATCGGGGAAGCCCAGAGTGAAACACTAGGTTGGATGAATTCATTGCCATGAAAGTCCTCTAACTGTACCCGTAGCTCTCGAAGCTCAGCCGGGGCCATCCGATATGCTGGATTGGTTATTGGGGCTATCCCAGGGTACAGTTAAATATAAAATTATACCTCTCTATGAGGAGGTATTCCTGGAACGTCATCGGGAAAAACATCCACATACTAATCCACCACTACAGGAAAACGATGACTCCGCATGTCAACTGCTCCTAGGATGAGGCTAGCCAACTGATGGGTGATGGGCTATCCTCTCCTCTGTGTGAGTCCATCCTGAGCTGTAAAGGCTCCCTTCTTGCCAGTGAAGGTGAACCTGCTCTCGTCAGTGTCTACACATCGCAAAATGCGCCTAATGCAATCAATCTGAGCATGGACTGTAGATAACCAATCCACGCCCAAGATGATGTCGTAAGGCATCGACGCCACTACAAGAAGATCCCAGTCGAAGCTCTCGCCTCCTAGAGTAATCTCACACTACTAGCACTAGTGTGTAATCGTCGTGTCTACTCCCATAAGAGTCTCTAGCCGTAAGGATCTAGCCAACGGCTCCATCGGAATCTCCGAGCTCCGAACAAGGGAAGCGCTTATGAAATAATGACACGCTTCAGTGTCTAGAAGAACTGCAGCAAGGATGGAATAGGCACAGATTGTACATCGAATCATCTCGGGCACTCCGTGGTCATAGGCCTCCGCTGCCTGGAGCTGTGCCTGTCTCTGCCCGCTAGCTCCCTGTGGTTGGGGTGGACCTCCTAGTGGTGGTGGTGGTAGAGCCTCAAAGCATCACCCACCACCTGTCGCTCGGCCAGCTCCTCTGCCTCATCCGTATTCTCCCTGCGGACCGCCATGTTTGACCCTCTACCTCTGCCTAGGTGGTCCCACAACCGTCTGCTACTCCTTTGTATGGCGGGTCGGGCAGTCACGAGCCACGTGGCCCTACCCGCCGCATGCGTAACATTGTCTGCCTCTCGACAGACTGGCTCTGCGCTGAGTGCCCCGCACCTCTGAGCCAGTGTCCTGAGGTCATTTGGCTGAGGGTTTGGTCTGCCTAGACCCTTGTTTCATCCGTCATCTGCCAGCTGCAGAAGACTCTGCTACGTGCCGCCCTACGGTAGGTCTCGCTGCTGATGTAGGCTCAGCAAGGAAAGCTCTCGATGAGAAGGGCACACTCTAGTACCCCTTCCTATGTCGGAATGCTGAGTGAGATCAGCAATGCTCTGATCTCATGCCTCAATCCCTGCTCGAAGGTCAGGGCCCTGATGAATGGGTCTTGTACCATGTCCATCGAATAACGCGATAGATCGGTAAATCTCACCGAGTACTGGGCGACCGACAAGCTGCCCTGCCGCTGCTGTAGAAGCTCCTGGATGTGCACTGCATGGAGTGTGGCTTGGATGAACTCCGAGCGGAAGAGGCTCTCAAAGTCCATCCAAAGTGATTCCACGTTGTGCAACTGGAGCATCAAACTCCACTATCTGCCTACTACCACGTGCAGGAGACTCACTGCAAGGATCATGATGAGGTCTGATGGTGTCCCGACCAAACGGAAAACTCATTCAACTGCCTCCAACCAATCCTTGGATGCCTGAGGGTCCGTCTCCCTGCGGAACCTAGACAGTCGCTGATGCTGAAACTCCTGCAGTGCACTAAGGCGACGTGCACTGTCTGCGGCTAGGGCTGGTAGCCTCGGTGGCTCGGTGGGTAGAGGTATCGCGGGTTCCTCTGCTGTCAAAGGGCCCTGTACCGAGGCCTCGTCGCTCGGCCGACTGTCGTCCCGTACAACACTCGGAACCCTAGCTGGCTGCCGTCGTGGGGCCATCCTGAAAAAAAAAACAGGTGTGCCACGGTCAAACAGTATGCCTGGTGAGCTGTCACAATGTAATCACAAAGAAAACATGAAACACACATGCAATCAATTTTTTTCTTGCATTGAGTCAAAAATCAATAGTTCGGGTCCTGGTGTACGGAAACGTCAGCCGCCGCACCAACACTGGACTCCTGGGACTGATAACCACACTCAATACTCTCAACACTATTATTTCACATAGAAAAAGATCAGAGTCCTGAGTCCGGTGGTAGAACCGAACTCCTCTGATACCAATTTTTCACGACCCGACCTCGGGGCCCATGCGGTGAGCACCCCAAGACCGCCTTCCATAGGCCAGGGGCTGGGGACTTGCACCAAGGAGTAATTACCGATAAAATAAGGGGAAGTCATTGCCTTTGTAAAGTAAACAAACACCTCATATTAAGCAATAAGAAGTAAATATTAAGTAAAACTGGAAGCAAGTGCGAAAAAGTAAGTGGGCTAGTATACAAACCCAAACTAAAAGTAATGTACAAGTGGAAAGGGAAAACAACAACTAAAAATAAATCTGCAATGTCGAGACATCCACTGGAAGTCCCACCAAAATGGTGGGTACATATAGAGTCCACAGCTCTTCGGGTCCAGCCGTCCGCTCCGAGTACATCCCACCCAGTGGTCCACCTCTAGGTACCGTCCTGCTCCGCAAGACTCAACCACGATCAGTGCTGACCATCATCTACAACCAACACAATGTAGTGTGGGGATATCTCATGCAGGGGTGAGTATACGCTACTTAGTAGGGACCCCGAGACCCCTGAAGGTCTCCTAGAATTCACAAAGGATAATCCACAAAGGAAAGATACAATCACGAAGTAACATCCCACTATACTTAGGTAAATTCCCATACATATACCTAAGTCATCAATTCTTGTTCCGCTCCAGCATCCGTGCCCAAGTAGAACCCAGTCCACACAAGGAAACACAATTCACATCCACACAAAAAGCATAATGTAATCCACACAGGATATCAAATCAATCTTATCGAAGATAAAGATTAAAAGTCAAGACTCAGATCACACATGATATAATTCTTCATAAGACGATAAAGATGATCATATGTAGTTGCTGATTCATCTATGCCGTCAGACCCACACAGGATCGATAGGTACTAACCCCCGCAATGACTCACAAAGGATCGATAGGTACTAACCCCCGAAATGACCCACAATGGATTTGACCCACACAAGATCGTTATGCACTGGCCCACACAGGACCGCTGAGCACTGACCCACACATGATCTGACCCACAAAGGATCGGTAGCACTAAACCACGTAGGATCGCTGAGGGTTGTATTCGTAGCCTTCGCATCCACGGAGGATTCCTGTACAGTCTTCATCATCGTCGTAGTCACAGCCAGCTCTAGGGTTCCCGCACATAGCAAGCTCGTTCGGGAGGGTCCGCTCCATGAGATGAGGGGCTGATACATCAACTGACACGAATTCCTGAGTTGATTTATCCAAAATTTCTGTATCGTCAACAGGAACTCAACATCTCAGACGGTGCGTCAATCGGATGCCCGGTTTGAGAGTTATTGGCTTTTTCATCCCAGGGGCCCGGTTGGTTTTTAAGTCAAACCAATCCGACCGTACTCCAACTGCATCCAAACCTCGAGCGAAGTAATCCAAAAGGTCCATCTCACTAAGAGGAATACAACAATGTCGATGGCATGTCAATCAGACGTCCGGAGCTCAAGTTATAAGCGTTTCTGGCCCGAGGGCCCGATTGGTTTCGTGTACGAACCAACCCGGCCGATCACAAAGTACTCTGAAACATTGAGTGTAATATACCGAAACGACCGTCTCAATTCAAGGATCACTATGAAATAGTTCGAAAAAGTAGGGTATGGGCCCGGTCCGACCCGGCTGGGCGCTGCCCAGCCCGGCCGGCGTGCCCCGGCCCGTTGCGGCCGGGCCAGCACGGGGCGGCTCGGAGCCGGCCAAGCGGCCACGTAAATGGGGCGCTGCCCCCTTGAATGAAACAATGGCCCCTGCGTGGGGGCTTCTCCTTGCCAACAGACGCGGCCTCGCGCCATGCCCCCGCCTCGTCACTCGCGTGCGGTCACGGGACTAGCAACCAACCTCTGTGGTTGAAGCCGCGGGGGCCCTTCCCGGCGGCGCGCCAGGCGCCATCGCCTCCATGCGGTCGACCGGTGCCGGCCGCCGGCGCCGCCGTGCCGGCGAGGCACACTGGAGGGGTTTTCCGTGGACCACCAGACGCTCTTTGTTGGTCCGTTTTTTCTACCATCATTGCCAACGGTCCTGCCGGGACCGTCTCTTCACTGCGAAGACCTCAAAATTCCCTTGCGGCCTGCTTCGTCGTCGCCCGCCGATCCTCACACCAAGAATGAATAAACGGTGGGTTCGGACTTGTTCGTTGGTCCGCACCCACCGCGTTAGCGGATTAAATGGCTTCCGACAAATTTTTAAACACATGCCGAGGATATAAATCACATAGAATTAAATGAACCAAAACCCCTACCTCAAGCGTCGTCGAGAGAGGGTTCGTTGCGGAATTGCACGTCGCGGAAGAAGGCATAGCGGAAGGGGGATCGTCGCGTCGCGAAGAAAGTATTCTTCGGCGTCGCGTCATCGATCTCCAAGGATCTGGCGTTCTTTTCGACCTTTGTCGGAGGTCGGTGTTCTTTGCATTCTTCACGTTCATCACGTTCATCGCGTTCTTCACATTCTTCATCAAGGAAGGAGTGCTTCACGGCTTGAGTGATTTATCCCAAACCCACTCGCACAACCAACCTCTAATAAAATAAGACTTTTCTTATTTTATTAACACAAAATCCAACGTTTTGAAATTCAAAATTAAATCAATCAATTAATTGAATTTAATTGAAACGTTTAAACCACCCAATTAAAAGAGGCGTTTCATTAAGAGATAAACTCAAGGGTTGACTTCCACTTAATGGGGGTGCGGGTGTGTTACTAAAATAAAGGAGGGGGTTGAAAAAGGTGGGGCTCGTGTGGGCCCCACCCCACAAATATCCTACCTAGTGGTGTAGAATATTGTGGGTCCCACTTTAACCTCTTAGATTAGGTTAAACAACTTAAAATAAAATAAATTGTTTGCTCAATTTTATTTTATTCATTTACTTAACCCGAAAATTTTAAAAACACACCCGAGAAAAGAAACTCTATAAAAGGTGTTTCTAAGCAAAAACAGGTGCTGTGATTACATCGCTTCCCTCAGAATTTGATTCCGAGAATCGGTTCAAAAGTTAGAAAAAAACCCGCTCGTTCGTTCACTGAACGTACCCGAGCCAAACTTCGGAAAATGATTGCAGGTACATCGGGCCTCAGAATCAGGTGTCGTCAGAAATTGCGTTCTTGTAAAATCACAAAGAAAATTAAGAAAAAGAATTCCATTGAATTTTATGGGTCTTTACATAAATACTTTGAAATACATAATGAAAACCACTATATTATAATAATTATATGTTTCTTGATTCTTATAGAACGAATATCATTTATAATATATATATATATAATGTAATTAATGATTGATAATACTAAAAACAATAAATAATTTAACTTCATCTATAGTAATTTCATAACAATATATTTTTACCATTGGGTTCTTCTATGGTGTATTCCCTTTATTCATGGGGAATTTTTTGGGTAGTTCCGCATATACATAAAGCTCAAAAAAATGAATGTTAGTTGTTTTTTCATATCCATTAATTCAAACACTTGATTTAATTTCATTTAAAAACTGACGAAAAATGACATCCATGTCATGAAAGTATATGGTTGTTTATTTCTACATATATCATGGGTGGGATGTACTATCCTCACCTTATTTTCCATCATAATATTTTTAATTTTTTCTAAATCATCCTCATGTTCTGAGGATTTCATTATAAATATATTACTTGGAAAATTATTTATATAATACCCCATAATTCCAAAAGATCAAATGACTATATGATTTAACCCAAGTTATCAAGGTGCAACTTTGTTTTCAAAAGACAACCTTATTAGATCTTTATAGTTAAGCATCATTGGCCTAGAATAGTGATTATGATTAGTGACCTCCTCATAAATTTATCAACGTGTAACTTTGTTAGGAAAATGTAAAAACGAAGGAACATGTTTTCTTATTTGGGGAAATTCATTTGTATGACGACCTCTTCGGGCACATTAGTAAGGCCAAGGTAGGGGACCACATGTCTGCATGAAAAAATGGAGTGTAAGGATGTTTGATGCCAGAAAAACATGTTATGTAGGGGTGTATGTGATATTGATGAGGACTAGTTGACACATTGGAACCATTGGAAGAACTGAATAGAATATGTGGTTGTACTACCTGGGATGATACATAAGGTCATCAATGAGGATATTATGTTCTAATTTGGGTGGGGTAAATATGACACTTGAAAATATTAACGGGTAAAAGGATTAATTTTAATACCCATGTCATCATGGTGAAACTTTCTTTTTTGGAGCCTACCTGATTAAATTTCATCTGTCATGTGTTCTTGTCCTAGAGTAATGTCATGATGGTTGAAATCCTACGATGTTTTTCAAGGTTTTGTGGGTGAGTAAAAATAATGGTAAAATGAAAAATTGATTTACAATCAGGTTACTCATTTTTGTGATGACCCATTTAGGAATTTGTGTGCGCCCCAGGTAGGGGACCATAGGTATGTGGGAAAACTGGTTGTTTTGGGAGGGCCAAAACCTAACAACAATGTTAATATGGGGTTCATGTGCTATTAAAGGTTCCATGTTGTTAAAAATTATATGTAATTATAGAAATTTATAGCATATAATATTATTATGAAAGTATATGAAAAACAATTTTATTTAAAAAGGTTTGAATAACTCATTCAATGAAATGAAAAATCATACTTTTCAAATTGTGTACATAGTCTATAGAATGAATTTCATATATAGTAATGTTTTTCACATTCTCAAAAAGAATTTCCTCTACCTTATATTTTGGATTGATGAATTTTATTTCTATTTGATGAAATGGTCTAAGCTACTAGTTCCCTTCACAGGCTTAGATTAACACTAATAAATAAAAACTAAATATTTATTTTTTAATTACATACAAAATACCAATAATTTCAAGATAATATTATAATTTTTTACTCATACTCAGAAATAAATTCCGCTTCTTTATTTTTTAGATTGATAAATTTCTATTCTATATCTTCTCATATCCCTTAAAGAAAGTATTTATCAAAAAAATTCACATAAAAAGTTCACCATTCTATGATTCCAATTTCATTAACCACTTTTGTGTTTTATATCAATGCCCACCATTTATCATTATCTTCATTCAGACAAATAAAATTATTGAATATACTTTTTACATTTATTGTATCTCAAAGCTAGTAATATCATTTCAAGGGACATAATCTATTGTTCATATACCAATGTATTAGTATTTCCATAACAATATTGAGTATTTTTTCACCTGAATATACTTAATATAGGTGAATCACACTATGAAATAATATGATATTACATATGGTAAATATTATTTTTTGTAACCTATGTCATCTATATTAATATGGGCATGATCTACACAGTTACAATACAATCTTTAATTTCCTGATAAGTTAGAAAATATCTGTATTATCTACAGATGTCGATTAACATTCCTATGTTAGGTTTTAAAACTAAATAATGGAACATAATGAGTTATCTCATATTAATTATAAATTTTAATCCATAAAATTAAAATTCCAATAATGGAAAAATTTCAAAAATACTATAAGGGGATTTTATAGTTATCATGTTAGTTTTTCTTAATAAAAATCTATTTCCTATGAATTTTAATAATATTTCTTTAATATAAATAACCTGAAACTATTAATCCATAGATAGAATCACATTATTATTTTGAATATGACACAAAATTATTCATACCAAAGGAACAATTATAATAGTAGTCTTGAATAACTATATACATACATGATTTTCATCTCACATTGAATATATAAAATAGATAACATAAAAAATTCTTTTACCCTTGGTATTAATCATAATATCCTCCTTCATATCCTAGGGAATGAAAAAAATAAAGTGTTCTCTCATATGATTTATAATATTTACATACATCACCATCGATCATAAATTAATAAGTAATAATAAAATTTCCAAGGAAAATAAAAAACACACAATCTGTTTAATCAATATCTTCGAAATCAAAATGTATCCATGGAACATATCAAGGAATTAATCTCATAGACTATAATAAGAAAATCATAATTATGTAAGTTATTAATATTATAATTCATTATAAATTAATCATGATATCTATGCTATCAATGAATTTTTCTGATATAGTTTTTTGATTGGGTAGGAATATATCATGAAACCCATTTAATGATATCTTAGTAACTTATCACAAGAGACATATCGAGGCATCTTTGGGATATCTATAATCATGACCCACCCTATACTATGTGTTCAATGACTTCCCTATAATTATATTGTTCTATAATATCAACATGTTACAATATTTAATTACCTTTGTATTTGATCAAGATCATTATGAGACCCTTATATATTATTTAGTAATGATAGTTTACTAAAGGATATTCTTTTCCAATAATTATCTATATATGAATTCATATTTATTCATAATGATTCAGTGACCCAAAGTTCACCCAATTAGAAAATGAAATAAAGAATATTTTATGTAAACATTATTCTTTAATAATTGAATGTTTTTATATAATAATCATATATAAATGAGTTTATGTGGATGAACCTGTTCTGTAAAAATTTAAATAATGTATATAAATGTTCATTTTATGTTTGAAGTTATAGAATATATACAAAATCATAGTTATCTACAACATAGATAATGAGGTATTGACATCATGATCTATGTAATAAAATTTATAAATGATATTGTAATGACCCAACTTTAAACATTACATAATCTTGAATTATGTCAAGATTTCACATTAAGGATCTTTTAAGGTTTAGAGTTTTAGATAATTAGGCCATATCTATTACAAAACAACTTGAATTTTACATGTAGAAACTACTATATAGTATCCATTTTTCATAAAATAAAACTCTAAAAAGGAAACATGTCTAGTTCATTGTTTTAGAATGCATGATGTTTCCTTGATCCTAACCTTGACCATATTTATCTTTATGTCATGTGAAAAAAATTTCCAAAATTTGGGATGAGAATAAAAATCATAGTAAGGGTTATAAAATAATGAAGGAAAACACTATCTCATTAATAAATACAAATCAATGAAACCAATACTTTTCATTCATAACAAACCTTATAAAATCATAAGATTTATGATTTACACAAATAAATAGAAAATCATAATGGTAACTTATGTAATTCATAACATACTTACATTGTAGCTATCATAGCAACATAGGGATTCACATTTGTAATACCCATCATAGTATATTTCCCAAATATCCAAACAGAAACATTAATGTTTACCTCTTTCACATTACCCAATGCGTTATTCAGCTATCTCATGCCCACCCGACCTAGGTTTATCACTGAACCACCCATATACATAAATAATGACCAAAAACCATAACATATTCATAACACATTAAATAAGAATAAATGAAAAATAACATTTCCACATTTCAATCACAACATATCATAGACAAAATCAATTCTTTATCAAACCATTTTCAAACACATCTTAAAATTTTAATAATGTTATTTTTGAATCAATGTGTCCCATACCACATTGATGTTTTTAAAATAATTAATGTTTTATAAAATTAATGTCCATATAAATAAATACAATTTTTTTGAAAACATGGACATTAATGCGAAATCTTTAGAAGATTAATTTTTTAATTCTTTTAAAATGATGTTTTAGTTAAAGAGTCTCGTTACACTTGAGAAACACTTGACTACAGATAATTGATAAAAAGAACAAAATAAACTTATAATATCATGTGAATAAGGTTATTCATGATATATATTTTGAAAGGAATGTATATTCACCATATAAAAGTGCATTTACGCATAACAATAATGAAATCTCAAGGGAATGTAAATTGAGACGAAATCCCTTATAAAGATGGTATCATTAGATTAAAGATATGTCAATAAAATAATTATGTGTAAAAAATAATAATACAATCAATGTAAGTGGATATTAAGTGTGAAAAAGTCATAGGTCATTTACAAATAATTATTAAATGACATAATGAAGAAGTATAAGTTTAACCCAATGAATTGAAATTTTGTTAAGAAGTTCCCTTATAGAAATTCGAGAATCTAATGATATCAATTTAAAATTCAGAAAAACAATTGATGAGAGAGAAAATGGTATCAGGTCAAAAGGAATGTAATTTATATCATTAAGGTTATATAATAAAATATTCCTACATTAGAAGAAGTAAATTAAAAGGCATAACAAAAAATTTCTTTTAAAAATAGGAGGCTAGAAGGTTCCCTTACCATTTTTGTAACATAAGAAACATACACACCATGAAAGAAGGATAATTCAATGAATATGTAAATACCCATAAATTAATTTATATTACACAAATAATACAATAATAGTAATTAAATCCACTACACAAAAGGAAATAGTGCAAAATATAGCACAAGTCTCACAGGAATAAGAAAGGAGATGAAAACACTTTACCACATTGTAATCATCCGAGTTGTATGAAAAAAAGTTAATAAACCCCAAATTATTCACAAAATAACATGAATATAAATAAAATAATGATAAAATATACCAAATGGAATTACAAAATACACCACATGCAATAAATTTGTTGTGAACAATAGAAATCTCACAGAATTAAAAGTGAGATATGAAATCCCATACCTCGTGTCAGACATGAATTTTTTGTTCCTTGTTTTCTTGAATAATAAACATAAGTTAAAGTATGCTTGATTAAGAACCCTTTTTTATGTTTATTATTCCTTTTATATCACTTATTACCATGTTGTAATCATCATTTAATAATTTAAGTTAATAATGATATTTTTGTCGATATTTGGTACTCAGGTAAAAAATGAACACCTTATAAGTACATGTTGTCCATGTGGTAAATATTCCATTATATATAGAATGATATTCATGATTTAGATATCATATATATAATATATATCCAGTATATATAGGTATTTATAATAGTACACAACAATTGGAGATAAGAAATGAAATACATCGTTTCTGGAGACGGAAAGCCGTACATATGCATGAACGCTACATTCAATTCTATTTCGTATTTTAATTGAATGAAAAATTAATGATACATAGTTATATTAAAATTAAATTATAATTTCATATATAATTCTTATAACTCCATAATTTATACATCCCATTTATGGTATGAACTATTCATATCGCTTTGAGGGGGCGGTAGTCGGCACTTCCTCAAATGAAATTATCACATTTACTAATAATGTAAACAATAAAGGTATGATATAAATTAAAAATACATAAGCATAAACAAAACATACAAATAATATATATTATATAAAATAAAATTTCATCATAATGGCCACCATTAGTGGCGGTAGGAGATAATTTAACAATCATCATTTTGGGATGTGTTAGTTTTCCACCCACAGAAACAATGTGTTCTTTACCCATTATATCGAGGTGTGTGTAAGTGTAGTTATAATAACTTTAATAACAAAATCCTATTATATTTATGATATTGTTTTGTCATAAAATAAATTAATTAATATATTTCAGAGTATGGAAGTGTAAAATAAATGAAAAGAATTTAAGAGAAATCATTACCTTTAATTCGGGTAACTCCCTTTGGTTTGAACCAAAAAGACTTCTTGAAGTGAATTTTGCCTACGGTAAGAATCCTAAGTAGAAGAGAGGGATATTGAGATATTATTTAGGCAGGTTTTGGACAATCCAATGGTTTTGATAGATCTGAGAAATGGGTAAAAAGTGAGGGGTTATTATAAGGGAGAGGAGGGGTTCTTTAGAACAGTGTGAAAATATTATTTTATTCTATATGATTTTCGGTTTCTAAAGGTCCAAAACTAATTATTCTAGAAGATAAGATGACTCATGGTCGAGATAAATTCATCCAATAAAAATTGGACTGGTTTTGAATGTTATTTTAATATTTATAATCTTATTTATTTAAATCATTCATCAATGAGGTAATTACTACATCATTTTTGTGTGACAAAAAAATTATTTATAGTATGTCTAAAAATTATAAAAGAAATACCAAGTTGTAAGAAATAATTTTATCATTAAAATTAATATCTATAGTTAAAATAATAACTTATATATCCACATTTAAAAATTATTTTACTAAATTTGTTTTTTTGTGTCATTTTTGTCATTACATTAAATTATTTCATCAAAAGTGTCGTTATCACTCCCATGTGGCTCCATGGGGTTCCAAAATAGACCCAAGGATGCCCATGGCCGGCCATGACTCATCCAATATGTTTAGTACAAGTGTTAAGGTAACTTTTTATTATTATAATATTCTTTTTACTCTGAATTTCCCTATATACCTTTAACCATAGTAAATTAAAGTAAAAAGTTACTATTCACCAAAAAAAATATTTTCATTTTATTGAACCAAATATTACTTGATAATAACAAATGATTATATAGGATTTTTTAAATTCAATTCACATATGAGTTGAAAATTCATTTAAATGAAAAAGACAATTTTTTTAACTACTACATAGTGGTTTCACTATTCATAAAAAATTGATGTTTTTCAGAAAAATACCAAAAATTCAGCCTAAGATATATTTGATATTCCAATCATACAAATGATTTCTATTTTAAAAAATTAAAAACATAGAAGTGGCATTAATTAATTTAAAATTAATTCCCATTGTCAAAACAAATAGCGTGTTTTTAAGAAACAATATCTATCAAAATATTGATACTTGTTTATGTCCAATTTCAAAGTGATATTTTTTCTAATGAACAACATTGGATTAAATGGTTAAAAAATAATATAATTAAATTTTAAAACTATTTAAAAAATATATATTTAAACATATAAATAATATAGATTGAAAGATAGTTTTTGAATTAAAATATAGTATTTATCACTATTCATTAAAAATGAATTTTATCAGAAAAATACCAAAAAATTACCCAAAGTAAATTTTGGTGTCCCGATTATAAATAATAATTTTATTTGGTCAATTAGAATGTATAAAAGTGAACCAAACTATATTTAAAGACGTTTATCCATCAAAAGGTGATAAATCGTCCATTTTGTGAATATTAGAGTATTTATGCATAAAATCAAATTATTTTCTTATTTTCAGCCTCTAAATATAATTAGATAAACGTAAAAACATTTAACAAACATGTATAATCATATTTTAGTTAGTTATATTCCTTTTCTCCAATACAATGGCTAGCTGTTAACTACCATGTAAAATAATAATATTATATTATTAGTGTGCAACTTAAGATTTCAATGAAACAGATTATTGCGTATCGGGTACGCCATTGAACATAGTGTCCCATTTAATGTATAATTAATATTTAATTCACAAATATTAATAAATATGAATTATATCATCTTTATTATTTACCTGGGATGTTACATCCTTCCCCCTTTTGAGAATTGCATCCTCGCAATTTTAAAATTAGGCTTGGAATCATCATAAAATGTCCCACATCAGACAAGAGTCAGAAAAAATCTCACATTAAAAGAAATAAAGATATGTAAAAGGGTCACTCGAGGTAACCCATACTAGGATTCAATATAATAAAACATGGATATGGAATAGAGAAAAAAATTTCATGTTTTCCTGGAGAGTGAAAGAAAACATGATTTAGAGAAAGTTAACCACCAGAAAATCAAAAAAATCGGATGGGTTAAATGGTCTTTGATTCCCCAGTAGGAATAGTTGACAGAAAAAGTTTTTTTTATGTTAATTTTCATAAAGTTGAGGAATTCATCTATGATATTATCTAAAAACTTATGGAAACATACTTACTTTTCATGTATACTTTCATCCTTTACTAAATGTCTGCCAAAAATGCATATTTTCTCTAAATGATGACTATTAAAAATGACTTGGTCACATTAAAAGCGATATAATCAACTTCTAGAGTATCACATAATCAAAAACATACGAACTATATATTTTCCCTATCATTAGTCATCAATCTAAACACAATCGTTTAATACAATGTCAGATAATCCCCAAAAAGGATAAAATTTTACATAAAGAAAAACATATCTTAATGTATAAAATTTTTCTAACAATGCACAATGTTCAACAAATACAATTCAATAAAAAAAATTCCATAAATTCTTTAATATAACCCAAACTGTTATTGAAACCCAAAATTTCAGAATGATTCGATCACATAGTATTCCAAGATAAATCCTAACATTTATCTCCAAATAACTTCAGCTACTTTTAAACTCTCATATTGAAAAGGAATTAACCTATCACATATTATCCATTATAGGTTATTCATTCCCAATGATATCCCAAAATAAACATATTCTTGATTCATAAAAGCATCTAACTAAAAATAACTAGTCATACTAACCAGTGACTTCACGTAGTCCAGTGGTAGGTGATAAATCCTAGTCGCACTTTGGTTGTGGGTTTGGTTCCTGCAGACTTGTCCGACGCGATGGGATGTCACATGTTCTACGTGTTGTCCTTTTTCAAAAACTATATAATTTTATTACATTCAAAAAAAAAGATATAAATTCATCAAAAATAACTATAACATACTTTAACCACAAGGGTTATCTAATAACTTTCATTTTTAATCCAAAAGTATATTAACCAGTAATTGCCTCAAATTTTAAGACTATATAATCCCAAATGGTTCTTTATAACTATATCCACAAAAAAGATAATTAGTCCTTGAATTAATTTTTCATATATGAAACATCAGAGTTACAGATACTATAAAAAGTCTTCTAATGTAATCCCACCATCAAGAGAGCCTTAATACGTTTAAGAATTTCATCATCTTAAAATCAACCATAACACTTGAATCCCTTATATGTTGACTTCTTACTCATTCAACTTTCTTCATGATCAATTAACCATTGCTTTCTAACTTATTCTGAAATAATTATTTCCTATAAACTAAATCATGAATCATATCATTAAATTAAACAATATCAAAAAAACATCTCAAGAAATAATCTATACCTTTCATTAAATATTGTCAGTTTCTTCATCCACAATTGGAATGGAATTAGGAAATTGGTAATCATATATTTGTAAGATCCTAGTGATCTCATTCCTGAAACATCTTCATAGAACATATGATTATATAATTACCATGAACACCACATTTAAACCATTTAATTTATCTGTCAGAGTGAACTTCTATCCCTTTCCTAGATTCAACTAGATGCTTATTTTTCCCATGGCTGGTTCTTGATTTATGACCTTCATTTCCACATCAATAGCACATTCTTGTCACATTGAATCATTTTGCTAAGTCTTCCTTTTCCACATCTTGGACACATAGGTTTTTGAACATACTTAACTTTATGATTATTACCTGAACTTACATAGGGATTAGTTTCCCCATATATGATAACTTATAAAAATCACAAAGGTTCAGCTGGTAAATCATGACTCCAGATAGTAGGTCGAAAATAACCTTAGGAGTTCTAATTGCAGCTCCCAATTCATTCAGTTGCTCATTTAGAAAACCATCACTGTTTTTTCACATCAACTGTTACATTGGAGCCCGCTACATCCAGCCATTAACTAAAACCAAAAAGGTCAGTGTGATTATATTAGTGAAATCATCATGTAATATCTATGAGAGGTTAAATACTAATACATACTTATTCATGTTATCTTAAACTCATTCACATTATCTGAAACAACTATGACTCTTTCTAAAATCCTAACCATTATGGTAATGTCTCATATTCTTAATGAACAACCTAATCTAAAAAGTTATCTAAACCGACCTATGATACCAATAGTAAGGACCTGACCATAAACATTACATAATCATGAATAATATCAAGAATTCACATTGAGGATCTTTTCAGTTTTATAGTTGTGTATAATTAGGACATATCTATTACAAAACAACATGAATATTACATGTAGAAACCACTAATCAGTATCCATTTTTAATAAAATAAATACTCTTAAAAAGAAACCTTTCTAGTTCCTTGTTTTAGACAGCATGATTTTTCCTTGATCCCATCGTCGACCCTATTCATCAATATGTCCAGTGAAATAAAAATCAAAAAACATGGGATGAGTAAAGAAAGCTCAGTAAGGGTTATAATATAAGGAAGGAAAACATTATCCCCTCAATAAATACAAATCAATGAAACCAATACATTTCAATCATAACAGACCATAAAAGATCATAAGATTTAGGAATAACACATAGAAATCAAAAATCATAAAGGTAACTTATGGAATTTATAACATACTTACACTGTAGCTATCACAACTACAAAGGGAGTCACATTTGGAATACCCATCATAGTATATTCCCTAAATCAAATAGGATAAACATTAACATTTACCACTATCACATTAACCAATGCATTGGAGAGCTATCTTGGTCTCACCGGCCCTAGGTTTATCACAAAACCACACGTATACGTAAACGATGCCTAAGAACCATAACATATTCATAACACAATGAACAAGAATAAAGGAATAAATAACATTTCCAAATTTCAATCAAAACATATCATATACATGATAAATGATTTATCAAACCATTTTCAAAACCATTTAAAACATTTAATAAAGAGATTTTTGAATCAAAGTGTCCCATACCACTTTGATGCATTTAAAAGAATAAAATTTTTAAAAAATTAATGTAAATATAAATAAAACTAAAAACCATATTGAAAACATGGACATTAATGAAAAAAAATATAGAAGAATAATTTTTAATGCTTTGAAAATGATGTTTTAGTTAAAGTGTCTTGTAACACTTGAATGAACATAATTGAAGAATAGAATAAAACAAAAAATATAATTGTTGAGTCAATAAGGTTTTCCTTATGACTTTTCCATTCCTTCATACTCGAGGGAGATTTTTGAGTTAATAAGGTTTCCATATAACTCTACTATTCCTTCTTGTTTTTAAAATCACAATCACCTTATCTTAAGGAAAAATTCATTTACCCTATGCTTTGCTTTCATAAGAAAAATTTCTTTCCCCAATAAAATCAATCCTTACCATATTTTTCATTGTTTATTATTCTGTCTAAATGTAATATTCGGTTTCATATCTAAAACATCGGAATCATATAATACATAGATAAATGAAATTCTATTTTTAGGAACCTAATTTATGTTCCGAGTTCATTGAATTTATACTTTGAACTCTTATGAGTTATGAATCCATGTTCTCAGAATTCAGACTTCGAACTATAATAAGTTCTAACTCCAATTTCTATGAATTATGACTCTAAACTCTTCAATGTTCTGGCTCCGAATTCTCATGAAATCTGACTCCAATATTTTTAAGTTTAGGCTCCGAATTCTTGTGATTCCACATTCTGAATTTCCTTGAAATTTATACTATTAAATTATATAGACTTTAGGTTTTTAATTCATTAGAAAATTGAATCTGAATATCCTTGTATTATAGACATTGAATATGTTTTTGGTTAAACACTGAACTATTATTTGATTACATTCCTAATATTTGTTTTTGGTTATGTAACTATATTTTTTTCATACACTTTTTTTATTTACAAAATTATTTTGTGCATTCAGTTACTATATACCTATTGTTTGAGTGACACGTGTACATGTCCCTCGGAAATTCAAGAAAGAATATGACTGTTAGAGGAGGGAGTCGACCATTGGATATTTTCCTATAAATAAGAGCTTATTTGAAAGATCTCAACACTGTGCTATTATTATAGAGATTACATGATGTTGAAGTGATTTATAGAGAGAGAATATCATGTTTTGTGCGTACTAAAAACCTTGTTAAAATTTTCTTCGTGAGACCATGAATGTTGCTGAGTACATTCGAGGGCTTCCATGGATAGGAAGACAGAGGTGCCGACTACTATAAAGTTAGATGACTTCCTTGCTGAGGAAGGGAGAGGTGCCAACTACCTTGATGTTGAGGGCTTACAGGGATAACAAGACAAACTCCAATCTTCATATCGAGTTCTTACCCAGGAGTGGGTAAGATAGACATTCTTGAAATTAAAATATCAAGGTACATTTATCCAAGGTTGATGGATTCCCTTCTCTTTGGGTTAAAAGACATACTACTTGTTACTTGTTTGTTTCGTGTTTTCCGATGTTTTTGATTGTTAAGGAAATTATAACTATCATGTACTTCCATACACTTGTATACTATGATCTAGTGAGATTCTATAATCTTTACGGTATAATCATTATCTTTGTAAACATTCATTATGTTTCATTTTCTGGAACAATCTTTTCCGGAATCACTTTCCTGGAATCATATTTCCAAAATCCTGTAAGTGTGTAGAACTATAGGTTTTGTGAATTACATTGTTTTACCTTGTTAAGCAATAGAAATGTTTCTTACCAACATTAAAATTTCCCAGATAATTTTTAATGTATTCAATTCTCACCCACCCTCTTGTATTTTGAACATTATTTGATACTTCATCCAGTATCTATAATATTTTGATCCTACATTTGGTATTATAGTATATCATACTCCACATACCATCCCAACAATTGGTATCATAGGAGGACTCAGAAATACATAAATTCACATATATGATTTCCTTGCTCAATGTTTTCATTGTTCTATATTTTCCTTGCTCAGGAATATTGTCCTTGAATTCAATTTTTTTTCTATTAACAAGTTTAGGTGGAATATTTTTTTATTTAAGATGGAAGGAATCAATGTTGCTCTCAAAGACAATCTAAATCCAACCGTACCACCTATTTTTGATGGAAATGATTAAAAATAATAGAGAGATCACATGAATACATTTATTATCAATACATGAGTGGAAAATTTTGTTATGCTTACTAGAGGTTATAAAATCCATGATAAGGAAGATAATACTTTTAAAAATCATGAAAATCATGAATATAAAATGAATTATAAGGTACAATACACTTTTCATTGTTCCATGACATGAAATAAATATATCCAAATTACATCTTGTGAGAAAAAAAAATTATATAGAAGATTCTTGAAGTTACACACTATGGAACTTCCAAATTTTTTGAAACTCGGAGAGCCATGCTTAGAGCTGAATATCATGGTTTTTTGCATTCATTATGGAGAACCCATATGTAAGGTGCAACAAATATTCATGACTATTATTAATAGTTTACAATATATGGATGAGAAATGATAAGATGATGAGGCTCTTGTTCATAAGATCATAGACATCATGCCTAATGAGTTGGAATCCAAGAGGACTGCTATTGATGAGAACTGAAAGGTTACTCAGATTTATCTTGATTAACATTTTGGAACTCTTCTTCAACATGAGACTAGAATGTTGAGAGATTCTGACAATATTATGATGAAGAATGGGAATGTTAGTGTTTCTTATAATACAGCTTCAAATCATCTGAAAGCCAAGAATCTTGAGAGGGTTAATAGATCTAAATCTAAGAGGATTGTTATAAAATATAAATCTAGTGGATGTGAATATTCAGAAAATTAACATGCCAACATTGCTCGAAGGATGAACATGATTGTTGGATTGACTAACTTTCAATCTAGATACAAGAAGAAAGAAAGGAAAGATAATAATGATTCATAAGTTACATGTTATGAATGCAATATTTCTGGACATATAAGGCCTAATTGTCCTATTCATAAAAGAAAATAAAGAAAGGAAAAACATTCTGAGAGAAATTGGAAGACATAATACAAAGTTAAAGCTAATAATTTCTTGAATTCAAATGACACCTGGAGTGACAGTGGTAGAGACTCTTCAGATGAATCATCAGAGTACGAATCATATGGTAGAATAACCATGGTCTAATTGCCAGACTACCTATTAATAACCATTTCATAATAGATAAGGTACATAATGATATATCAATGAACAATTTTTCTATAAATAAAAATTATTGAATTGATAAATACTATAAGTCTTCGGGTGAAGAATATTCTTATGATAAGGATAATACTTTACCTACCTATGACGATGTTTATAGGTTTTCTATGCTTCTTGAGAATGAAATTTCTAAAGTCAACACAAAGCATGATAAGAAAAATTATAGGATTTATATACTTACTAAATAAATATTAGATCTTTATAAAGATCTTGATAAGAAAACAATTGATTTTGAAAATATGTCAAAAAATATTGATGAAGTAAATTCTGAGAAGGATAAACTTTCCAAAGATCTAGAAAAAGAAATTTCTATGAAGAATATTTTCAAGTCTAACTCTAGTTCTTAAACTAATGTTTAAGAAGATAAGAACTTAGTTATTAGACTAAAGTCTGAAATATTTTCCTTGAGGAAGTTTTTGTCAAATTTATCATAGGTAAATAAAATTTTGATAAGATGTATTCTCAAGTCTGATCTCTAAGGAATTAATCTGGTTTTGGTTATACTAGTTCTAAACTTATTTTTAGAAATAATTATTTTGTTCCTCAAAGTGCCTCATTTTGCACTAATTTTAAGTGCGGTGGAAACTGGGAAAAACGTTTTTTCTTAAACAAAACCCAGTCTTTATGATTTCATAAGGCCTATTTTTCTATGAAAATGTGGGTGACTAAAACTTTTCTTTCTAAAATTTCATGATCTAAGAATGTCTGGGTTCTAAAAGCCTAACTCTTTTGTTTTTAGTATAGTAATTAAAGTACCAACATCAATACATGGTACATGGGTAGTGGATGTTCCCAACATTTGACTGGTAAAAATTACTTCTTTGAAAAGATTATCAAAACAAATGGAGGGAAAGTAACCTTTGGGAATAATGATAATGGATAAATTATTGGTATTGGTAACATCATTCTTCTTGGAAAAACTTTGATTTCAAAGGATTTAGTTTATCAAGGTTCATAAGAATAACCTCATTGGTATAAGACAATTATGTGATGAAGGTTACCTTGTGAATTTTAGGAATGAAAAGTGCTTAGTACACAATTAAAAAGATGAGTTTATTATTTCTGGCCATAGGAAAGATAATGTATACACACTAAACATAGAAGACCATAAAATCCAAACTTACTTTGACATAGTATAATGATAAATCATTAATGGTTTTGGTATAGATGGTTAGGAAACTGTAACCTTATGATCCTATGAAAACATTCTAATAAAATAATAGTTAAGGATCTACCATATCTTAGATTTGATTCTTCAAAATTTTATGATCCCAGTCAATATAAAAAGAAACATAAATCTAGTTTTAAATCGTTTGGTGAAGTCTCAACTACGGATGCATTATAGTTAGTGCATATAGATTTTTTTGGCCCAACAAAAACCGTATGCATTAGTGGAAAACAATATGTATTTATCTTAGTTGATGACAACACCATATTTACGTGTGTCTATATTCTAGAAAAGAAATATGAAGATTTTCTTTATTTCAATAGTTTTATAGCCTACGTTAAAAATGAGAAAAACCTTCCATTTATAACTATTCATAGTGATCATGGAGGATAATTTCAAAACATTTATTTTGAAACTTTTTCTAGTATAAAAGGAATTACTCGTAACTTCTCGGCACCAATAACACCCCAACAAAATGGTGTTGTTGAAAGAAGAAACATAATTCATTAAGAGATAACAAGAAACATGTTGAAGGAGTATTCTGTAGCCAAGAATTTTTGGGCTGAAGCTGTATGTACTGCTTGTTATACTATAAATCATGTTTTGTTACACCATTTCTTAATAAAACTCTTTATGAGTTATAGAATGGTATAAAACCTAGACATTCCTAGTTCATTGTTTTTGGTTGAAATGTATTTATTCTGAATAAAAAAGTTAATTTAAGAAAATTCACCCCAAAATATGATGAATGAATTTTTTTAGGCTACTCAACAACTTATAAGGATTATAATGTTTTCAATAAAAACACTTGTACTGTTAAAGTAACAGTACATGTCAAATTTGATGAAACTGATCGCTTTGTTTTTATACAACCCCAACCAAAATCATCAGATGTGTTTTGAAAAAATGATTATCAATATTTTTTATAAGATCCTTTTAATAAAGAGAATATACAAGAATATAATTCTGAATCATTTACCCCATGAATATTTCCAACCCTATGTTGATAAACATGTTTTACAAAACCCAAATCAAGTGTTTCATAAAAATCATCCCAGTGATAGTATCATTGGTGATGGAATCAACCTATACAGACTTGATGTTCTTTAAGAAATTAAGTAGAACATATAACATTCCTTTCCCAATTAGAACAAAAAAATAACTGATGAAGCTTTAGGTGATAATGATTGTATTAAAACCATGCAAGATGAACTAAAATAATTCAAAAGAAATAAATTATGGAAATTGGTTAAAAGTCCTAAGGAAACTTATGTTATTGGTGTAAAATGGGTTTTCATAAATAAGTGTGATGAAAATGGAATCATACTAAGGAATAAAGCAAGGTTGGTTTCTAAAGGCTATAATCAACAAGATGGAATAGACTATGTAGAAACCTTTTCTACAATATCTAGACTTGAATCTATTCATATTTTACTCGCCTTTGCAGAATTCTTAAATTTCAAACATTTTCTAATGGATGTAAAATATGCTTTCCTAAATGGTTTTTTAAAATAGGTATTTTTCTAACAAACTTCGGGTTTAAAAGATACAAAACATCCTAGACAAGTTTATATACATACCAAAGCGTTGTATTGACTTACGCAAGACCCTCGAGAATGGTATGATAGGCTTACATGATTTTTTCTTCAACCTAATTATGTTAATGGAAATACAGATCCATCCATTTTTATAATGAAAGATAAGAAAAATGTGTTAATTGTTCAAATTTATGTTCATAACAATATATTTGGTTCAACTCACCAATATTTAATTGATTCCTTTGCGGATCTAATGAAATCTGAGTTTGAAATGAGTATGATGGGTGAGTTAACATTTTTCCAATATAAGTATATTAAATATCTTCTTAAATTTTATAGAATTGACAACACTAAGAGTATAAGTACTCCCATTTGTACCTCAAATTCACTTGATCTTAATGAAATGGGAAACCAGTAGATCAAACATCTTTTAGAGGTATGATAGGATGTTTACATTGCATAATATCTAGTCCTCTAGACTTAATGTTTTTAGTACGCTTCTGTGAAAGATATCAATCCAATCCTATGGAATCCCATTTAAAGGCATTGAAAAGAATTTTTCACTACATAAGTGGAACCATGGATTTAAGACTATTTTATACTTCTGGAAATGATTTTATTCTAAAATGTTTTTCGGATTCTGACATTAGTAGATGTAGAATGTATATAAAGAGTACATCCGGAACTTGTCATTTTTTAAGAGATTCATTATTTTCTTGTTCATGCAAGAAGCCACACTCTGTAGAAATTTCCACTGCTAAGGATGAATATGTAGCAGCTGGAAGTTGTTGTGCTAAAGTTTTGTGGATGAAACACACACTCACTGAATATGGTTTGAGTTTTACCAAAACAAAAATTTTGTGTGATAATAGTAGTGCCATTTCTTTAAGAAAAAACCATGCACATCACTCTCATACAAAACACATAGATATTAGGTATCACTTTCTAATGGATCACACACAAAAAGGAGATATCATTCTTCAAATTATTGGAACACAAGATCAACATGATGATATTTTCACAAAATTATTACCCTATGATAGATTTAAATACAATAAACAGAAGTTAGGGATGACAACCATAAGGTAATCTTCCACATTTACTTTCTATTGAAATAAATCTCTTTACAGTAATAACCTCATTTCTAAAGGGGTATTACATCTGCTTGTTAGGTTTCTCAATAATTTCGAAATGAAAATTTTTCGTAAGTAGTATTTTCAAAAACAATTGTAATGAAAATTTATCATAATAAAATTTTTTAATTGGTAGTTTTTCCAAATTTTTCGTAGTCAAAATTTCGGTAGTATGTTTTTCAAAATTTTTGTAATAACTATTTTAGTATCCAAATTTTTGGTAATAAACATCTTGGTAATCAAAATTTTCAAAATGAAGATTTGTGTACTCAAAATATTTTGTAATGAAGATTTTTCGTTTTCAAATTATTTTTCATAAACAAATTTTTTGTAATCTAATGTTCTTCAAGAAAAATTTTTCCTCAATAAGAATAATATTGATATTAATCCAAAAGGTATGATTCCATTCTTAATTTTCCATAATCAACATTTCCTTTCCAGTATTTTCATTTGGTTTTAATTTTTTTTAGATTTTCTATTCCTTAAATCCGAATGTTTTTCTTACAAACCTCAAAAGATCATATTCTTTCAAGTTTTCCTAATGGCTATCATATCAACCATAAAATTTGATCAAAATAATCTTAAACCATTAGATTGTGTTTGTAAGATTAACCGTCGCTTATAACGCATATATAAAGGACTCTCAAAGGATTTTCCCACATCGATTTCAAGCATTTGTGTGTCGAACCTCTACCCCCCTTTCAAAATCATGTTCCAAAACAATCAAGTCTTTCTCAAATCTGAATGTCTTTTGAAGATCCTTCTCAAGAGATGTCAATTTTCAAGCTAATTTCGGAGTGGCAGATTTACAGAGAGAGGTTGTTCCATCCGAATTTCTTTACCATGTATAATTCCATTATATCCAAGAACATCAGTTTGAATTGATGGGGAAGAGTTTTCATATCAAATCCATGAGCACAAAATACAGTATATCTGGATTTTCGTGTGGAATTTTATGAATCTGTGAGATTTTTCAAATAGGAATAGAGGAGTATATTTTTTAGAAAAATCTATGGAAAAACATATTCCCTTTTATACACCAAGGCTACAAGATTGGTGGGGTTTTCCTATGATGGGGAAGCTGAATTCGGTTACCTTAAGTTGCCTGATGATAATGAAAGTTTCAATAATCTAAAGGCTATGGAGTTTCTTGGACATTCTGATTTCAAGACTATGAAGATTTCTCACCTCTCTTTAAATAATCATATCCTTTAACTCTAGGTTCAAGGATTTACCATTATGAGAAAGGGTTACAAGGACACTTTGAAGAATAGTGATATGTACTTTTTTGACTTCTTGTTAAACCAAATGAAGATCAACTTGATGACGATTTTTCACATTAAAATTAAGAATATTAAGAATGGGAACATGAAATCTCAAGTAATCATGTATCTAGACATCCTATCTAAGTAAATTATTCAGTTCCTTATGTCTTTCAAGATTCCTTGTAGTTCCCAGCCAAGAAATTGCAAAGTCATGTTAGTAAGTGATGATAAATTAAAGAGAATTAATGTTAGTTTTTCTAATGACTCAAGAAAATATTATGATCTACTAGAGGGGGAATCTAAAGTTGTTCTGAAGAATGCATAAGTTGATGAACCATCTAGAAATGTTGGAAATAAAAGGAAGTTGAAGGAAGTGGAAGAAGAATAAAAAACCCCATAAACTATGGAATATTAATCCGCACCTCCAAAACATAGGAAGAAAAAATTATATCTGGACGAGGTTGATGCCAAGTGTTGAGAAGATAAGAAAATTTGAAAGGAATGAGAGCCAAAATTTGGATTTTATCCTGTAGTAGAAAAGGCTTTAAAAAAGAAGACTGCTAATGAGCTTGATAAAAAATATAAAGAAAATATGTTCATGAAAAAATTTTCTGAGAATGTGATTGTGCAAGGCCTTCTGAGGGATACAAACAAATATTCCGAACAAATTCTAGTACTAGAATCCTTCTTGGTAGAACCCATACATGAGACTCTGGGGAATAAGTTTATGACTCCAGAAAAAGACCAAGATAAGGTTGTTGAAGAAAAAGATGTTGTCAAAGGAGTAGAAGAAGAATATGAAATTAGTGGTGATACAGAATATTTGATTAATCAAGTAGAGGACTATCATGAAAATGGAACCCCATCTGAAAAGCTGTCAATATGAACTTCTGAAGATGATTCTTTGAAGATCCCAACTCCTAGGAAGGATGATGAAGGTGAAGATGAGAAGGGAGAAGAAAACTTTAATAGGTTGTTTGATGATGAAAGTTCAAATCATTATTTAATGCACCCTTAGGGTGCTAAGGATAGAGCTTGGACAGAGAAGATAGAATTTTTCAGCATTCTAATAGTGAACACAAATCCCGGGATGAGGACATCATTCGGGGAGCCAAAAGAGGTAAACAGGTGGTAGTTGATACACCCACTAAAGTGGTTGTGAAGAAGAAAGATGCTGGTGGATTTTCAAAGAGGAAGATTTTTGAGCTAGAGAAAGAGACCTCACAAAGAAGAGTTTAAGATTAGGAAACATCTTCACTTGGAAATGATTTTTTTGTCCACTCATTAATTAAATTTTTCAGCAACATTCTGATTTTCACAAGTATTGACTCCATATTTTAGATGCTTCAACACACACAAAATCAGATAGCAGATTCAGTGTCCCTGGGGATGGACAAGTGTGTCAAGATGGAGGCAGACTTCAAATCATTCTTTATCAAATATGATTCCCACAACAGTTCTAGTAAAAAAGTGGTTGGTTGGTCAAATAAAATAGTTGAATAATTGAGAGAACTTGATGAGTTTGAATATGGGTTCAAGGAGGCTTTAGTCATAGAATATGGGAAGATCAAGGATCTCACAAATAGCTTTGAGGAAAAGCTAACTCTTGAGAAAAAATCTTGAACTCAAGAAGTAAAATATTTGAATGGGAAGTTGTATTCTGTTTCTCAACGTTTGAAAAGATAAAGAGATCTCAGGATAGAGATAGAAGAAAATCTAGTGAATGAGAAAGAATCCTTGAAGGCTCAGGATAAAATTTACAAGGCTCCGCAAGATAAAATCAAATATCCTGAAAATAAAGAAGATAATCGGGATCCAATTCTTATGAGAGACGAGGAAGACCACAAAGTTCTCTAAAAGGTGAAGACTATAGTAAAGAATATGATGTCAATGGAAAATTAAGGATAAATTTGTTGCATTCTGATATTTTTTTTTACCTTTCTTCCGTCTACAAATTATTTTTAATCATAATGAAATTTTTGGTGTCTCAACTTTTAGATGTGTTGTACTAATCTTCTAGGTAACATAATTTCATTTCCATTCCCTCAAATTTTTTTGAAAATAAAAATGGGTGATAAATGAAAAAATTATACAAACTAAATAAGATATATCCCTAAGTAAGGGGGAGTTTATTTAAGGGGGAGTTTTCATTATAGATATTTCCATACTCAAGATAATGAAAAATCTCATTATGGAAATCTAGAATACGATCCTAAGTGTTCCAAATCATAAGGGGGGATATTTTTTTTCATCATTATCCATATGATAATAGAGATATATTTTATTTTCAAAGTCTAGACAAATATTTTCAAAGTCCTTATATTCTTTTTCGTAAGTATGTTTGTGATTTCCAAAAAGGGGAGGTTGTTGAGTCAATAATATTGTCCTTATGAATTTTTCATTCCATCATACTCGGGGGAGAATGTTTAGTCAATAAAATTTTCTTATAACTGTATTATTCCTTCTTGTTTTCAAAATCACAAACACATTATATTAAGTCAAAATTTATTTACCCTATGCTTTTATTTCATAAAAAAAATTCATTCCCCATGGAAATTCATCCTTACCATGTTTTTTACTGTTCATTATTCTGTGTAAATGTTAAATTCGGTTTCATACCTAAAACTTCGGAATAATATAATACTTAGATAAAGGGAATTCTGTTTTTAGGCTTTGAATTCATGTTCCGAGTTCACTGAATTAAGACTCGGAACTCTTATGTGTTCGGACTCCAAGATCTCTGAATTCAGACTCTGAACTCTTATATGTTCTGACTCCGATTTCTCTGAATTCAGACTCTGAACTCTTCTATGTTCGGACTCCGAATTCTCATGAACTCTAACTTTGGACATTGTAAGTTTAAGATCTGAATTATTGTGAGTTCAGATTCCAAATTTCCTTGAAATTTAGAATCTAGAATTCTATAGAGTTCAGGTTCTGAATTCCTTCGAAAGTAGAATATGAATATCCTTATATTATAGACACCGGATATGTTTTTGGTTAAGATCTGATCTGTTATATGCTTATATTCTGAATATTTTTTTATGGTTATGTAACCATTTATTTTCTTACACTTGTTTTTTTATAAAACTTTGTTGTGAATTAAGTTACTATATAACCATTTTTTGAGTGACACGTGTACAAGTCCAACCAAAATTCAAGTAAAAATATGGCCATTAGAGGAGGGAGCTGACCTTTGGAGTTGTGACTATGAATATGAGCTCATTTGGAAGATCTCAACACTATTTAATGACTCTAGAGATTATATGTTGTTGAATTGATTTCTAGATATAGACTCCCATGCATTGTTCATACTGAACACCCTATTCAAATTTCCTTCGTGTGACTCTGAATGTTGCTAAGTACATTTGAGGGCTTCTGGGGATATGAAGACAGAGGTACAGACTACCTCAAAGTTCTAGGACTTCCTTGCTGACAAAGACATAGGAGTCGACGACCTTGATGTTGCGGACTTTCAAGGATAGCATGACAGATTCTGATATTTGTATCGAGGGCTTACCCTGGTGTGGGTAAGACATTCTTTCATGAAAGTAAAAATCAAGGGACCTTTACCCAAGGTTGATGGATACCATTCTCTTTGGGTTAAAAGACTTTCTACTTGTTATTTGTTTGTTTCATGTTTTCTATTGTTTTTGATTTTTTGGAAAGTATAAATATATTATAATTCCTTACACTTTTATACACTGACTTAGTGAGATTCTATATGCTTTAAGTTAGAATCTTTATCTTAGTAAACTTTCATTATATTTCATTTTCCGGAACCATCTTACAAGAATCACATCCATAGAATAATATTTCCGGAATCTAGAAAGTGTGAATAATTAGAGGTTTTGTGAATTAATTTTTTTAACCTTGTTAAACTATAGAATGGTTTCTTACTAATTTTAAAAGTACCCAAATAATTTTTAAAGTATACAATTCAACCCCTCTTGTATTTTGAGCATTATTAGATAATTCATTCAGTATCTGTATTATTTTGATCTTACATTTGGTATTAGAGTATATAATACTCCACATACCATATCAACAATAATATCATGAAAATAAGGGTATTCATGATATAATATTACAAATGGTAGTATATACACCATATAAATGTGAAATGACACATAACATCAATGAAGTCTCAAGAGAATGTAAATTGAGACGAAATCCCTAATAAAGATGGTATCCTTAGATTAAGGATAAATAAATTACATAATTATGTGGGAAAAATTATAATACACACAACATAAATTGACATTATGTGTGAAATAATCAGTGGTCATTCACACATATTTATAATACGACATAATCAATACGTATAAGTTTAACCCAAATAATTGAAATTGGTTTATTGAGATGCCTTATAGAAATTGAACAGCCTAACGACGTCACTTTAATATTCAGAAAAATAATTTCATGAGAGAGAAAAGGGTATCTCATCACTTGGGAAGAAAATTTACATCATTAAGGATATATTGGAACATATCCCAACATTAGAATATGTAAATTAATAGACATAACAAAAGGAAGTTTTTTAAAAAGAGGACGGTGGAAGGTTCCCTTACCGATTTGGTAACATACGAAACATACACCCCATGAGAGAAGGATAAAACACTGAAGTGATAAATACCCATAAATTAAATTTTATTACACAAATAATAAAATCATGGGCAGTAAATCAACTACATAAAAGTAAATAGTGGAAAAAATAACATTAATCTCACGGGAATTAGAAGTGAGATGAATACCCCTTACCACATTGTAATCAATCGAGTCATATGAACAAAGGTTAATAATCAAAAAATTATTCATATAATAACATGAATATAAATAAAATAATGATAATATACACCAAATGGAAGTAAAAAATACACCACATGAAATGAATTTTTGGTGAACAATGTAAATCTAACAAAATTAAAAGTGATATAAGAAATCCCTTACCTTGTGTCCGACTTGACTTGTTAGTTCCTTTACTTCCTGAATAATAAACATAAGTTAATTTATACTTGATTAAGAACCCTTTTTAATTATTATTATTCCTTTTATATCACTTATTACCATGTTATAAACATAATGTAACAATTTATGTTAATAATTTTCATTTTGTCGATATTTGGTACTTGAGTAAAAAATGAACACCTTATAAATACAAGTTGTCCATGTGGTCAAGAGTCCATTATCTCCAGAATTATATTCATGATTTAGATATAATATATATTATATATATCTAGTATATATATGTAATTATAATAGTACATAATATTTGGCGATAAGAAATGAAATGCACCGTTCATGGAGACGGTAAGTCGTACGTACGCATGACTGCTACATACATTTATATTTCGTATTTTAATTGAATGAAAAAATAATGATACATTGTTATATTATAATTCTAGTATAAAATCCTATATAATTTCAATAACTCCATCCTTTATACATCCCACATTTTATATGAATTATTCATATCACTTTGAGGGGGCGGTAGTCCGCACATTCTCAAATGAAATTATCACGTTTACTCATAATGGAAACCATAAAGGTATTATTTAAATTAAAAATACATAATAATAAAAAAACATAAACATAATATATATCATATAAAAATATAGTTCCATCATAATGGCCACCATAAGAGGTGGTACAAGATAATTGAACAATCATTGTTTCTTGAGGTGTTAGTTTTCCACCCATAAAAACACTATGTTTTTTACCCATTAGATGGTGGTGTATGTAAGTTTAGTTTGAATACATCTCATAAAAACATCATAGTATATTGAGGATACTCATGTTTTCATAAAATAATGGAATAAAAAGATTTTAGGGGATGGAGAAGTAAAATAAATGAAAATCATTTAAGAGAAACCGTTACATTTAATTCGGGTAACTCCCTTTAGTTTGAACAAAAAGAATTCTTGAAGTGACTTATGTATAATTAAATCCTTCTAGGAGGAATATAGGGATATTGAGAGATTATTTGGGTAGTTTTTTGACAATCCAATGGGCTTGAGAGGTGTGATGAATGGGTTAGAATTAGGGCTTTTTAAGGGGTGGTGAGTTCTTTAGGAAAGTGGGAAAATATTTTTTTATATAATGAATTTCGGGTTTTAAAGGTCAAAAACTCCTTATGGTCAAATATTAGATGACTCATGGTCGAAATAAATTCATACAATAAGAATTTGACAGGTTTTGGATGTTATTTTAATATTTATAATCTTATTTATTTAAATCATTTATTAATGAGGTAATTACTGCATCATTTTTGTTTCATAAATAATTTTATGTATTTGATTTATAAAAATTATAAAAAAATACTATGATGTATGAAATAATTTTAAAATTCCAATTACTATTTATAGTTGAAGTAATATGTTATATAACCTCTTGTAAAAATTAATTTACTAAAAAATATTTGTTTGTGTCATTTTTGTCATTCCATTAAATTAATTAATGTAAAGTGTCATTATCACTCCCATGTGGCTCCATGAGGTCCCATAACCTACACAAGTATGCCCATGTTCATCTATGACTCATCCAATAAGTATATGACAAGTGTTAAGGTAACTTTGTATTATTATTATATTCTTTTTACCTTGATTTACCCAATTTACCATTAACTGCGGTAAATTAAAGTTAAAAGATACTATTCAATAAAAAATTATTTTCATCTTATTTAACCACATTTTACTTAATAATGACCAAAATGCATGTTGGATTTTCAAAATTAAATTCACAAAAGCAGTAAAATTTCATTTAAATGAAAAAGTCATATTTTTTAACTACTACTTATTGGTTTCACTATTCATCAAATATTGAAGTTTCTCACAAAAATAATAAAATTTCAGCCTAAGATATATTTTATATTTCAAACATAAAAATTATTTATATTTTAGAAAATAAAAAAAATGATGTGGCATTAATTAATTTAAAATTAATTCCCGTTGTCAAAACAACTAGCGTGTTTTGAAGAAACAATATATGTCCAAAGATTGACATTTGTTTATGTCCAATTTCAAATTGAAATCTCATCCAATGAACATAATTGTATTTAATGGTAAAAAAATAATCAAATTACATTTTAAAACTATTTATAAAGATAATTTATACACATAAATATGTTATATTAAACGATAGTTTTGAATTAAAATACAGTATTTTTCACCATTCTTTAAAAAATGAATTTTATCAAAGAAATAACAAAAAATTACCCAAAGTAAATTATTGTGTCTCGATTATGAAGAAGTATTTTTTTTATTCTAATAAAATTTATAAAAGTGACCAAAACTAGATTTAAAGTGAATTCTTCATCAAAAGGTGGTAAATCGACTTTTTAGTGAATATTAGAGTATTTATGCTTAAAATAAAATTCTTTTCTTATTTTACGCCTCTAAGATGAATTGGATTAATGTAAAAACATTTAACAAAAATGTATAATATTATTTTAGTTAGTTATATTCATTTTCTCCAACACAACGGTTAGGTGTTAACTACAATTTAAAATAATAATATAATATTTTTAGTGTTCAAAGTATGATTTCAAAGAAACCCATTGTTGTGTATCAGGTATGCCATTGAACATAGAATACCGATTAAAGTAGAATTAATATTTAATTCACAAATATTGTAAAATATGAATGACTTAATGTCCATTATTTAACTAGGATGTTAATGATGTCATTCATTTGTGGATAATTATTTCATACTTTAATTATAAAAATCTAATTATGATTTTATTTTTTCATTTTGTGGTGTACTTATGGAACTAAAATCAATAGACAAAATTTATGAAATAGTTAATTCAGTTAGTTAATCATTTGTTTTTGTTGTAAATTTTATAAAATCAAAGGCTAAAAAATATTGTAGACATTTTTTTAGGTTTTTTATTTAATGAATATATATTTTATAGGTGTTTATTTATCTCATTGGATTCGTGTCTAGATCAAGTAAATATCAATAAAAATAATTGTTTTCTTTTCATCTCTTTTAAACATAGAAACATCAATATCATCCTTTTCTAAATATGTCATTCCTATGATTATTTTTCAAATATGACCATGTATTAAATTAAAGAAACCTATTTTTACATAAAAAATCAAGTATAATTATTTTTTTCATCTCCAATAAAAAATATATTTACATTAGTTTATTATTAATTTTGTACAAAAAATAATCCCATAACAACGTAACATTGCATGTAGTCATAAAATAAATTACTCTTTTTTCTTTATTATATATCTAAGAAACACTATGTAAGATATTATTTAGATAATCAATGAAAATAGATTTATTTCATATCATATGTCATCATTATTTCCAATTTCAAAAAAGAATTTTTTTTAATTATCTATCTTAAAAAACACAACAATTCCACATTTTCACTTCTGAAATCTATTGAAAATATTATATCAACATTAATGGGATATTAATAGATGATATCTAACATCTATGTATGTTTTTCTTCAAACAATTTAAAAATAATTATACATCTTATTTTTTAACCGATTCCATTCCCTTCTTCTAAAACTCATTATAGTTTGGATTCATATCTAATTACTGAACTCAAATGGTCAAATAATATTGATTAAAATAAATTAATTTTTTAAACCTCATACAATATTCATTCAATAGCAGGAGTTGATTTCATACATTAATAAGTGGAGTTCTAGATTTCTTTTATACTTTTCTAATTGAAATTATGGTATCCCCACACAAATATCCCTTAAATTTTCTGAAAATTCAAAAAAAAATATTCTGTTGAACCTGTAATTCTTTTTTATATAATGAAAATAGTCACTGTAACATCAGTTATCATGAAATTAAAATTTACATTTCTAACTAACATCTTAGTTATTCTTAAATAATTTTTTATCTTATGAAATCTATCATTAACTTTTTTTTCATTTTATTAGAGTTATGATATTATAATATTTTTTTCCAATAACATAATATTCTAATCAATAAACATTTTAGTAATTTTTTGAGGTAAGAGGGTATATTAATTGAATATATAATTTAAATGGTATGTTTAACTTGATGAATTCCATTTTCTATACTCAAGAGTCACATTTTCTAATTTACCATGATACATATATTTTATATATCACTATGGCCAGCGACAGAATTTATTAAGACTGATGAGGAGGTAAATTGTGTTATTTAATTTTTTCTTCATTCAGAAAAACTACCCACTTTCCATTATGACTTAATAATGATATGTTCATTAACATGACCTAAAATAGAAATAATATCATGGTGAAGAGAGATAATAAAATTGATTTATAATGGTTTTAGGAATAAAACTCCACATTTCCATTCGACCACCAATATTCACTAAAAATGTGATGATTCTCACTAGACTAGTCCTTTTTTCAGGGACAACCGGTCCTTTTTTGGGGATACATAAATGAGTCCAATCATTCAACACATAGTAAAATCATAGGATATTTCAACCATTTTCAATAAAGTAATTACAATAAATATCCTCGAATCATTATTTTATTATGATCTTTTATAATGAAATATAATAAATATAGTGATTTAACAGATTTCAGCTTATAATTATATGATACAACTGAATGAAATCAACGATATCCAAGGTAGAAGGTCTAAATAAACATTATAGGCTGAAAAAGTCCATAACTCCTAATGGAAGTGTTGAAATGATGAAGAGAAGTCATATTCAGACCCGGAGGCCCGGTCCGGAGGGCCTAGAAGTGGTATGGGAAATTAAGGATGATTTGCGCGAAAACACGATGGTCCCGTGGAAGGAGTCTGGGATTCACGAAAGGACCCCGGTGCCGGCGTGCAATTTTTCACGCCCACCCTGTGTGGTGCCCGTTTCAACGCCGCCATCTCTAGCGCGCAATATTTTGCACGCCAACTGGATCCCATGATGCCAGGAGCCTATAAATAGAAGGATACCCCTTCCATTTCTAGGTTTTGGAATTTCAACTGGCTCTAGTGCGTGAAATAGGACTCCCACGTGTGTAATATGACATTCAGGTATTGACTCTTTTCAAGCAACCTTGCCTCAGGATCATCCTTTGCACACAATCCCACTGGATTAGATAAAATCCCAAACCTCTCAGGGTTCCTCTACTGCATGAAATATCTCCCATTGCCCGCAAAATGGTCCAATTTCACACAATACCTTCACAGAGTGTGGCCTTTGCATAGGATTCGGTCGTTGACACTCGCACACAATTCACCTCCTTTGCGCGCGATCCCCCAAGCCACGCACAATTCATATTCCCCAGTTACACACCATCCAGGTGTTTTGGGCGCAAACCATCCCTTTGTGCGCAATCCTCAGGACCCCTTACCTTGAGGCCCCTCGGGTGCCTCCCTGTGTAGGCACCCAATGTCTTCCATACCGTGCATACACGCCATGCAGTGTTTTCCCATACGGCCTTCCAGGATCCTACGAAGTAACCTCAAGGTCCCTTGGGTGGTGTTTCCTTTTTCGTTGCTTTGCCTCATGCTCCTTCACATAGGCATACTAATGACTATTTCTTCTTCTCATAGCCATGATAACGTGGACCCCTTGATGGTGCTCCCTTAGGCCTCCCTTCACTATGGTCTTGCTGATGCCTTATCTCCCACAAGGGGTAGAGGGTGCTAGTTATGTAATCCCTAGGGGTGTGGAGCGAACCCACCTCGTCTGAGCTACAGGATGTTAAACTTCCAAGCACCTCGTCCTCAACAAATGACCTTAAATTGTGATCTCACCCCACGCCTTGCACACAGGGTCCCCTTAGCTCAGACATTCTTTAATCCGCTCATATCCACGAGAATAGAATCTTCCTCACATGGAATGATATCCTCACTCTCGAAGTGGTGATTGTCCATGGGGGAAGGGATACCTCAGATCGTAATCCCTATCCCCTCTTGCGGAAGGTAGAACCCATGCACCTACGTACTTCCCCACATTAAAGGCCAGTGGAGGGAAGGATAGGGAATGAGGCATCTACATTGTTCGGTCCCAAATTCCTCTCCCTCTGTGCTTTGTCACACTTCGGGCCTCCATCCTAGAGTAAGTCCCAGCACCAAGGGCCACTCAACGCGTAAGCCCCTCTTCACTCCTCACGGACCCATCCTTCGCGGCATGATCTTCTGGTCCCTGCTCAATCTTGTTTCTCACACCGAGCATGACTCACGTGGGAATAGAGTGAGCATCGACCATGACATCCAACTTGGGCCGCCTCAGAGCGTAAGCCCCATCCTAGAGAACTACGTGGGCTTTGATATATGATATGTCATGGTATGTAGGAAGCCTCCAAGAGGATCAAGCCCACCACCCGGTTGTTCTGAACCCTTCGCGTCGGTTCACCAATTCCATAGGCTGCCTCAGAGTGTAAGCCTCGAATGTCATCCCGCATAGTGTTAAATTGTATACCTTCATCCTGCATGACATTAAACTGTATGCCATTTAGCATGACGTTAAACTGTCTTCCTCGCGCCGCATGATTTTAAACATCACCACCCGAACTACGTGGACTTTGATCCATGCTAAGGCATGGGACGCAAGAAGCCTCCATGAGGTTTAATCTCACCACTCAGTCATTCCGACCCCTTTGTGTCAGTTCTCCAACTTTATGGGCATCCTCATAGCCTAAGACCCATATCCATCCAGTGTAGTCCGCCTTAGAACATAAAACCCATATCCATCCACTGTGGGCCTCCATGGAGTTTAAGCACCATATCCATCATTGTGGGCCTCCTTAGAGCATAAGCCCCAAATTCCCCCATCCCGCATGATGCTAAACTGTATACCCAAACTATGAGTACTTTGATCCATGTCATGGAATGGTACGTAGGAATCCTCCACAAGGTTCATGCCCCTTCACTTCATCATCCATCCTGATTCTTACCCGGGCCGCCACATCCGGGTGGGATCTTTCCGTCTCATTCCACTCCACTGTATCCGGGAAACTGCCCACGTGTAGGCCCCAAAATCGGAGTTCCCTTCATGGGGTCCTTTTATCTGATCAACACTCAGTGTTCCGATCAGTCTGATCCATCTCTGCTAGACATTAAACTCACGACTTACCCGTACTAAACATGTGAAGCTGAGGAAAACCTCAGATACCTTTTTATGGAATGAAATCCCCCACGTTCGATGTGGTATGCCTTAGGATTCCGTGACCTTGATAATCCCTATAATATGGGACATAAGATAGACATACCAATCCCCCAATGTCAATACATGCCAACGACACCTCAGCATTACCATTCTCCTCACCGAAGTTTGCTGCCCCGACCAGACCCACTAGAGCATCTTGACAGAAGCAACATAATTAACTGGTGTCCATGAAGATATAGCACCAGGAATGAGATTTACGAGCACATCTTAAATCTATGAGGGAGACCCGAACTAGGTGACGATCTCCGAGGAGGAATCCAAGGACGGAAGAACTGACATCCCATCATCTTGGTTTCGATCAAGGAGAAGATTCCCCAGCATAAGGAACAGATGTCGCCCGCCTTTGGAAAGTGGGAATGTGGGGCAACAAGCCGCACGTCCTCCCCAGCGTGGTGGATGCGTGTGCACGGCCCGACTAAAGCATCAGAAAATGAAAACGGTGAACCCGACGTGAATCTATTTTCCTCAATATGGAGACTGGCCATCGTGGGGTGTCGAAGGATTAGCATGTCACCAGATCTGGGAACCCAAAACCTGGACATGAATCCCGCCAGGGGTTGGGGCAGTCAGGTCATTGTGCCCTCCATTCTGCGGCGTTGTCAGTGCGAATCCATCTTACCAACCACAGGAGACGGAATGACATCGGGATATTAGTTGTCGATTTATTTTCCTATTAGTGTAAATGAGTTCATCTCCCTCTATTCAGGAATCAGATCACTGCATCCGGAGTTCTATCACCACCCTCCCACTAGTGTAAGGGTAGGGGAAGCACCGATGCGGCCACCCCGCGCGGTCCCACATTTTCCACAGCTACTCCAACCGCCATGACTGCCGGGCGCTCATGCCCCCTCTACCCATCAGAGATTATCCAATGGAGGTTGATCAACAACCTTATGCGTAGGTATGAGGGGGAAGGGGTCATCCGCACTGGGGACATGGCCCGTTTGGATGTCGAGGCAGCTGTGCCTCACCACCGTTTCCACCCCCGAGGTCCGCGTAGGGAGACGCTGCTCCCCAACCTGACGTTCAACCATTTCGGGAGTCTATCCCCAGAATGCCTCGACACCTCCTTTCCCTACGTCGATGAGGTAGGGGATGTCTGGGTTCTCCTGATCAGAGACCCACTTTAAGGATTCACAGTAAGGGCCACTGCCAGGCCGTGTTGACATTGCCAGCCGAATCCCTGAGCCGAGGAGCCAGAAATCCATGTGCCCACACCACGGGATCCAACCCATCTGACACAACGCCAGTGTTGGGCGCAAGCGGAAGATGATTCCATCCCTAAGGCATCAACGTCAACAACAACTGTGGCCCGAGCCACTTCTGACTCCTTTCATCAGACCCCCACACACGTTGAGCAGGGGCAGTTACATGCCCAACCCGGATCGAGGCCTCGACTGCCCCACAGGCCGGTTGGGTCGACTCTCCCGGTCACTGGCATAGGCAGTGGACGCTGCAGACCAATTCGCGGTAGTGACATCCAGCATGAAGGCCAACACTGTGCCACTATTCTGGAAGGTAAAAAGGCTTCCTCATCCCAGCTATGCTCCGGGTGGGGCTCTTTCCAGTGCTCACTGCATAGGGTACGTGGTCACTTCCCCTACCACCAGCCACGAGTATGGAGCCATTGCATATCCGGTGACTCACCCACATTGAGGTCCTCCCCATGTCCCTTTCTACATCTTCCCCAGTGCTCCTCGCACCTCGGCCTTTGATCCTCTCTGCCCCAGCACCATTGCGGCTAGAGGGCCCCTTGAAAGGAATCAACCCTGCCTTGAGGAGATACCTAGGGGTAGGAAGGCGGGATGTCGTCTCCACAAGAGAAATTCCAGGGATGGCCGAACGAAAATCAGACCAGTCCGTTTCTCGGACTCCGAGGTGGAGTAAGACTGGGCATCAACGCCCTCCCCCCCAGTCCTATGAGTCAACGGCAGAGATAGGGATGCGACGCATTATCCTAGTACTCCCTGAATGCGAGATCCATATGAAACATGCCTCCCTCTGAAGGTATATCCAGGATGACGAGGACCTGGCATGCACCCAGGGATCACACATGCAGCCACCATCAACCTCTCCAGAAGCACCATCCACCTCAGTCCGAGAAGATGGAGAACTTTTCTGGGCATTGAAGGAAGTGTCAGGACATGGAAAACTCTCAGCAGGCACCAACACTATGACAGGAGGCCCGTTCGTCGGCCCATCCTATCGTGGCATGGCAGCCATGACACTACAACCCTTGGTGGATAACTTTGGATTCGGGGACCAATCAACCCGCTCGATGTATTCGTCACTGGCCATCCCACTAGCCCAGCAGCCTGCCTCTGTGCCGCTGCCAGTTCCCCAATCGCTCCCAATCAATGAAAGGGGCTATCAGGGGCTGAATCCGAAACCCGAGCCATGGAGATTATGGATCTTCCTTGCTGCAGGCCACTTCCACGAGATTTTTTTCCTGGCCACAAGGTCATATTTTGATATACCAGAATCACTCACCCCGTGAGAGTTTGAATGTTTCCGCCAGACTCTCTGGGCGACTCACTCCCATCTTCTCCATCAGCAAGTTTAATTCCTGGGATCCAATCACACCTCGAGGATATTGACAAGCAATGTCGCCAGGTCGTCCTGGACACGCTCCCCACAGTTCGGCACCCATTGTCACTTAGCCACCACAGGGACCTCCTACAACAATACGTTCATAATTTTCAAGTACTCCGCAAGGTTATCGAGGAGGCCACCACCCACACACACATCTGTGTATGGGGGGAGTACTCTACCCTTCTCTTTAGAATGATTAGCTGACAACCCGACTCACTGGGAAACTCTAAGGGTATGCCCCCAAGGGCAGTGGCTGTAAACATGGCTGATCAGTCGGGAGAAGGGAACAATTTGGAACATATTAATGAGGACTCACCCTCGGGGGACAAGCCACTACTGGACCCATCCTGGAGGATTACTCACGAACAAAGGAACCTCCTAGATCTCCCCGCACCCACTGAGGCCTTTACACTAAGCTGGAACATCAGCAAGGCTAAAGAACACGTTGGGGCTGTCAGGCTCGCCGACCCATCTACCTCAGTACAGAAGGCAGTGGAAGATCCTGAGAAGGCCACGCTGCGCCAATAGCTTGATGAGCAGAAGAGGCTGGTCGATAATGTTATGGATGAATTTATTGCAGAGTGGTGGACCGTCTACAGTGATCCTAGTCTGGGACAGTAGGGGCAGGAACAACTACCCATCGAAGAGATTATCCCAGGTAACCACGATCATACCATATTTGCCGATAGAGGAGAGGCCAGAGCTCATGGAAAGAGGGTGTGATATGTTTTTCCAAACCCTCCTAAGCGGCATGACCACCCAAGTGACCTCGCTTGACTATTGAATTGAAGATCCCGACAATGCGCTTGTGGTTAGGGATCCCCATCAGGATAGGAACCCGCGTCCAGACAATCTGATGACAACACTCATCACCCGCTTAAAGGCCTTGGAAACTCTACAGGTAGAAATCCTGCCGGACAACAAGCCATACCCAGCATTTTTGGATGGTATGCCAGCACCTCCAAGATTTGGGATCCCCAATTTCTCCCCCTTTACCGGGACATGAGAACAACACAACACCTAGCCCACTTACACTCGAGGTGTGGCCCTATGTTAGGGACTCTGGCGCAGCAGGAGGCCTCCAAGCTTCATTTCTTTGTTCAGACGCTAAAGAGGATGGTATTCGCCTAGTATAGCCTGCTCACGTTCAGATCTATGACTAGCTGGGAGGACCTTCACAGTCAATTCCTCTACCAGTTCAGTTCCACATCCCAGAAGACGAACATCTTAGACCTCTTCAGGTGCAAGAAAAGGCCCGATGAGTGAGTCGCGAACTTCTTCGCCCGGTGGAAGGGGCTCACATACATCCTTTACATTCCACTAACTCAAGAGAAATTACTGACGATGTGCATAGGGAACTTCAAGGAAGAGATGGTTCCTTCTCTGGTCACTCAGAATTACCCCGGAGGGTTCAGGGACTTCTACAAGAAGGCTCAGCGCCATGAAGGAGCCCTGAAACAGGCCAACCAGGCACGCCCGCTGCCTCTTGTAATCACTGCAAGGGGAGCGGCCAAAGCTGAGCCCACTGTTGTGGCCCAGATAGAGGCCCCTAGATAGCTAGTGTTTCTACCAGTGAGTCCAGCTCAGCAGCCCCATATGGGTCCACCTCCACGAGCACAGCTTCCAGCCCAACACCAACCGCCTCCAAATCAGCAAGCGCCTCCACGTAACGCACCGCCACCGCCTAAGAGAGATAATCATGTTCCGCCTCCTCGGCATGCTCCTCCGGCCCCTCATCAAGGACAGCCTCCAAGATCCACCTTTCTGGACAAAAGCAATCAGACCTACTCGTTTGACGAGGACCAAGTCCTCAGTTACTTCGGTAGTGCCTTGGAGCAGAGAATCGTGCGGCTGCCTGAGTTCCGGAAGACAAAAGAGGAACTTATCACTGATCACCCTAAATACTGACCTTATAACTGGACCTTGGGGAACACCATCCAGTAATGCAATGTGTTCAAGGACTGGCTCCGAGAACATATTGAAAACAATATAGTCAGGTTGGGCCTAGCCCCAGCACAAGTGGCATGTGTCTTTGTGAGATCAGATGGTGGTAATGGCGATGAGAATGAATGGCAGTAGGTTTCTGACCATGGGTTCCAGAAGTATAGTGACTGGATGGCCTACAAGATGGTCTCCCATTCCCATGGCATCATCTGTGGATGCCTAAATCTGTCAGAGCCTTCAGAAGCTGCGGTTACTACTTCGGCATTGTCTTATCAGCCAGCCTCTTCTCAGAAGAGCAAGAAGCGGTGGCACAAGAAGAAAGAACATGCCCTGCCAATGTCAGTGACACCCCGCACTCTTGGCGATTTCATGACCCCACAAATGGGGATCCCTCTGAGACACTATTCGGTAGTGGATGACTCCTCAAGTGACATTCTGGGGTACGCTTTAGTTAACACCGTAGAGTTGTTAAATTCCTTTTGACTCCCGATGATGAGGAATGACAGATGGACCTTCCCAATGTACCTAGTCGTCGCCAGCATCGTCGGAGCCATGGTTACAAGAATCACCGAGGTACATCAGTTGGCACCTCCAGCCAGGCCGTGCACGCCACTGAGACCAGGCAGCAGGCCCAGTACAGAGCTCATCACGCGCGGCCCCTTCATCAGGTGTCGACAGGTTTGCCTCTACCACCGTTTGTGTTGGTCGATCAGGCGGAACCACCTCGGTCCTGCCACGAATAGCCCTGCCCTTCCACCAGTTAACCCCAAACTTCCATTCCTAATCTGTCAGCCAATCTATAGGCTTCGAATACTGAACAGTGAGATATAGCTAGTACCATTCAGCCACCTATCTAGCGGCCAAAGCCCTTCATGCCTCCAATAACTGAGCGGCCTCCTGTAAGCAGAGACTCAAATTTTTCATGAAATTATGATGTCTTGAAGAACATGGCTGGAATTCCAGAAAGGATTTCTATCCTTGAGGCTCTTCTCCTGTCATCTGAAATGAGTGATGCGCTCACCGAGGCTCTAAGGAGCCCCCTCTAATTTGAGTCGTTGGTACCAGCTGTAGAATCCTTCCATGCTGAGGTAGTTGAGAACTCTGAATGCTAGAAAGTTATCTCATTCTCTGGTGAATATGAAGACCCTCCCATACAGGGGCACATTCACCCATTGAACATCACTGGGCAGTTCAATGGCATGGTAGTCCACCACTTTCTTGTCGACACGGGTTCTAGGATTAACATAATCCCAACTCAGACGCTGGGGGAAGATGGGGTTGTCTGAGGATGATTTAATTCCCTCTGACCTCAAGATCTAGGGTCATGACAGGACCGAGCAAACTCCAGTAGGCATGATTCGCTTGACGACCCAGTTCGGTGGTCTAATTGCTAGCACCGAATTCATGTTTGTCTCTTAGGACACCTCCTACAATGCATTGATGGGTAGGTCGTGGCTCCACCTTCACGCGACAGTCCCCTCATTGTATCACCAATGCCTCAAGTACTCCCTTAATGGTCGATTGTGCATGCTCCAGGTATATGATTATCCTTTTGCCTATAATGAAACCTATTATCTGCACACGAACTATTACAAGATCAAGGATAAGCATTTCTAGCATGTGAGGTTGAGCCCGCCGCTGTTACAAGTGAACCCTGGGCAGGTTTGGATGACACCTATGTCTTCCTAATCCATCGGTTTGAGGCCACAACCCCCGAAATGAAGCAGTGTTTTGTAGTTTCGGGAACTGGAGGAAGGAATATTCTTAGGTCCAAGCGACATGGGAAAATCACCTCATACTCTTACACCAACCAGTCTCAGGTGATTCACGATCCTCCTACCCCAGTACGGTATTGGGATGTTTGTCTCATGGCAATGACGGTATGTCATATGCGTCTCTTCCACCGAGATGGAATTAACTGGCTCAAGCCAACGCTCCACTGATACTTTGATGTCATTATATGTGGCCCCTTGGGCCAGATTCCATATGGTATTGGATCAATGACCTTTGTCGCAATGGTCTTAGCGGCGCATGAATCTCCCGATATGATGACTACTACCACTCTGGCCAGCACCAACCACCCATCAGGGCTTGATAGCTCAGAGATAGATCTCCCCCAGGATGATACCTCCACAATTGGAGAGGAGGACATGGAAAATGCTCCCCCCACTGTTGAGGAGGGAGTCTCCACCACGGTTGATGAGTTGGTACTGGTAAACTTTGGTAGCAAGGAGGACCCGAGACCGACAATGGTCAGTGACGCAATTCCCCCCGAGGAGCAGAGAAGGTACATGGAATTCCTTAGATAGCACCGTGATGTGTTCTCCTGGAGTTACGAAGAGATTCTAGTTTTAGATCCCTATGTAGTCGTCTACCGCCTTGGTCTCCCGAATAACCATCGTGGGTTAAAGAAGTCTCCTAGAAAGATGCACCCTTATCATGGTTCCATGGTTATGACCAAAGTTGACAAGCTTATCAAAGATAACTTCCTCAAGGAGGTCTAGTACCCTAGGTGGAAATCCAACATTGTGCCATTCATGAAGAAAAACGGATAGATCAAGGTATGTATCAACTTCTGCAATATCGGTCGCCACTGTCCGAAGGTTGATTTTCCCCTTGTAGTGACAGAATTATTGATTGATGCCATGTCCAGGTTCCAAGCCCTCTCTTTCGTGGATGGGTATTTTGGGTACAACCAGATTTGGATGGCCCCTGAGGACGAGGAGTCCACTACCTTCAGGGAACCCCAAGGTACTTTGTGTTACCAGGTTATGCCTTTCAGCCTGATGAATGCAGGTGCCACCTATCAGGAGGCTATGCATCACATATTCAATATGATTCTTGGGACATTGGTGGAGTGTTACATGGATGACCTGGTAGTCATGTCTCGCCAGCGCTGGAACCATCTCAAGGACCTTGAGAAGGTGTTCGGTTTCCTCCGTTCCTACCACCTAAAGATGAACCCATTGAAGTGTGCCTTCGGGGTCACCTTTGGCAAGTTCCTTGGTTTCATCTTCAAATACTGAGGCATCGAGATTAACCCGAAGGAGATGAAGTCCATCAGCCAAATGCCTCCCCCGAGTAATATTCGGGAACTTCGAGGTCTCCAAGGCCACATAGCCTACATACACCAATTCATTGCGAATATCACCGGAAATTGTAAGCCATCTTCCTAGATCATGAAGAAAGGTGCCACCTATGAATGGGATGAAGAGTGTCAGACCAAATTAGAGGAAATCAGGCAGTATCTCATCCACCCTCCGGTCTTGATGCCACCCATCACTGGGAAGCTGGTGGTACTTTACGTGACCACCTTGGAACGGTCCCTCGGTGCACTTCTCTCCTAGAAGAACATCGAGGGGACAGAGAACATCCTCTACTAACTCAGCTACATTCTCCTTGATACGGAAATTAGATATTGTCCCATCAAGAAGAGCTGACTGGTGCTCGTATTTTCCTTACAGAAATTACGGCACTACTTGCAGCACCATGAGGTACATCTGGTCTCTCAGGTAGACACGATGAAGCACATCCTGAACCGATCTATGTTGACTGGATGACTAGCTCGGTGGGTGGTGATCCTCCAGCAGTTCGTCATCATGTTCGTGCCTTAGAAGACTATAAATGGAAAGGCATTGGAAGACTTTATAGCTTCCCAACCATCCTCCGCGGATCAGCTGCTGGACTTAGGTTTTCCTGATGAGGTATTCCTCTTAGTCGATCATGTCGGCCCATGCTGGAAGATGAACTTTGACGGTGCCTCCCAGAGCCCCCCTAGTAGGAAACTCAACGATCCTAGGATAAACACGGTGGGCCTAGGTATCGTCTTCATCACCCCGGAGCAAGCTGTCCTTCCATATTCAGTCCTGTTGTTAGAGGGATTCACCAACAATGAGGTAGAGTATCATTCCCTCATCACTGGCCTTGAGTTGGCCCTCGAGATTTACGTGCCCCATCTGCATGTGAAAGGGGACTCTGAGCTGGTAATCATGCAGGTCAATTATGACTATGTTGTAAGAAAGCCAGAACTCACACCATTGTTGGAGTGCACCATCCATCTAATGGACAAGTTCCCTTCTCGGACAGAGGTAGTTCATATTCCCTGGTCACAGAACGATGCTTTGGCCAGCCTGGCCGCATCGCTTGCGGAGCCCAAACAAGACGACCTGATTATCCACATGGCACACCAGAGAGTCATTTCTTCAATTACCTTGGAGTATGTTCACAACCCACAGGGGAACCATCTTACTGCTGGTGCCCCTATGTCAGGAGCCCCAGGAACTTTAAATGCGGTGATCAAAATAGTTCCTAATTGGAGGACACCCTTGGATGAATACCTCCAATGCGGTAATCTTCTATTAGACCAGGCAGAGCGCAAGAGAATCTGATCCCACGCACTTCAGTTTACCCTTCAGAGCGGTCCCAGCCTTGAGCATATCCTTTACATAAACGGATTTTATGTTGTTCTCTTCCGTTTCCTTCAAGGATTCTAGATACCACAGTTCATGCAAGAGGTTCATGCTGGTTCTTGTGGCGGCCATCAGGCCGGGTCGAAGTTGTCTCACTAGATTCCAAGGCTAGGGTACTTCTGTCCCTCCATGATCTATGACTGCATCGAGTCTTCCAAGAGGTTCCATGTGTGCCATGTTCATGATAACTTTGTGCATCAACCACTGGAGCCTCTCCACACTACCCTGTATTCTTATCCCTTTTCAGTCCAGGGGATGGATTTCATAGGACCTTACCCACCGACGACGGCTTTCCAATACCAGTTCATTCTGGCGCTACGGATTTTTTTCCATGTGGGAAGAGGCAATTCTTCTCAAGGAAGTCAAATCCCGTTCTATTGATGAATTCGTGATTTCAAACATCATTTATTAATTTGGAGTACCTCACGTGATCCTCACTGATAATGACACCAACTTCCGAGCATCCAAACTGAAGAAATTGTATGCCAAGTACAACATTCACTCTATCCATACCTCCTTCTATCATGCACATGAAAATGGACAAATCGAGGCATTTAACAAAAGCCTCTCAAACATTCTGGAAAGATGGTTAGTCAGAACAAGAAAAGTTGGACGAACAAGCTCCCCAATGCCCTATGGTATTAACAGACGACGACTTGTAATTCCACCCAGGTGACCCCGTATTCCCTAGTGTACAGAGCTGAGGTCATCCTGCACATCAACATTCAGTTTCCCTCATTGCGCATGGCAGTCTACGACCAACAATTGCTGGATTGATTTGTTGAAATACTTCTAGCTGAATTTGAAGCGCTGGATGAGAATATGCTTCACGCATTGCATAACCTGTAAAGGAATCAGAGAAGGATGGGTCGAGCTTTCAACCAGATGGTTCACTTCTTCTCTTTCCTGCAAGGTTACCTAGTACCGGACCTCAGAGCGCCAATGATTCCCAATAGGAAACAACCGAAGTTGGAGCACAAATGGGAGGGTCCTTTCATCGTCCATAAGTTTTATCCCAATGGTGTGTACTCCCTTGTGACCATGGAAGGTGAGCGTGTCACTCCTCCCACCAATGAAAAGTTCCTCAAGCAGTACTTTTCCGGTGCCTTGTGGTCCTGCATGACCCTAGACTGCATTTGGTCCAGCAAGACCATAAACTGCAACTGGCCCTACATCTGGGCCCCTTTGGTCCATGTACGAAGACCTTAATCTAAGAACCTTGTGGTCTAGCATGACATTAAACTGCTTGCTCGTCCACACTGCAAGATGTTAAACTGCAAGCTGGTTAGGCCTTCATGACACCTTGGCCTTCTCGGGCCCCATATCCCCAATATTTTCCTAGAGTGCACGGTGTGGTGTAGGATTATGTCCTCATTCATGATGGGTCACCATCCATGCCATACACAATCCTAGATGAAATGCCTCTCATCATACTACATGACGTTAAACAGTTCTTCTAGAACCGCGTGCGACTTTATTCCAATCCTTATGGTATACATAGAACTGCCTGAAAGTCTAGGTTTCAGGTGCAGCCCCATCTCTTAGGAGATCCCACGATCTCCCAGTAACCTCAGTCTCTTGGCATGTCCCTCACCTCCTGAGGATATATATGTGTGGTAAGGGTTTTTTGGCACCATGCCCCCTTCTCCCAGGAATCCACCATCTTTGGGAAGCTTTCAATTTGAGCCCTTCGACCCTTTCTAGTGGTCCGCTAATGTGTTCAGAGTACTCTGTTCTAGGACCTGGAGTTTCAGATTCAACATAGTCAAGTTCCATACACTTTCCAAGCTTTGTGCTCCCCTTTATTCAAGCCCCCATCATCTTTCACACCTGGAGGGTCCCCCAAGAACGTCTTGGATACAAGGCCTAAGGTCTCTCCTAGCATCACAGGCCATTACCCCCGAGGATTTCAGACAAAAAATTAATACAAATCCCACTTTTTAAATATGGTCAGCAGTTGATGCTCATTTGTTTGTCCCCAAGGCTAACATGACAGGATGTTGTATAACAAACATGGTCAGCAGAAATCCTCTGTCTCCACGCCAAATCCTCCATGACCTGAATGTTGGTTGCATGATTTTCATTGTGTTCCACCCCATCATGTCAAGGTGGAATCTCGACACTCCTTTCACTAACCCTCAGTGCACCTCCACATGTCAGGGGAATATGAATGCATGATGGCGTCTCTCGGGGCTCCCATGATCTGACCACTAAGATTATATGTTTGGGTTTTCCTTAAAGACAATGCGCAGCTTGAGCCTCATCCCCACGGGAAACGAGGAGTCACCCAGACATTGCGTATCAGGCCCAGCTCAGAAGGAATCTAGTGTCTCTTGTCCCCTGATTGTTGGAACCTTGTCAGCTCCTTGTCTAGAGGCTCCTCTCCCAGAATCACACGCAGTGATGGTATGAGGTTAGTTCCTCATCTACATCGGGTACACCTTATCGCATCATGTGTGTTCCCCTAGGTCCAAGCTATACGACCTTAAACATTGAAAGTTAGTCCCACCACATGACCGTAAACTGTGATGAAATCGTCCCAGTTGCCTGACGAAAAACGACACTGCATTGTGGTGACCTCCCCATAGGGGACATCATGTTTGGTATCAGTCAATTACCATACCATTTGTCAATGCATGTTATGGATTGATTATTGTGGTGATGCCTGGAATTTCTTCCCTAGGCTGGTTGTTCCACAAAAGAAAAATCATTCACCTTCAAGAAAAAACAATAGATATCAAATGCCACTTCTTTTTATGTGAGGGCTAAACCCACACACCTCTTTCATCCTACACACAGGTACTATGTCGTGTCATGGCACCCTTCAAAAACAACATGCATCTTGATCCCCATTCTCATGGGGTACGTAGGAACACCCAGACTCTTGGTCTTTGGGTCTAGATTGAGGTCTGCTAATTCATCTTGTCTGTCTCGGCTTTGGGACCTTGACTACAGGACTGCGTGGCGTGGTGAGTAGGACATCGTCCTCATTCACGTCGGTGCTGCAATAGCAACCCCGTGTACACCCTGTTATGAGAATTAGCCCTCCTTTTTCTTTTCCTTCATGATGTTAAAAGGTTCCCCCAAGAACTAAATATGTCTTGATTCCCATCCTTATGGGATACATAGAAGCACCTGGTCACTTCCCCACAGGCCCAGCCTAACTTTCGTGTTTGGTTCCTTGGCACAAACACTTCTCCAAGGAGCACATGGTACGCCATAACTTGCCCTCATTCATTTCGGGTTTTGCAACCGATTTACCATGTGTCTCCCACTCCCCTTACTTTTTGGTCCGAGTTGTATGACCTTAATCTAAGATCCATTCCAGAACAATGTGTGGCTTGATTCTCATCCTTATAAGGTATGTCGGAATGCCCGAACATTTCGTCTTGGGTCCATCCACAGCGACTACCAAATCCTATCCCTCCTCAGAGTCGGCCCCTAGGCCTGACATTTTGGGAGTTCTGTAACTACATCAACTACCCCAATATGTTCGGGATGCCTCATAGTTGTGTTGGGAAGTGACAGTTCTCTCGCCAGAGAGGTTCTGTCTAAAAATTTGGAAGATCCATGACCAGATTATTGAGGATTTCCAATGCACCTCCACCACGATGACACAATTTTGGGAGTGTAGGAATCTATTTGAACAAACCACCACTCCAATTTCCACACTTTGCATTCCCCATTATTTGGATCATCATCCTCTTTCATGTTTGATGGCACCCCCTAACAGTATGGATGATAGACCTGTGGTCCACCTGCTATAGTAATATGGATGATAGACCTTGGGTCCACCTATTGAAACAGCATGGATGATTGATCTACAGTCTGTCTGCTGTCCTGGGCCAATGTTCTGGATGACTGGTCCTGTTTGATGAGACCCCCTAACGGTATGGATGCTCAACCTGTGGTCTGCCTACTGTAGCAATATGAATGATAGACCTTTGGTGTGCCTATTGCAACAATATGGATGATTGATCTATGGACTGCCTGCTGTCCTAGGACAACATTCTAGAAGACTTGTCAAGTTTGATGGGACCCCCTAATAGTATGGATGCTCGACCTATGTTATGCCTACTGTAACAATATGGATGATAGACATTTGGTCCGCCTATTGTAATAGTATGGATGATTTACATATGGTCTGCCTGCTGTCCTGGGCCAACGTTTCGGAAGACTAATCGATGATATTTGAGTTAGGCCTCGTGTTGCAAACATGGTCAGCGATCAGCCCTCATTTGTTGTCCCCATTTCAGGCCAAAAAGATATGGAAGCTGTGTTTCTGCCACGGTTAATAGTTATTTTCCATTGTCGCACCCACCCATAGTGTTCCTAAGTTGGGTAACGTGGTTCACCTTTTTCATCTCCCTATGTTCCGATTGATTTCAATGCCCCCGGCATTGCCCCACTCGTGTGTTAGAGAACATTTAAGAGATGATATATCGATTGGTCTGAGGTCCCCTCCCTTCGGCTAGACCTCCCTCTCCTCCTCAGAAATCTGGTCCCGATTTCGGATGTCGGATGTTTAGTTGATGCCACACAGTTGGACGAAATGATAACACATGCAGCCTTTATTTCTCACATTGGGTGCGACCCACATGATCATGGTGGTGAGTTATTATTATTTTAAAAATTATGGTTGAGAATATTAAAACAATGGTACAAATGAATAGATTAGTCTATACATTGGATCGAAATATTGAGCAGTGAAAGCAAAAATGTTCATGAGATGTCCAAAATAGATCCCTTAAGGATCAGCATGCTGGATTGATCTTTCCAACGCTGCTACCCTTTAGCTGGTAGCCCCCAGGACTACTTCTCACTCCCTGAAGACTCTATCTTCATCAGCAGCCATAGAGTGCAGTTCGCCAATCCTAGCTTGTGCCTGCACCTGTTCGGTTTGATGTACGATCACCGGGTGACTCACCTCCATCAATTTTTCTTGGGAATCATCCAGTGGGGCCGTCAGTTTCTCCATGACCATAGAGAATTTTTAAATGAAGGACTCCATCTCTGCCCCCTGCCCTTCGAGGCGCCGGACTTCCTACTTCGCCCTCAGGAACGCTCGGGTGCTCGCTAATCTTTACCAACACTGGGCAACGTTGGTGCACCGGCTGCTCTCACGTATCTTCTCAGCCATGTAATCATGGACTGTCAGATGAAGGTGTTGAGTATCATCCCATCAAACACATAGGAAACACAGCCTGGTTTGGTGTTATCCCATCCGCCTCAGCCAAACCGCCTAAGGGTGCCTGATAAAGCATTGGATACACATCAACCATTTGCGTCATGTCAACCAGCTCTCCTCGGCTGCTTCTGAGTCTGAATCGTCTATCTCCTCAGGATTAGTGGGCCGGTATGTAGGAAAGGCCACCAGCAGGTTGATAGTAGGGTCTGCCTCTTAGATGTATTCATGAGGAATAAGATCCTCGACATCCGGGCGACCTTCCTCTCCCACCTCGACCGCGATGTTTCCTTCATCATCTTTCGGCCTTGCTTCAATGATAGAAACTATGATTTCCTTCACCCCCTACTCACCAATTTCTGGGGCAGACTCGGTTTGGGCAATATGTTCTGGAGGAGGTGGTATGTCCGCCGTTGGTCCACTCACGGACGGCTCGGGCTCAGCAGCCCAACGAGCCTCCAACGCTGAGATCACTGTAAAAGGAGCATACTGATTAGTTATTTTTTCAGACAGTAATCACCAATCGTGAAACAGGGGACTTACGGGAAACCAGAGCATTAGCCTATAGTGTTCTGGCTGCTGCCAGAGCTATCGTGGCAAGAGACCCCTCAGCGCTTGTCAGTTCGATAATGGGCACCGGAGTCCTACCATGTCCTATCGGCGCCTCCCCTTCTTATCCTATTGGGAATGCTTGATTAGTGCATATGTGCTCCTGAGTGAGATATAGAAATGGGTTAGAAATTACATAATAGAATGGGCATGGAAGGAGGGTGAATAATGATAAAGACGAACCTTGAGAAGCTCGGTTATCTCCATGTCGGAGCTGACAATAATGCCAATCTTCTGCAAGCTCCCTTGGCATGACCCTCCCACATATCCTTCATCTTCTCTGTCACCTTTGCCTTCTCCTATTTCCTCCTCTCCCTCTAACTCGTCATCACTGTCACCTTCTCCCGGCGGCATCACTTCTGGATCATGATCTTATCCGAGCATCACATTCACCAGGAACGGTGGCTCTGAGCGCCGACCCCTTCTACACACGTATGTGTCCATGGCCGTTAGATATGTGTGCCACCGATTGAATATTATTCTGTTCGTAACTTAGACGATCCCAACCTCTGGCAGCTGGATCCCATCCTGCATTATCTTCTTCCAGATGGCTTCAATGCTTATTGATTTCCGTAGAGTCATCCAGGCCGACCAAAATGCTTGGAAGATTTCACCATGGGAAGGGTCGATCAGATATCTTATCTACTTCCTGGGAAACTCTCTGTCTGCCTCGTGTGACCCCCCTCTGGGAAACGTGGTCACAGAAACACCATGCGATGTCCTCGCTGCTGAGGTCCCGGCCTGCGTAGGCCTCGCTATCTGTCGTGAGACTGGTTCCCCCACCTAGGAGCACCTTTCCTGCTCCTCCGTCGCCTAGTTTCCACATGGGTAGTCTAGAGTTACTGAACTTTCTTGTGTAAAAGCCCATCAGGGTACACCATAGTCCAATCCTCATCATGATCAGTTGATAGGCTAGTGTCGACCGCTGTGGGAGTAAGGGTAATGTCTTCACTAGAGCCATATGTTTTGAACATTATCCGCATCTGGCGAAGGATGCGGGGATTCATCTCCTCCTGGATATCCGTGAATACATTCTTCGGAATTCTTTCGAGTCACCCGAACTACCCGGTGAATCGGGACGACACTTAAGGCTCACAAGTGATCTTCCCGTCGATCTGATCCACGAGCACCCCGCCCCGGATGCTTTGGATGTAGTCCTACTGCTCTAGTGTGCCTTGCCCATTATCCACCATCTGGCTAACTACAGGTGGGGAACAAGATGAAGTGTAAATTGGCATGGATACTGATTCAAATCCTTACGCCCACCTCGTTGAGCATCATCGGTGCAACCCTGACAATATTCAAGAGAGAGGGCTGCAGGCCGTTGCCCGACGGACGAAACGTGTTTGGGAAGGTGTATCTGCCATTATGAGCCGCCACCCAGCCGTAAAATATCTGATGGGGCCACATACCCTCCCAGGTGACCCCCCCCCCTCGTGAGATGCGTCCCAGGATGGCATACAACCTAGACAGCACGGGGACCCCACGATTGAACCTTCTATTGGCGGCCTTGGTGCCCACCATCACCAGTGTGGCTGGATGGACGCCCATCCTCGCGTCCCACACCAGCAGGAGATACCCCCTCAGGAAGGTGGCAAGGAACCCGACATATCAAACGTTCGGGTCTCGGGCCTCGATAACACGATATCCCCATGATTGTTATTTCACTGCCTCTAGGGTCCTCTATTATGATCCATTCTTTCTCCTCTGAGCCGTAGTTGGGCACTGTTTTCTCCCTCCCGGTATCCTGACCACTGGATCCTTCTCTAGGAACTGGCTGAACCAGTCCTTGCAGGTGATGTCCTTCCGGAAATACTTGACCTGCAGCCTCTGCTTGGACAGGTCTAAAAGATTCCATGTCAGCATGGGGGTCTGTGATCTATCATCCCAGGTGTTCATTAGGGAATGAAATCATCATATTGGTATCCCTCCAGTGGGATACCTTTGATGAAGGGAACATCCTAGAGGCTGATGCCAACTTCCCCTGGTGAAGATGGAACGTGTTGGTTTCAGGGGGCCATTGAGTAAACAGCTCCAGCCCAAGTTAAGGTTGGTGGTAGAAGTAGAACTGTGACATCCACATCGCCTCGAACAGACCAATGTGCCACAGTTCGGGCGCAAATTGGTCTCATGTATGGTGAACCCTGTACTCCTAGTCCCACTCACTGTTAAAGTTCCCTCCAGAACGTAGGTCCCAATCATTCATCCAGTCCTAGTGTCATCCGTGATGCTCTGACAGAACATTCTTGCATAGAGGGCCGGAGAGATCTCTGCAATAGGATCACCCCTAGCAATGGTCTTGGTCCTTGGGTTCCGGACATACTCATCCATGTGTCTGGTCTCTCTAGAAGGATGACCATTGTTGGTGATGTAGTAATGGGGATGTTTTTCCTCCCGGGCCACCCATGACCGTAGTGTGTCCACCTTGAATCCTGGAAATGGAACCTCCTCCAAGATGCCGATGTTCTAGAGAGAGAGTCTGTTGGATAGAGGATACTCCTTCTGGTTGGGTTTCAGCAAGTTGAACAATGTTAGGTTGTCAGAAAAAACCACCATGGCGCCATAAAACACTTCATTTTCCTCCATTTCAACTCTATGAGCAGAAACTCCCCTCTCATTGACTTGGTTCGCAGCAATCTTCAGTTCTTTGAGATTTGCGTGAAATGGGAAAGAGTTGCGCAAAATCTGGAACAGGGGAACACAATTCTAGAGTTAAGCGCGAAATCAGAACCATCGGAGAGAAATATACCGAGTGGTACGTAAATTTAGTTGAAACTCACAAGGAATTCCACACTAACACAGCATGTTTTCCACGCAGTCTCAAAAGAAAATTTCACGCACGAGAGCTCGGAGCATATCGCGCGGAAAAGCTTGAGTATGGAGCATGGGACCCAGTGCCCATTTTTATAGGAAAGGCTGGGATTTCGCACCGCGCTCAAGGCAAATTCCACACCCAACTGAAGTTTTGCACGCCACGTTGGCTTTTGCAAGCAAAGTACCCTCAAAATTCAACACTTTGGCGTTTCATAATTTCCATCAGAATCTGATCATTGCAACCTTTCACCGATCCAATTCCAAGGGGGGTCATTTCTAGACACCGAAAAAGTCTGTAACACCTAAAGGAAGTGTCAAAATGACAATGCGAAGCCATATTCAGAATCGAAGGCCCTGTCCGGAGGGCCAGAAAGTGGTGCATGAAATTAAGGATGATTTGCATGAAAAATTGATGGTTGTGTGAAAGGATTATGGGATTTGCGAAAGGACCTCGGCCCCGACACACAATTTTTCGTGCCCACCCCGCGTGGTGCCCGTTTCCTCGATGCCATCTCTAGCGTGCAATATTTCGTGCTCCACCTGGATTCCACGACTCCAGGAGCCTTTAAATAGAAGGAGACCCATTACATTTCTAGGTTGCAGAATTTAAACCATCTCTAGTGTGCGATATAGGACTCCTGCACGTGCAATATGACATTCAGGAATTGAATCTTTTCGGGCATCCTTGCCTCATGATCCACCTTTGCGCGCAATCCCACTAGCTTATATAAAATCTCAAACCCCTCAAGGTTCCTCTGTTGCACGCAATCCCTTCGCAGAGTGCAGCCTTTTCTTAGGATTCGGTCGTAGCCACTCAGACACAATTCACCTCCTTTTATGTTCGATCCTCCTAGCCACACGCGAACCATCTGCCCCAATTACGCACCATCCTGTTGTTTTGCGCAAAAACCTTCCCTTTGCGCGCAATCCCTAGGACCCCTCACCTTGACACCCCTCAGGTGCCTCCCTGCGTAGGTGCCAGATGTCCTTCATACCGGGCATACACACCATGCGGTGTTTTACTGTATGGACTTAAGGCTCATACGAAGTAACCTCAAGGTCCCTTGGATGGTGATTCCAATTTCATTGCTTTGCCGCATGCTCGTTCGCATAGGCACGCTAATGCCATGCGGTGTTTTCCTATATGACTTTGCTGATTCCTTCCCTCCCACAAGGGTAGAGGGTGCCGGTTATGTAAGCCCTATAGGTGTGGAGCGAACCACCTTGTTTGAGTTGCAGGACATTAAATGGCCAAGCACCTCGTCTTCAATACTTGATGTTAAACTGTGATCTAACCTCGTACGTCGCACGCAGGGTCACCCTAGCTCGGACATTCTATATGCCACTTGTCTCCATGGGAATGGAATCTTACTCACATGGAATTATATCCTCCCTCTCGGAGTATAGTTTGTCCACGGGGGAAGAGCTGCCTCAGAGCATAAGCCCCTAGCCCCTCTTGAGGAAGGATGCACCCATGCACCTCCGTACTTGCCCACAACAAATTCTAGTGGAGGGAGGGATAGGGAACAAGGCATCTCCTTTATTCGGTTTCAAATCCCTCTCCCTATGTGCTTTATCGCACTTCGAGCCACCATCCTGGAAGAAGACCCAACATCAAGGGTCGCTCAACGCGTAAGCCCCTCTTCTCTTCTCATGAACGCACCCTTCACGTCGTGATCGAATGGTCCCAGCTACATCTTGTTTCTCACCCCAACCATGTCCCACGTGGGACAAGAGTGAGCATTGACCATGAAATCCACCATGGGCTGCCTCAGAGCGTAAGCCCCATCCTAGGAAACTATGAGGAATTTGATCTGTGCTAAGGCATGGTACGTATGAAGCCTTTAAAAGGTTCAAGCCCACCACGCACTTGTTCCTACCCCTCCGCGTCAGTCCACCAATTCCATGGGCCACCTTAGAGTGTAAACCCCGAATGTTGTCCCGCATGACGTTAAACTGTATGCCTTCATCCCGCATGATGTTAAACTGTATGTCATCTAGCATGGCGTTAAATTTTCTGCCTCGTTCCACATGATGTTAAACTGAAACACCCAAACTACATGGAATTTGATCAATGCTAAGGCATGGTACGTAGGAAGCCTCCACAAGGTCCAAGCCCACTACTCAGTCGTTCTGACCCCTTCATGTTGGTTCACCAACTTTATGGGCCACCTCAGAGTGTAAGCCCCATATCCATCCATTGTGGGCTGCCTTAGAGTGTAAGCCCCATATCCATCCACTGTGGGACGCCTCAGTGCGTAAGAACCATATACATCATTTTGGGCTGCCTCAGAGTGTGAGCCCCAAATTCCCCCATCCCACATGATGATAAACCATATACCCGAACTACGAGTAGTTTGATCAATCTCAAGGCATGGTACGTAGGAAGCCTCCATGAGGTTCAAGCCACTTCACTTCATCATCCATCTTGATTCTTACCCAGGCCGCCACATCATAGTGGGATCATGCCACCTCATTCCACTCCACTGTATCTGGGAATCTGCACACATGCTAGCCCCAACATCGGAGTTCCCTTCAGGGGTGTCCTTTTATCAGATCCACTCTCAGTGTTCCTATTAGTCTGATCCATCTCTGTTGAACGATAAACTCATGGCATATCCCATGTTAAACATGGAAATCTATGGAAAACCTCAGATAAATGCTTATAGAATTCAATTTCCAATGTTCCATGTGGGATGCCTCAGGATTCCGCACCCTCGAGAAGCCCTATAATAAGGGACAAAAGAGAGAAATGCCAATCCCCCAGCGTCAAGACCTGCCAATGACACCTCAGCGTAACAATTCTCCTCACTGAAGGTTGTTGTCCCTACCAGACCCCATGGAGCATCATGACGGAAGAAATATAATTTACTGGTGTCCATGAAGATATGGAACCAGGAACATGATTCTCAAGCATGTCTAACATCTAGGAGGGAGACCCAAACTAGGTGATGAGCTTAGAGGAGGAATCAATGGAAGGAAGAACCGACATCCCATTATCTCGGTTGTTATCAAGGATTAGACATCCCTACATAAGGAACGGATGTCATTTGCCTTTGGAAAGCGGGAATGTGGGGCAACAAGTTGTGTGTCCTCCCCTGCGTGACGGATGTGCACACGCGCCCCGATGAAAGTGTCAGAAACATAAATATTATGTAAATGATTGTTTTATAAATCCATAATTTATAATCAATACAAACAGCCAATGAGACAATAATTCCTCTTCCTTTTATATATCGAAATTAGAGCATCATTTTTAAAGTGTTTTTGAGAAATAATTCACTATATATTTTTATAAACATAGTTCATCTTTTTTTTTACTTGACGAAAAGTCTCCGGAAAAAATTACACATGTGAGATAAATTCATTACCTCTTATTTATGTGCACAACACACGATCCACATTATTAGGGATCAATTATAAGTCCTTTTGATATAATTACATTAGAACCAGTGGAGAAAAATAATATATTTTTATCCATGACTTCAATCTCAGTACTTGGATCTTATTATATTCAATTTTACCTGAATAAGGTAATAGGTCATTTAATTAATATAAATCAACATTAAAATTTGAGTAGAGTTTATAAATGACATTAAATACCAATTTGAATCATGGCATAGCTGATTTAAAATTTTTAATCTCCATATACTTTTTTTTCACATAGCCAAATTATATAACTTCGTCTTGTTACCCACAAAGATAAAATAGATGTATCTGGTTGAAATAATGTATATTATTTCATCATTTGGATGATTCAAATATCCATTTATTCCATGATATAATTTTATGCAGTTAAATAACAACATATGTCATTTCCTACACGGTTGATCATGTTGATGTAGAGAAGTTTCACATAGGTGATTGCGTGGTTGAGCTGATTTTTTACTTGTTTACCTATGTTAATTAATTCATGTATGTGATTAATCATCATATTGTTTTTTCACCATATATCCAAAAAAAATCATGTATCTTATTTTGTAGAAATAATATATTTCATATAAAGCCGTTCAAAATGCTTACATATTGTAATTATCCACTAATTACAAAACAAATAAAATAAAACATGTGTAACAAACTTGGAAAACATTATGATAAACAAATTATGAATATTTTTTTATAAAATCAAATCCTAATGTACATGAAATATTCTGGATCAATAATAGTATTCCAACAGTATCCCCAGTTTTTATGATCACAAAACCCATTAGATATTTTAGAATAAATTATGAGTTTAATTTTAAAATTGTTCAATAGAAATTAAAAGTATAATAAATGTATTTTTAAAATATATTATTTCTACCCTTCTGTATGTTAGTTCTCAGTTTTTTGAAAACAGTAGAAATATATCCCTATTTTTTGGTTTGGTGGAATGATTGTTTACCATTTTATGTCATTAATAATGGACTAGAAAGAGAGGTAAAAAAATATTAGATCTATCAATATAGTGTTATGAACCAATAAAATGTAGAGTGAAAATTGAAAACGGCGTAATAGAAGAATTTTATTTCTTTATATAATTATAGAGATAAAAAAGAATATGAATAAAATAACCATGAATCTCAGTACAAACAAAAAAATAATGAATTATTTCATTATTTTGTTTTATGTAAAATAATATATCCACTAAACATAATTAAAAAATATCTATTAGAGAACTTGAGTTGGTCTAATGAGTTTATATAGTGATTTTCTTTTTGGTAATGGTTGTTTTTAATGGATTAGTTCAAGACATAGATGTAGTTAGAATTGATGTATGTATGATATTATAAACACCTTCTATTCACAATCTTGTATGATGATAAGTAATAGAAGGATCAAGACTAATATATATTTTATTCATAAATGAAATAGATCATAATCAAACATTTTTATGTTGGGAATAACATCAGACTTGAAAATTTGATGATTTGAAATAGATTCTTGCATATGAATTTGGGAAACTGATCCTCCTCCATTATTGATAACTATCTTCACATGCTAAAAATGTCTATAAGATAAACATTTATATTCCATGGTTGTATGAGGGTGTAATAGAGGAATAAATTTTGAAGGGTATATACTAGATGTAATATCTGAAAGAGAATTTATCATAATTTGATTCACTTACATCTGCACATAATTTTTCTAACTGTTCACTGACGGTACCATCCATGCCACACAATTAAATTGTGTTATCAAACTTTGATCAATATCCATAACAGCATTGAGATATGATTTTAAAACATTATTAATAATAGAAATATGGGTTTCAACATGGCCAAAATCTATAGGAAAATAAATAACTAATTACACATAATGAACTGTACATAGAGCTCTGTAAAACAAAAACACGTTTACTATAACTAGAAAGAAAGTATTGGATGATTATTATAATTTTGAATGTTTTTATATCATATAATAAATATACAATACAATTAAAAAACTTTCAAGTTCTCTTTGATAAAAGTTGAGTGTATTGTATGATCAGTTCAATGAATTATAAAATTATTTCTCTTGAATTATTTCAATGACCAAAACAAATTTAAAACATGTGTCTAATATATTTGTCAACATTACCTACATTTTCATTCATGCGTATATCCACCCCAACACTATGAATACATTTCTTTTTCTGAATATAATTTAATTTAATAAAATTATATTTATTCAAATTTTAATTCCCCAACCCCAGAAGCCCAAAGTCGGTGTATTATTTTAATAAATTGGCATAATTCCTAGGAATCAAATCTCGAAAGGCCGATCAATTTTATCAGTCTTGGAAAATATATTATATATATGAATTTTACATTACACATTAGAAAACAAAACAAAACACAAATGATCATTTGAAAATTACATTAATCACCTAGATTAACCATTCTTATCAATAATAAAACACTACTTGGAATCCAGGGATAATAAAACATTGAAAGGGGTGATCTCATATTCTTAGTAAGGATAACAATATAGAGGAAACTTTGATAAATAATCATAATAATTTAAGGAAATTTATAAAACTAAAACAGAAGCCTTTTAAAATTATTCTTTATCATAATATGGAAATGATAAATCCAATAATTCCATATACTTATTCAAATGGATATTCTACTACTAAAATAATCACAGTTTATATCAATATACAATTTCCTAACAATAGAATACATAATTCCAGACATCAGAACCACATAGTCAAGGTATTTTTCCAGGACAACATATATTATTTTATCAATGCCTTTCTCCAAGACACTAGTGTGTCTAATGAGACCCACTGATGCATTGAAGAGCTATAGTTGGATCTATCTGTCACTTACTATGTCTAATTCATTTCTCATATGAAAAAGTTTAATCACAACATAAACATTCGTATTAAAACTATCAAATAAATGATAAACATTTAACCATAAATAATTAATGGTATAAAAATAACACATCTATAGTCAAGAATATTACAAAACCTTTAGTACAATATGGATGTTTTGTATCATAATAAGTCAACATCGAACAAGTTTACAATACATTAATGGATGTTCACATATATTAAATAAAAACTATTTGAAATAAATAATTCATTCTATTTTAAAATCATTTAAAAGTCACATAATTATAAAAGAAAACATTTATTTGGAAAATATTCTTATAATCTTTTATGGGAATCATTGACTATGTTATAACTATAGAAAATAGTTTCACCCACCATATAAGTTAAAAAAAGGCATTCCTACATTATTTTGGTCGAAAATTTCATAATGTACCTTGTTTGGAAAATGACAGAAAGTTTCTATTCAAAACAGATATGGTTAAATATGAGTATAAATGACATAACTCATATTGTATAAAATTGTAAAAATGTATTGAATTACATTTAAAAAAATATATGTGGATGATAAAGAGGTCCCAGTTGAGAATTATGTATTAACAACCTGAGATAAGTAAAGAGATTATAGAATTAACCCTTACCATGTACATTTCCTTGGTCGAGGGTACGCAAATATCCGGTATAATAGTTGAATAATAGTTATTAAAATATTCAAGAATCATATACATAAATATGATATAATATATGATCTTCCAATATTTCTTTTTTAATAATATTTTAATAATATCATCGTTTCAGGTTTTAACTGATCTATTTTCCTCTATATGTTTGGATTCATAAGCCATTTTTGTTATGGATAGGATGTATTTGATTCATATCTAGAATGATATAATGTTATTAAACATTACTTTTAATCAGATAATTAAAATTATTCTGGAATGATTAAGATGGAGAATGAATCTCATCGCGTTCGTGGAGACGGTAATCCGTACGTACGCACGATTGACAATATCATTATATTGATGTTGAAATTATATTTATTTTGATGGTATAATAAATATAAATAATCATTAACATGTTATACTTATTATTTACCATATTTATACTCATTATTATACCCATCCTAATAATGATGTTTTTAATAACAAACTACACCACAACGTGCAGACAGTAAGCCGTACGTAGGAACGTATGGTGACATTGTCATTTGTTGGATAGGTAGAATAACAAATATGATTGTTCCATATTATAATAACATAAAAGTATGTATTAGGTATTGTAGTTTTTATTTTGTTATTCAAAAAACAAAGAAAGAGGATGTGGAAGAATAATAGAACTTGAAAGGGGGTGGTGAAATTATTACATCTTCTTCAGGTGTTTCCTTTAGAGTTGATCAAAAATGATCTTTAGGTTGGATTTCTGATCAATGTAAGGAATATAATATTATTTGAGGGATTTTTTGAGGATATTTGGGCTGGTTTTGCTGAGCCAAATAGATTTGGAGGTGTGATTTGGAGAGAAGGATAAGTGCCATTTTATTAGAGGGGTGTGGGTCACATTAGGAAAAAATTAAAATATAAATTTATTATACCATAAAAATCGGTTTATAATTTCACCAAATAAATTTATATAGACCATTAAGTGGTTATGGGTCCAAAAAATCCCAAAAAATAGGTTTTATACTGGTTTAGATTTCCATTTGAACCTTATCTTTTAGATTTAACTCTTAGTTTAATAGTGTAAATTTTATCGTGTCTTCTTGTATTCTTACACTACATGGTTAATAAAAATACTATAAACATCCAAGATAACATTAAGTGGTTAATTAATGATATATATTATTATATTTATGCCCTTTGGCTGAGCCATATCGTTGTAGGAATATTATATTGACCTATAATATAGTATTTTTAAAAAAATTAATTTATGTCAATTTTAACACAATTTTGGTATTTTGTTTTTGTAATAGTCATAACAACATTAGCACATCAAACAAAATTTTTCTTGTCAACCATAACATGTCAAATTATCCTTAAAATTAGTTTAATTAATCATAAGTCTCAATTTACATTTATTTGGATATTTATAATTTCAATTATTTTAATAATTCATTAATAAGGTAATTACTGCATCATCATGGTGTCATAAATAAATTAAATTATTTAATGTATAAAAATAATAAAAAAAATACTATTATGTAGGAAATATTTTAATCATTCTAATTAATATTTATAGTAGAATTTATATTATGTGTAGTAATATATCAAAAATGGTTTACTTATTAAACGTTGAAGTTAACACTTTTAACTATTCTTTAAATAAAATAATAATATATATCATAATCTAATCCAAGTAGAACAAAGGGGATAATATTTTATTAATATGATTTTTTACGTCGAATTACACTTATCCAATAGAATGAGGACTTGTATTAGGGAAATTATAAAATCATTTTTACCTTTAATTACCATGTTTACTTTTAATCGTGGTAAATAAAAGTCAAAATTTAATATTCCCCAAAAATTATTTTCATTTTATTGAACAAAATATTACTTATTGATATCAATATTGGTTCTGGAATTTTTTAAATTTGACTCATGGAAGTAGTAAAATTATGTTTTATAAAAATTTTCAAATGATCCTAGAAGGTGGGTAAAATACATTAAAAACTTCAATAAAGTTATATACATCTAATTTTATTATAAAATGAATCCAATGAATTAAATTGAACTTATATAGGTATTATATATTTTAAAAAAAGTAAATAAAATAAATTCTTATTTAAATAAAATGTTTGTTTTAAATAATAATGTTGTGTTTTTCACTATTCTACAAAAATTGAATGTTTTAATAAAAAACCAAAAATAACCTTAGCTAAATTTGATATTATGAATTCAATAATGAAGTCTATTTTACAAAATTCTAAAAATAAATTTTTATACATTAATTTAAAATTAATTTCAGTTCTCAAAAACAAAAAGTGGTTTTTGAAAAAGTAAAAACTATCAAAATAATGACATGTGTTTATATGAAAAGATTGAATTTATCCTTATATTATGTCTAAGAAACAAAAAATATGAATGCTAAAATTATATAGTATATATATAAAAGTCATTGTTTTGATAATTCCATTCATAACCCCTTTTTGAATGGCTAGATTGGTAAGTCGTGGTGTTCTCAAATTCATTGTTGTGTATTGTGAATGATATTGAATTACATTGAAGAGATAACAAACTTTGAAATAATGTGGTCTTACATTCTCCCTTCCTTCAATAAATTTCGTCCTCTCAATTTTAATTTCTTATTTGAAAATAAATGTTTAAAAATATAGAAATACCTTTTTGAAAACCCCACATGGGAAATTGGATTAATAAAATTTATTCTCAATAAGAGGGAAAGGTAAATAAAAAATCACCAACAAATTCTGATCTCAATTAGAAGAACATTGATGGACATTAGAGACACATAATTGGAGTAAAAAATATAAATATTTATAGGGAGTGATTGAGGTCATAAAAAATAAACAAGTGTAAAATTTATGGCCTCAAAAAATTCAATCTATGATGATTTAAAATACCATTGGTTCAACAAAACAAAAGGTATTAGGATAACACATTTTTGGTTTTAAGATCCTTTCTCTAATGTTTTAGAATTATTTTATTCATATAATACGAGAGAAAAATATACACTTGAAAAGTAGAGTTTCATCCTTCATTTAATTCCTAACACAAACTCATCTTTAACTCCAAAAGACAATTGAATTCAATAATTTTCTATTTATCCTAATCATATAGGGTTTCAAAAATAAGGATTTAATAATTCATTTGTCAGACTATTTAAAAAAACTACATTAAAAAAACCATGACATCATGTAGGCCATTAGAAGCTGATGCAACCTTATTGCCCTTGGGTTGTGGGTTCAAATCGCGTAGCCTTTCCAGATGCGATGGGTTGTCGCCCGACTTCCAGGTTTTTATTTTAATAACAATCCAAAAATAATCTTAAGAAATTAATTAACCATAACAATCATATCCAATTTCAAACTTCATAAATTCTATCCTATAGTCTTATCCAAAATACTTCTGTCCAAACTCACGGTCCAAAATTTATAAGGAAGGTAAACAAAATGAAGATGGTTTTTTCATGTAATAACATGTGAATAACTTCATCATGTATTCTTTTAAAACATTGTAACATCCTAAATTACAATAAAACTTTATAGATTAAATTCATGCTCTCGTATTCCTTATCTAATAATAGATATAGTCTTTCTATACAAAATTTTTCTAAACTCTAAAAATGATGGAATATACAAATCATTAATCAGTTTCATGGTAGTAAAGAATATCCAATATAATTTATCCAAATCAACCATATTTTATTCCAAAATCACTACCTCAGTATCAAAATAATATTATAGTTTATCATTATCACAACCATATATTTTATAAAAACATTAACCTACTATTGAGTAACTTTTCTTGTTCCATACAATCTCTAGATCATAATAAAATAGTACTACGGTACAATCCTTATATACTCTATAATTTTTATATAATGTACATCATTAGTTAAATAATTAAATGACATGATAATTTAATAACAACATAGGTACTCTAATCATTAATCTTTAGATTTGGTATTATCATCACTTGATTATTATCCTATAGCAACATTTGTTGTATACTCTATTGATTTGGACTTTCATTCGTGTAGTGACCCCACTCCTTGCAATTAAAGAATTGTACATTTGAAACAATTTTCTCACATTTTTAATCACATATTTGGTGTCATTTTTCTCAAAACTTATAACAAACTCCCATTACCTTCAAGAATTTACCAATATTCTTTTTTCTACAATAGTCACATATGGAAAAATCCTTCTTTCCTCTCTTCCCTTTATCAATATTTCTCTCTTCCATAATTTTCTTCTCTTTCTTCCCTTCAAAGCCATAGGACTCGAATAATTTTTTACTTATTTTATTAACTCATGATATTATTTCTTCATATGATGATAATACATGGGATACAATTTCCCTTTTAAATGTTAGCTTAATACCATTAATGATATAATTCTTCCTAATATTCTGATCATGTGTATTGTTGGAATTCTCATTCCATATACTATGTTAGTTTTCTAAAAAATGACATAGAATAGGTTAGTTTATGAATTGCAATGCATAATATCAAATTTGTAAAATACCTTTAATAATTTAAAAATATTAGGCATATAATCTGTAATCATAAAATGTTTTCATGGAGGATGTTTTTACTCTTAAATCCTTCATAAGGGATTATAATTAAAATGTGAATTATCCAAAGAATATCCCCTAGAGTGTCGTAACCAAGAGTGAATGAAGGCTTTTTGTCGTGTACCAGGATATCCTGGGTCAAGCCTGAAACTCCTTGTTGAAGTATTCACTCCATGGTATATCAGTGCCAGTGCCAACTCTACCTACCCGGATCCAGACATGGATGTATTTCTTGGAAAATACACCAAATATCTAAATTACCAAAATTCTAGGAAGTACTTCTATACTAATCCTCAATGGATTTCTTTGGGTAATGTTCTCTAATCAGAGTGTTTCTAAATCTATTTCCATGGTTGTTGCTAAAAATGATCTGATACCAACTGTAATTCCCCAACCCCAGAAGCCCAAATTCGGTGCATTATTTTAATAAATTGGAATTATTACAAGGAATCATGTCCCGAAAGACCGATCAGTTTTGCAGTCTTGGAAAATAGATTACATACGTTAATGTTATATTACACAATTTAAAATAAAACACAACATAAATGTACCTTTGAGAATTCCATTAATCCCCTATCTTAACCCTTCTTATCAATCATAAAAAACTTCTTGTAAACTAGGGAAAATAAAACATAGAAAGGGGTGAGCTCAGATGCCCACCAAGGATAAATATATTGCAGAAACATTCACAAATAATAATAAACATTTAAGGCTATATATAAAACTAAAACACAACCCTTTTAAATGTAAAAATCATCATAATATGAAAAATATAAATTAAATAATTCCATTTACTTATTCAAATGGATATTCTACTTGTTAAATAATCACATTTAATATCAATAACCAATTTCATACTGATGGAATGCATAATGACAAACATCATAACCCCTTAGTAAAGGACTTGTACCAAGACTACAAATAATATTTTGTCAAAGCCTTCTTCCAAACCCAATTTTGTCTAATGAGACATACCAATGCATCAAGAAGCTATAGCAGGTTCCACCCATCACTTACAAAGTCCAATGCATTACTCATATGAAATAGTTTAAACATAACATATTCATTCGAATTAAAACAATCATACAAACTGTTAATACTTTAACCAAAAAAATTAATGGTATAAGAATAACATATCCATATTCAAGAATAACAGAAAAACTTCAATACAATAGGGAAGATTTGTATCATAATAAATCAACTTCAAACACGGTTAAAATTCATCAATGGTTGTTTACATAGATGAAATGAAACATATTTCAAATAAATACATATTTCTATTTTGAAATAAATTAAAAGTCAACTAATTATAAAAGTAAACATTTATTTGGAAAATATTTTTATAATCATTAATGTGAATCGTTGATGATTCTATAATGAAAAAAAGTATCCACAACCATCTTAAAAGTTAAAAAAAAGTCATTATTACATTAATTTTTTCAAAAAGGTCATAAAGTACCTTGTTTGGAAAATGACAGAAAGATTCCATTATAAACATATATCGTCAAATAAAGGAATAATTGACTCTAACCTTTAATCTAGTAAATAGTAAAAATTATTTGAATTATATTTTTAAGAAAAAACAGATGTGGATGATAATGTGGTCAAAGTAGATACTTACGTATTAACAACCTCGGATAAGTAATGAGATTGTAGAATTAACCCTTACTTTTTACATTTTCTTATTAGAGGGTTAATTGAACTCATTTATAATAGTTAAATCATTTTTAGTGAATTATACAAGAATCACATACATAAATATGATAATATATATTATCTTCCAATATTTCTTTTTTAAAAATATTTTAGTATTATCATTATATTGGGTGTTATCTGATCGGTTTTCCTTTATATGATTGGTTAAGTAAGCCATGTTTTTTAGGGATGGGGAGTATTTTATTTATAGCTAGAATGATATTAATTTCTTAAACATTATTTTTAATCATAAATTTAAAATTATTCTTGAATGATTATGATGGAAAATGAATCTCATCACATTTGTAGAGACGGTAATCTGAACGTACGAATGAGTGACAATATCATTATATTGATGGTTAAACAATTTGTAATTAGATGGTATATTACATATAAATAATCATTAACATTTTATACATATTATTTAAATTAGTTATCCTCATTATTATGCCCATTGAAATAATGAATTGTTTCAATAACAAATTACACCATGGCATGGGGATGGTAAGCCATACGTATGCACGTATGTTGACTTTGTCATTTATAGGATGGATAGAATAATGAATATGGTTCTAACATACTTAAAATAACATCACACTATGAATTAGGTACTGGATTTATTATTTTGGTATAGAAACAACAAATAAATATGAAGTGGAAGAAGAAAAGAACTTGAAAGAGTGTGGTGAAATTATTACCTCTTCTTCTGGTGTTTCCTTTTCATTTGATCAAAAGGCCTCTTTAAGTTGGATTTATAATTAAAGTAAGAACTTTATGATGTTTATAGGTATTCTGGGAGGATATTTCGGAAGGGTTTGGCTGAGGAAAATGGCTTCGGATGTGTGATTTTGAGAGAATGTGAATTGCCCTTTTATATGAGGGTTGAGGGTCACTATAAGAAAAGATTAAAATATTAATATACCATAAAATCATATTTGGTTTATAATGGTTCAAAATAGAATTATTTAGAGAATTAGGTGGTTATGGGTATAAATATTCTTGACCAATAGGTTTTAGACAAGTTTAGGTTACCATCACAACCTTTTCATTTATATTTAACTCTTAGTTTAATAGTTTAACTTTTACAGTGTCTTCTTGTATTTTTACATTATATGGTTAATAAACATACTATAAACATCAAAGAGAACCTAAAGTGGTTAATTAATGACTTATATGATATAAATTAGGAACATTTAACAAACCTCATATTTTTAAGAATATTATATCATCCAATAATATAGTTTTAAAAAAAATTAATTTTAGTCAATTTTAACACTATTTGGTCTTCTGTTTTGGTGAAAGTCATAACAAACTTATAACTTCAAACAAATCTAATCAACTATAACAAGTCATAATAACCGAGGAAATTAGTGGAATATATTAGAAGCCTCAATTTACAATTATTTAGATATTTATAATATATATTATTTTAATATTTCATTAATAAGGTTATTACTGCATCATCATTGTGTCATAAATGAATTATATTATTTAATGTCTAAAATTATAAATAAAATTCCATTATTTAAGAAATATTTTTATCTTTCTAATGAATATTTATAGTCGAATTTATATTGTGCGTAACACTATATTAAAAATGATTTAGTTATTAAAATTTTAATTTAACACTTTTAACTATTCTTTATATAACATAATAATAAATGTCAAAATCTAATCCACGTAGACCAAAGAGGATCAAATTTTATTCCAAATGTTGTTTTGGTCTAATTACACATATCTAGTAGAATTAATATATGTTTTAGGGTAATTATAATATAATTTTTACCCTTAATTACACTATTTACTTTTAATCGTGGTAAATAACACTAGTGCAAAAACACTTTTTCGCGTCGGTTTTTTTTAATTTTTAACGTCGGTTATAAACCGACGTCTTTATAGGCGACGTTAAAAATAGAGTTTTCGCGTTGATTCATAGAAACCGACGCGAAAAATAATTCGCTTATAAGCTTCGGCGTCGGTTTTTTATAAAACCGACGCCGAAGCTACATTTAGACATTATTTTCCGCGTCGGTTCATTAAAAAACCGACGCGGGAAATATAGTCGAATAGGTTTTCCGCGTCGGTTTTTCTAAAAACCGACGCGGAAAACCCTATCGGCGTCGGTTTTTAAAAAAACCGACGCCGTAAATAATTTTTTTTAAAAAATATTCGGCGTCGGTTTTTAAAATAACCGACGCCGTAAAATTTTTTGTTTTAAAAAAAATACATATATTTTCTCCTCCAAACAAATCGGAACCCTGAAAAAAAAAAACGAAGTATACAAAAACAATTAAACAGCTTTAACAGAAGTACTTCAGAAAACTCAAAGTAAAGAAGAATTAAAATACACGTACCTACATGGTGCATTTTCTTAATCTAACCATACTCAGTATCAATCATTGTAAGTTTCCTCCCATAGATAGCACCAATCCTGTCAAAACAGTAATGAAACTAAGGAGATGTGCGTGAAAAAATCAATCCAAGTTATTAGTGCAATGAATAAACATTAAATGAAAATGTGTAATTTATTTGAATCATTCATTTTTTCACAAAGTAAATTACCAAAATGAAATGTTACGACTCCTGATCAAAATTCCAGGAACACTCAGCCGATGCAACCTCTTCCTCACCTCCCCCACTGAAGATGTTGGGGGTGTCTTTTCACCATAGGATCCCCACCACCCCCAACCTCAGGTTTTTATATTTGCTCTGTATAGACGTGCATTACCCATTCACTATTGTTATTTGTTTAAGTTATGGAATAACAGAGAAATAAGTTTGAGTGCAAAAAGTAGGTTAGAAAATTGAAATCAAATGCAGATTGAAGAGACATAAAGAAACATACCTTAAAAATTGACGCCTTCTATTTTATCTTTGTGCAAACCCACTAAGCGTTGTTTCAGGTATTATGTGATATGCTTCTCAGCAATCATTTTTCGATATTTATTTGCATAAAAAATAAAAAGGCCTAGAAGATATTGTTGTGCATTCAAGGGAGACAATTTTTCGTGTTTGTGAATGTTATTTCGCTATACGAATCTCTATGTTCATGATCCAAGTACCACCCTACAGATTTGTCACTGTACAGACAAATGATTTTAAGAAATAACAATGAAAAGAAATATAATAACTAATTCTGAATTAAAATACACGTACCTGAAATATACGACATGCTTGTTGTTGGTTATTGTTGAAGGATTCATTTGATTATTAGTAGATTCAATAAAACCGTTTTTGCAGAGGCACTTGAGAAAACTCAGTAAAGCAGAATTAAAATACACGTACCTGAAATATATGACATGCTCATTGTTTGTTATTGTTGAAGCATTCATTTGATTATTAGTAGGTTCAAACACCTAATATATCATAAGAGTTAGTTTTTTAAACCCATATATAATATTATTTATAAATATTAGTATACATACCTCAAATCTTAATCAGACTTAACAAATAGTCCGCAAAAGTAGATTGAATATGAATCATATCAGATTGAGAATATGACTGTGAATCATTGAATACCTACAATAATATTGAATGATATGAAATTAATAAATAGAAGAAAGTGGATGAAAATATATAAAAAAGTTAATACAACTAACCTTATGAAAATCAGTAGTTTCCCCAACTGTGATTATCTCGTACATAAATCGTAGAATATAATAACCACATTCAACGCTTCCATTTTGACGATGACACTGCAGTTATAAAACATTGAACTAATAATGAAACCCAATATATAACAAAAATATAAAAACTAATTACCTGTACTTCCACATATTTGATTTTCGTTGGTTTCTTTTCATTTGTAAAATGTTTCCATGAACTGCATTTTTTTATATAAGAACTAATAAAACTTGTGTAAACAATTAAAATTAAACATAACAAACTTCTAAAAATAAAAAAACAACTTACCTGATTAATAAGTTGGAAAACGGTTTACGCACTTTTCCTAATAAAGAGCAAAACCAATATAAGGTGCATTCATTTGGGCAAAATACACCTAACATCCAATGCCCCCTATAATACAAAAAGTTCATAATTAATGACATTATAATGATCATGAGTTCAAAATTATGTTGATATTCTTACTTATCAACAAATGGAAAAAACCAGCACTGAATCTCTGTTTGTGATAATCTCTCGGATATATATTGAACTCTTTCATCATTTTTCACATGTTTGACTTCCAAGGAAATGTACTCTGGATCTATAAAGCTATAAATGCTTGTAGTTTCATTTTGTAAAAGAATCCTGTATAGATACCTAATTTAAAAAGAAAACATAGTTAGTCAATGACATAACAATATTTTAGTAAAGAAATAGCAATTCAGATGTCAATTTACTTACATGGAAAACAACTGCACCACATTCAGCCCGATCTCTTCAAAATTAACTAAATTCATGATATCTTCTTTCAATATTCTCAATTTATAATTTCTTCCACATATATCGGACGTCATCCGAAACTCATAGATAAAATTCAAGGAAGAAGAGCACTGAGATAATATTTTCAACCCAGAAGAAATATCAGAAGTATCTACAGCCGACTGTTTCTGAACATTTTGCTGCATTTGTACAGTTTCTTTTGCTTTCAGATATTCCTATATAAGTTAAATGTCAGAAAACATTATAAGTAATTTGGAATCATTTCTAATTACTAGTTAAAAAAACTCATACCTCATGTGAAATATAACGAAGAAGTGCAGTTGGACAAAGTAAAAAATGGCCCATGCATTCCCCAACACTGGTGATCTCCGTAGTAGGAAATGGTAGTAGAGCAGTAGGATCTATAATAACAAGTACTGATACTCTAACCTGACCCATCTGCATAGGCTGATGATGTACCGAGTCCCCCAAAAAATACACTTGTCCTAACGCAACAATATGTACATGAGGATCTCCCGCAAACAACTCACAATATAAGGTTCGATCCGATGGAGGAGGTGGAGGCTCAAAGTTAGCAGGTGGGGCAGGGTAGTCAGGGTGAGCAGGCTGAGAAGTCAGAAAAATGAAAAGGGTATATTAGTGATAAAATTTATAACATAGAAAAATTTATTAAAAATTAAATAAAATAATATACCTCAAATGGTTGCGCAGACGGGGCAGGGTAAGCAGATGAGGCAGGGTAGTCCGGGTGAGTTGGCTGAGAATGTTGAAAAATGAAAAAGTTATATCAGTGTTTATAATTTATAAAATAGACAAATTGATGACATTAAATAATATACCTCGGAAGGCTGCCCAGACGGTGTTGGGTAAGCATATGAGGCATGATAGTCTGAGTGAGTAGGCTGAGAATGTTGAAAAATGAAAAAGTTATATCAGTGTTTATAATTTATAGAAAAGAAAAATTGTTAACAGTAAATAATATACCTCGAAAGGATGAGCAGACTGTGACTGTCTTGCCAAGTGTTCTAATAAAGCCTTCTGTACTGCTTCTTGAATTTGATCACCCATAGACCGTTTCATATCCTGCAGCTCTTCTATTAAGGATTCAATTTCCGGGTCTCTTGGTTGCTCACTCTTACCAAAAACCTTCCGAATACTAACACCCGCCTGATATCCTCTAACACGGCCAGGGTGTTCGGTCTTTCCCAAAGCAGTGGCTAGGATATCCATCCTACCCTCAGGGATAAAAGAGCCCTGTGTCTCTTTCTCCTGAAGTTCATCCTGAAATGAAAAATAAAAAATTTATATTAGTGTTTATAAATTATAAAAAAGGAAAATTGTTAACAAAGAATTAATATTTACTTACAATTCTATCAGCCACTTGATGAGCTTCGTCTGTAAGATATTGTTCATTTTTTCTTCTTCTTGCTCGTTTCCATTTCTCATGGCGAGTGGGAGGAGATGGAGGACCATACTGGACCTCTTCTGAACCACTACTTGATCGAGCTCTTAATGCTTCAAATTTTTCTTCAATAATTTTCTGCTCCAAATACGAGTATCCTCCACGTGATAAAGTATGAGGGTATACGTTTTTCAACTGGATCTCCTGATGAGATCTTCTGGAGGCCTGTTACATAAAAATAAACACATAAGTAATAAGGAAAATATAGCATAAATTTTAAAATATAAAACAATTACAATACCTGAAATTTCTCTTCCTGACGACTGTCAACAAATCGCTTCCATGTTTCTTCATCTATATATGGATACTTAAGACATGGGCTTTCAAACCTTCTCTTTCCAAAAACATAATCTTTCGTCAGTTTGTTTTTAAAATCTCTCCATCGAACCGCCGATAAAGAGAGATGTCTTTTCCTAATTTCTTTGGTTTCCTCAAAATTGAATGTCATCTGTAATTGAAAAAATAAAATATGTCATTTAAACTATATAATATTAAAAAAATGATATAAAATAAATAAATAAAGATATTTTACCGTCACGGCCTCCCAAAGCTGTTGTTTCGCCGTCCTGTCCACTGACTTCCAATCAGGATATAAAATACTAATCCTGCAACGGCTCTGCATCGCTATATAACTGACAAACTGAACTGCATTTGGGCCAACTGCATTATTATTATCATCAAAACGGATGTGTAATTTGTTATCATCACGAGCGAGTGATAGTTTTGGTAAACGTGTAATACCACGTTTACCAACTAGAGAACTTGATTTTTCAGTAGTAACTGGAGAAGTCTCCTCCGCCGAGGACGCATCAGTAGTCCTGCAATTTTTTTTAATAAATTAACAGTTTTATTTCATTAAATATGTATATTACTGAATATTTAATAATATGTCATAATAGATATACCTCGGTAACTTCTCATCTCTATCTGTATTTGACATTGCTACTAGAAAGTGTAATGAAATTTTGGGTACCTGCATATCATTAGAAAACTGAATAATTAGAAACAAGGAAATGAAAAATAAATATGTAAAAATAGAGGCATGCATTTGTAAGTTTTAAAAATAGACACAAAATATAAATATTTACCAGAAAAATTAGGAGACTAATTTAGTGTTTTCCCACATCCCTTCATCATGATCGGTACGTACTGCATGCACTATGTCTGTCTTATATTCATTGTAATCATCTGAAAATTGCATAATAGATGAATAACGCTCATGTAAATCACTAGCATCATCAGAATCATCATCATCACCCAAATGATATCTTTTCCCTTGCAAAACAACTGACCACTGATCATTCGACGGATCAATGACATAAAATACTTGTTTTGCATGTGTCGCCAAGATAAATGGTTCCTCATTGTGATTAAATCTTTTCAAATCAACCAGTTTAAACCCATATTCATCATGTTTCACGCCACTATTACTATCAACCCAATTGCACTTAAAAATAGTGACTCGAAATTTAATATAATCAATTTCCCATATGTCTTCAATAACTCCAAAATATGATATTGATGCAGAAATTGGGTTTTTATCTTTGGCACTCGAAAAATGCACTGCTTCAGCGAATACCATCACACCACTATTCTGAACGGTACTCTTGTCATCCAGGTTTTTTGTGTAATATGTGTAGCCATTGATATCAAAACCAGACCAAGTGATCACATTAAAAGATGGTCCCCCTGATAACCACTTCAATGTTTCTGATACAGATATATCTGAGGTGACTTTCTCTTTAAACCATGAAACAAATGTCTTCTTATGCTCAATCATCAACCACTTTTCATTTCTTTTCTGATATCGTAACTTTAATTCAGCAATATGTGAGGATATATATGGTTGAACCTCATCTGTGTTGTTCAAAATGTATAAATGTGCTTGCATCACTTCATCACGAGGAATGAACTTTACCTTTAAGCCTCGAACCCCTCTACCTTCTCTGTCAACTGTCATATGTCGAGATAGAGGGAGACCAATATGCTCCACCTCATTCAAATAATCAGTACAGAACTCAATCACCTCTTCTGATACATATTTTTGAACAATAGAGGCCTCTGGTCGATAAGGATTTTTAACATATCCTTTCAAAATTTTCATATATCTTTCAAAAGGATACATCCATCTTAAATAAACAGGCCCACACATTCTTATCTCACGCACCAAATGAACCAATAGATGAACCATTATATCAAAAAATGTGGGTGGGAAATACATTTCTAGTTGACAAAGAATAAGATTTGCTTCATTCTCCAACAAATCTAACAAATTTGGATCAACGACTTTGCTACAAATGGATTTAAAGAAATTACATAACCTGATGATTGTCTTCCTGACAGCTTTCAGTAATATACCACGCACTGCTACTGGTAGAATTTGTTGCATTAACACATGACAATCATGTGATTTCATACCTATTAATTTACAATCCTTCAATGACACAAAATTATTCACATTTGAAGAAAAACCGCTGGGTACTTTAATACCATGAATACACTGACAGAAATTCATCTTTTCAATCTTGCTTAATGTGTGACAAGCCGGAGGTAAATATGTTCTTTTTCCTTTCACAGCGGGAGCTAACTCCAAACGTATTCACATTAATATCAAGTCCAATCTATCATGTAATCCATCTTTTGTCTTTCCTTTTATGTCTAACAAAGTTCCAATCAAACTATCACATATGTTTTTCTCAAAATGCATAACATCAATGTTATGTTTTATCTCTAAAAATCTCCAATAAGGTAGTTTGAAAAAAATAGACTGCTTCTTCCAGATATGTTTTTGTAAACCAGAACTTTTTCTCTTTCCAAATGTTGAATCAATATCTTTCACTCTGTCATAATATTCTTCAGCTGACAATGGTTGAGGGGGGAGGTTGTATTCTTGTAAACCGTTAAATGCTTTTCTCAATCTACGATAAGGATGATCAATTCGCAAAAATCTTCGATGTCCCATGTACACTGTCTTTCTTCCATTCTGCAATTGATAATATGAAGTTTGTTCTTCACAAATTGGACATGCTTTATGTCCCTTAACACTATATCCAGATAAGTTTCCATACGCAGGAAAGTCGTTTATAGTGAACATTATCATAGCACGCAAAAGAAAATACTTTTTCTTGTATGCATCGAAAACTGTAACACCTTTCTCCCATAGCAGTTTTAAATCCTCAATCAATGGTGTAAGATACACATTAATATCATTTCCTGGTTGTTTTGGTCCAGAAATCATCAAGCTCATCATAACATATTTTTTCTTCATACATAGATGTGGGGACAAGTTGTAAAGTACCAGCAAAACAGGCCATGAACTATGTTGGCTACTGAGGCTCCGATATGGATTCATTCCATCAGTACACAATCCCATTCTGAGATTTCTAACTTCACTTCCAAAATCATGAAATTTTTTATCAAAACTCTTCCACTGTGGTGAATCGGCAGGGTGACGTAAGTTACCATCAGAAATGCGCTCATCTGAATGCCATCTTAACCTTTTTGCATCATTTGAATTTGCAAATAGACGCTTCAAACGAGGAATAATTGGAAGGTACCAAAATGCTTTAGATGGAGTTTTGATTTTGGTACCTAAAAATAAACCAGAATTGAATTATCAGAATTGTTTGAAAAAAATATTGGATGATATCATTGGATAGTAAAAAAATTGATTTTTCATAACGTTACATGACATCACCTGAAAATGAATCTGAGTTGACTTTCTCATCCATCTTATAGCACGATGTTCCACATGTAGGACAACTTGATAAATGTTCATTTTCTTTCCTATACAGTACACAATCATTGGGGCAAGCATGTATCTTTTTATACCCCAATCCCATTGGGCATAATATTTTCTTCGCCTCATAATTGGAATCTGGAAGCCCATTGCCTTCTGGAAGAAGCTCTTTTAAAAGCTCAAGTAAACTGGAGAAACTTTTATCACTCCACCCATTTTTTGCTTTTAAGTTAACTAATCTCAAAACTGCTGATAACACTGTATATTTACTGCAACCTGGGAATAATGGTTTCTCAGAATCTCCATACAATCGTTCAACAGTTGGTGTTTTTTCGATGGTTTCAACACCTAAATCATGAATTAATTCTTCAATACGATCCTCTGCCTCATTATGAATATCGTCATCAACATTGGATGTTGAATTTTCAGTTCTTTCACCATGCAAGATCCAACGTGTATAATTAAGGCTAAAACCATAACAAATGAGATGATCTTTGATTTCTCTGAAGTTTAACTTTCTCATATTTACACACTTCACACATGGACAGAAAATCAAATCAATATTTTGATTATGCCATTTAGCAAATTCCAAAAAATTGTCAACTCCTCTTTCATATTCACTAGTAGTTCTTCGTAGATAAATCCAAGTATGATCCATTAATACCTGATATCACAATATAATTGATGAATATATTAAAACATAAAAACATTTAAATATCTATCAGATAAATAGTAAACAAAAACATATTCCATAAAAACTATTGATAATCAGATAAAAGACATCAGATATGAAACACGTTTACAAATATAGTAAACAGTTAATTTTAATATTATATACATGTGTGTTATATTGAAATACAAGGACAAAATGGTTAAATCAAAGGTTTCATTTTTTGAAAATAATGTTTCATGATATAAATATTATATGAATGACATACAAGATAATATGATTTCTCACTATGACTACTATTGATCACACTATATTTATTTTTTTATTCATTTGATGTAACATGAATGAATCATGGAAAAATTAATGTGAAAAATAGTGCAATAACTATCCTTATTTAAAACAATGTGTATTAAGAGACATGATACAATTTTTGGTGACTATGATAACTCAACTCCCTCAATCCATGAGTTTTATAATAGGGAACTATGAACATATAAATTCATTATAGAGGGATAAAAATTCCATTGCATATTGTAGGTGACAACTTACACCCCCATCCATGGGTCTATTGCAGCAAAACATGTCAAGGAATGGATCAACATGAAGAGAAATATATTATCCATCCATGACAGATTAGATCTTGAGAATGTTTTATTTGCAGCCTATGACTTAGAGGGAGAAGTAAGTCATTTCATGACTATTATTTGGAGGGAGAGAAAGATGAATAAATATAATCAATGGAATGAGATTAGTTTAAGAGGACATTTATTAAAAATGCATGAATCTAACCCCACATATGAAAGTGGAAAGGTATTTTTGAACATTAATAGAGGGATAATGATTATATAATTATCTATGAAGATTACAATACATTATGATTCTAGTCGTATTATGGACATTGCAAGAAAAATTATTTATTATATAATGGCATGAAAATAATTATTCAAATTTTTTTAACATAATAGATAGTGGTAATTATTCATGTCTTAGTTAAATGATGAGAACCAAAAAGAATTGAGGAATTTGGCATGGTAAATCTCAAGAAGTAATGAAATAACAACAAACTACATGAAAAAATGTGAGTGAATTCATTTAACACAATAAAATTATTTTTTTGAAGAATAATTTATTAAAATGGAAATGGAATTAAAAATATAGTACTTCATAATGTAATGAAAGATCATTTTAAACAGGAATAATGATAATATAAACAAAAAATTTGAAGTTCAACCCGAATGGAGATGTTAAATCCAAACTGCGACCGGTATAATTACTTCCACAAACAAACAATATCAAATCTACACCAACAATGATAATACAAACAAAAAATAATGATAAATTACAACTAAAATCTAACCAATAATCAAAATCACGCAAAATAGGGTTATTGATAAAGAAATAAACAATGGGATATGAAACAAGAGATAAATAGGAAGAACACATACCCAAAATCGTGCAGACGACAAAAAACCTTCAACAATGGCCGTTCAAGATCGCAAATCAAGTTCGAAGGTCGTCGGGAGTCCGAAGCGCCACAGCGGAACTCGATTTCGACGGACAAACAAAATGAGGGTTTCTGACCGTGAATATTTTTAAAAGACTTTTCGCGTCGGTTTTCATTAAAACCGACACGAAATATATTTTTTTATGAGTTTCGGTGTCGGTTTTCATGAAAACCGACGCCGAAACATTTTAAAAATTTATTTTCCGCGTCGGTTCTCAGGAAAACCGACGCGGAAAATATGTATACTAATATTTTCCGCGTCGGTTTTCTTAAAAACCGACGCGAAAAATCAACGCATAATATTATTCGCGTCGGTTCTCAGGAAAACCGACGCGAAATATATTTTTTTTCATGAGTTTCTACGTCGGTTTTCATAAAAACCGATGCCGAAACATTTTTCCGCGTCGGTTCTCAGGAAAACCGACGCGGAAAATATGTATACTAATATTTTCCGCGTCGGTTTTCTTAAAAACCGACGCGAAAAATCAACGCATAATATTATTCGCGTCGGTTCTCAGGAAAATCGACGCGAAATATATTTTTTTTCATGAGTTTCAGCGTCGGTTTTCATAAAAACCGATGCCGAAACATTTTTCCGCGTCGGTTCTCAGGAAAACCGACGCGGAAAATATGTATACTAATATTTTCCGCGTCGGTTTTCTTAAAAACCGACGCGAAAAATCAACGCATAATTATTTTTGGCGTCGGTTTTTTGTAAAACCGACGCCAAAAATTCCCCGCATATACTATTCGCGTCGGTTTTTAAAAAACCGACGTTATTACGACGACGTTAAAGCCCGTATTTCCACTAGTGTAAGAGTCAAAAGTTACTATTCACACAAATATATTTTCATATTATTGAACCAAATTTTACATATTGATGTCAACAATGTGTCTTGGATTTTTGAAATTCAACTCAAAGAAGTTGTAAAATTAAGTTTTATACAAATTTGCAAATGCTCCAAGATGGTGGGCAAAAAATGTAAAAATGTTTCATAAAATATTATATATATAATTTTATTATAAAATGACTCCAATTAATTAAATTGGACTTATATAGGTATTATGTATCTATTTTGACTTAAATGAAATTTAAATTAAATAAACATTTATTTAAATAAAAAGTGAGTTTTAAATAATAAAGCATTGTTTATCACTATTCCTCAGAAATTGAATATTTTTGGAAAAATACCCAAAATTCACCGTAAGATAATTTTAATATTATGATTTCAAAAATAGAGTATATTTTACCAAATTCAATACATATAAGTTTCATTTATTAATTTCAAATAAATTCACATTGTCAAACCCAAAATTTGGTTTCTAAAAAATATAAACTACCAAAATATTGACATGTGTTTATATCAAAAGATTGAATTTTACCCTCTACTTTGTCTAAGAAATAGAAAATATGATTTTTAAAATTATATAGGATATATAAAAAATTCATATTTCATGTAATACTATTCATAACTTCTTTTTGAAGGGCTAGTTTGGTATGTCATGGTGCGCTCAAACTCATTATTGTGTGTAACACAAGTTATTGAAATACATTTAAGAGATAACATACCATGATATCTTGTGTTGTTACGTTCTCCCCTCTTTTAATAAAATTCATCCTTGAAATTTGAAATTTTTCATTGAAAATAAATGGTTAAAAATAGAAAAATACCATTGTGGAAAACCCACATAAAAAATTAGGTTCATAAAATTTAGTATTAATAAGAGGGAAAGGGGAATGAAAAAGCAACCACCAAATTATGATCATGATTAGGAGAAAATAGGTTGCAATTAGAGACACATAATTGATGAGAAAATTTAAATATTAATAGGGAGTGATCGAGGTCATCAATCAAAAACAAGTTTAAAATTGACGGCCTCAAATCCATCAATATATGATGATTTAAAATATCGTTGGTTCAACAAGTCATAAGGTATTCAGATAACACATATTTGGTTTTAAGATCCCTTCCCTATAGTTTAATAATTAATTTATACATAGAATATTAGAAAAAAATACCCATGAAAAGTAGAGTTTCTTCATTCAACTAATACTACCACAAACTCATCTTTCACTCCAAAAGAAAATAAAATTAAAAAATATTCTATTTATCCCAATCATATGGGGTTACATATATAATGAATTTATAATTAATTTTTTAGTCTATTTAAAAAAACATTATTCAAACCCTGACATAACGTAGTCCAGTGATAGGCAATGCACCCTTGTTGCCCTTGGGTTGCGGGTTCATGTCTCGAGGCCTTACCGGATGCGACGAGTTGCCGCCCAACCTCCAAGTTGTCCTTTTTATAACAATCCAAAAATAACATTAATAATTTTTTAACCATAACAGTCGTATCCAATTTCCAACATAATCCATTCCCACCATTAGTCTTAACCAAAATACTTCTGTCAAACTCACGGTACAAAATTAATAAGGAAGGTAAACACAATAAAGATCATTTTTTCCGTGTAATAACATATGAACACCTTCATCATATTTTCATAAAACACAATAACACGCTAAATGCCATAAAACATTATTTATTACATTCATGCTACCATATTACATATAGAATATTGGATACATTTCATCTATCCAAAATTTTTGTAAACTCCAACAATGATGGAATATAAAAATCATTAATCAGTTTCAAAGTAGTCACAAATATCAAATATAATTTATCCAAATCAATCATATATTATTCCCAAATCACTACCTCATTATCAAAGTTATATCAGGCATTATATTTCTCTCAATGATATATTTTTTAAATAATTTATCCTACTATTGAGTCACATTTCTTGGTTCCACACAATCTCAAGTCCTTAATGAAATTGTACTCTAGTACAATCCTTATATATAGTATAATTCTTATAACATGTACATCATTCATACAACACTCAAATTACAGAACACTTTAATACAAATATAAGAACTCTAATCATTCCTCTTCATCTTCGGTGGTATCATATCATGATTATTATTTCATATTAGCATTTGGGGTAAACTCTAATGATTTGGACATTAATTCACGCAGTGTCCCAACTCATTGCAGATGAAGCATTGTACATTTTAAACCTTTTTTTAACCCTTGAAATCACGTACTTGGTGTCCTTTTTCTCCCCACTTATAACAAACTCAAATTACCTTCATGCATTTACTAAGGTGATTCTTTCTACTACTATCACTTATAGGAAAATCCTTCTTTCTCCTCTTGCCTTTATCCATATTTCTCTCTTCCATCCAATTATTCTCTTGGTTCCCTTCAAAGCCATAGGACTCGGATAATTATTTACATATCTTATTAACACATGACACAATTTATTCATAGGAAGAGAATACATGGGATACAATTTACCGTTTAAAAGTTGGCTTAATACCATGAATGATATGATCGTTCTTATTCTTTCGATCATGTGTATTGTTGGAATTATCATTACTTCTACTAGGAGATTTCTAATCAATGGCATAGACTATGTTAGTTTCCTAATCTCAATGTGTAATTCCAAACATGGAATATAACTAAAGTAAATTGAAGAGATTATGCATATAATCTATAATCATAAATTGTTTTCTTAGAAGATGTATTTACTCTTAAATTCTTTATAATGGATTTTAATGAAAAAGTTATTTATCTTAAGTGTATCCTCCGAGAGTGTCATAAAAACGAGTTCAAAAAGTCTTGTTGTCATGTACAATGATACCCCAGGTCATGCCCGAAACTTTGTTTCGGAGTTTTCTTTTTTAGCTACATTTGTACCAGAGCCACCTGTACCTACATGTATCCTGATAGAGATGTATTTCTTGTTGAATACACAAAATATCATCATTAATAAAATTCTTGGAAATTCTCTATACTAATCCTCAATGTCTATGTAATTTTAATGTTCTATTATCAGAGTTTATCTAAATCTATTTCCAAGGTTGTTACTAAACTTTCTCTAATACAAACTATAACGCCCTGACACCAGAAGCCTAGAGTCAGTGCATAATTTTAATATATTTGCATGATTACAAGGAATCACGTCCCAAATTACCGATTAGTTTAACAGTTTTGGAAAATATATTATATACATGATCGTTACATTACACATTCAAAAATTAATCACAGCATAAATGGTTTTTTTATAATTCCACTAATCTCATAGCTTAACCCTGCTAATCAATCATAATAAATTTCTGGGAATCCAGGGAAAGTAAAACATAGAAATTAGTGGGCTCAAATTCTCTGTAAGGATAAAAATATAGTAAAAAATATCATAAATTAGCATAAAAATTTAAGGAAATCTGTCAAATTAAAACACCGGCCTTTTCAACTTAAACTTCATCATAATATAGAAAAAATAAATCAAATAATTCTATTTACTTATTTACATGGATATTCTTGAAGTATAATAATCACATGTTATATCAATATCCAATTTCATTACGATGGAATGCATAATGCCATCTTTCATAACCACATAGTCAAGACCTTGTTCCGAGAAAAAAAATATTTAGTCAAGGCCTTGCTCCAAGACACTAGTCTGTCTCATGAGACCTTTCGATGCATCAAGGAGCTATAGTGGGTTCAACCAATCAATTAATATGTCCTATGCATTATTTATATGAAAAGGACTAAACATAACATAAACATTATTATTAAAACTATTATACAAAATGTTAATACTTTACCCAGAAACCATGAATGGTGTAGAAATTATAAATCCACATTCAACAATATCACAAAACATATAACCCAACATGGATGATTTGTACATTAATAAATCAACTTCAATCATGTTTAAAATCCATCAATGGATGTTGACATAGATGAAATGAAAACTATTTGAAATAATTTCCTCTTCATATATTGAAATAATATGAATGTCACATAATTATAAAAGATAGCATTTTTTGTGAAAATATTATTATATTCTTGTATGGGAAGATTTGACGCTGTACTAATGGTAGAAAATAGCTGCACACAACATATTAGTTAATAAATACATTCTTCCATTAATTTTGTAGAAAATATCAAAAAGTACCTTGTTTGGAAAATTATAGAAAGATTCCATTAAAAATATATATGGTAAAATAGGGTATAAATGAGTTTAACCCACAGTGTAGTAAATAGTAAAAATTTGTTGTATTAAATTTTTAGGAAAACTCGGATGTGGATGATAAAGAGGTCCTAGTAGATAATTATGTGTTAACAACCGTGGATATGTAAAGAGAGTATAGAATTAACCCGTACCATGTACATTTATTTGGTCGATGGTACGTTAACCGCCTATATAATAGTTAAATAATTTTTATTAAATTATAAAAGAATAATATACATAAATATGATATCATATATGATCTTCCAATATTTCATTGTTAATAAAATTTTTGTAGAATCAACGTTTCTCGTGTTAACTGATATGTTTTAATTTATATACTTCGTTATGTAAGACATGTTTTTTATGGATACAATTTATTTGATTGATATTTAGATTGATATTATGTTCTTGTACGTTATTTTTAGTCATAAAATGATAATTATTCTTGAATTATTACGATGGGGAATGATTCTTATATCATTCGTGGAGATGGTAATCTCTACGTTCACACGAGCGACAATATAATTATATTAATGGTAAAATTGTATGTAATTGCATGATATATAATATATAAAAATCATTAAAATTTTATACATATTGTTTACATCATTTATACTCTTTATTATACCCATCCAAATAATGATGTGTTTGAATATCAAACTACACGACGGTATGTCGTACATATGCATGTATGGTGACATTGTCATTTATATGATGGATAGAATAATGAATATGGTTTTACGATATTTATAACAAAATCCCATTATTTAGGAGGTACTGGAGTTATAATTCTGGTATGGAAACAATAATTAAAGAAGAAGTGGTAGATGAATAGAACTTGAAAGAGGGTGGTGAAATTATTACCTCTTCTTCAGGTGTTTCCTTTTGAGTTGATCAAAATAGCTCTATAGGTTGGATTTCTGATCAAAGGAAGGAATCTTTATTGATTTGAGGGATGTTGGGAGGAAATTTGGTCAGGGTTTGGTCGTGCCAAATGGATTTGGTGGTTTGATATTGATATATTGACAAGTTCCATTTTATAAGAGGGTGAGTGTGACTTTAGGAAAAAATTAAAAAATTATATTTTTATACAATCATATTCAGTTTATAATGCCTCTAAATGAATTTATTCTGAGCCATAGGTGGGAATGGGTCTAAATAATCTCAACTGATGGATTTTACACATGTTTAGGTTACCATTTTAACCTTTTCTTTTAGATTTAACTCTTTGTTTAACAGTTTAACTTTTACCGTGGGTTCTTATATTCTTACAATATATAGTTAATAAACATCCTATAAACTTCTGAGTGAACATCAAGTGGTTCATTACCAAAATATATAATGTTATTGGAACCCTTTTTCCAAACCTTGTATTTTTATGAATATTATATCAACCAATAATATAGTTTTTGTTTTAGAAATTAATTTTTGTCAATGTTTTCACTATTTGGTATTTTGTTTTTGTGAAAGTCATGAAAACCTTATACCCTCAAAAAAATATGTAATCAACTCTAAAATTTCATATTAATATATAAAATTAGTTAATTTATTTCTAATCTCAATTTACATTTATTTGGATATCTATAATATCAATTCTTTTAATATTTCATTAATAATGTAATTCTGCATAATCATTATGTCATAAATAAATTAAATTATTTAATAGATAAAAATTATAAATAAAAAACCATTATGTAGAAAATAATTTTAGTTTTCTAATGAATATATATAGTCGGATTTATATTTCCTGTAACCCAACATTAAAAATGCTTTTGTTATTAAACATTGAATTTAACACTTTTAACTATTCTTTAAATAAAATAATAATAAATGTCATAATCTATTAAAAGTGAAACAAAGTGGATAATATTTTATTAATAAGGTTGTTTCTGGTATAATTACACTTGTCCAATATAATTATTACATGTTTTAAGGTAATTGTAATATCATTTTTACTCTCAAATACCCTATTTACTTTTAACTGTGATAAATAGAAGTCAAAAGTTACTATTCACCATAAATTATATTCACCTTATTGAACCACATTTAACATTATGATGTAAACTATGTCTCCATGATTTTTTAAATTCAACTCAATAGAAGCAGTAGAATTGTGTTTTACACAAATTTGCAAATTCTTCAAGAAGGTGGTTAAAAAACGTTAAAATGTTCAATAAAATTTTGTACATATATTTTTATTATAAAACGACTCTAATAAATTACATTGAACTTATATAGGTATTATATATCTATTTTAACATAAAAAAATTAAATTAAATAAATATTTATTTAAATAAAAATTCGGTTTTAAATAATGACACATTATTTTTCACAGTTCATCCAAAATTGAATGTTTTCTGAAAATTACCAAAAATTAACCCTAAGATAATTTTGATATTCTGAATTCAAAAATGAAGTCTATTTTACCATGTTCAAAACATAGAAGTTTCATTTTTTATTTTAAAATTAATTCCATTTCTCACAATCAAAAAGTTGGTTTTTAAAATGTAAAAACTATCAAAATATTGACATATGTTTATATCAAAAGATTGAATTTGTCCTCATATTATTTCTATGAAACACAAAATATGAATGTTAATATTATAGAGGATATATATCAAATTCAAAATGCAGTTAATACTATTCATAAATACTTTTTGAATGGGTAGTTTGGTAAGTCAAGGTGTGCTTGAACTCGTTGTTGTTTGTAGCGCTAGTTATTGAATTACATTAAAGAGATAACATACTGTGAAATCATGGGGTGTTACAAAAATCATCCAACATCACTAGATAAATTAGGTCCTCATAGATATAATTGATATTAGAAGAAATAGAACTAGAATCTAAAATCCTTTGACAAACTCCTTTCTAGAAATCATATAAAATCTGGTGAAACCATGGAAATTGTATAAAAATGTCAGAATTTTCATATAAACTCAAATTTAATGATCACAAAACATTTTTAATAGAACAATGTCTCTTTAAAATTAGTTCAAAAAGTATTCATTTCATTAATCACTTATTTAGAAAAAAAACTAATTTCATTGATGGAAGATTCTAAAACACACCCCATTGAGATCAAAACAAAATTAATAAACTCATAAATATAATGTTTTTGAGAAATCAACTTTCAATCTTATTTTGAATCATTTTGTTTCCCTATGTTCTATAGTACTTATAATTGAATTATACTACTGCATTAACAGATCATAGCAAAGGATAATGAAAAAATTTATTTGGGATCACACCATTCAAAATATCCTAATATTTTATAACATAGTGACAGTTGAATCTTTGAGTTATCAAATATCATATTTTCATGTTACTAGATCTACTGTTAAATCAAAACAATATAAACACATATTTTCATGCTTCATCATTACTTGAATAGCAACCACTTCCTCTTCTAAATTGTCAAAAATTTCTCTAATTGATGGAGATTCTCCCTAAGATGTTGAAGGATTATATTTTACTGAAATTTCATGGGAACAATTTATAGATTCCATAATCACATAAACACCACTTCAATTATAAAAAGGTGTTCTGAGATTAATTTAATCATATTCTTCACTCATTTATCCTATCTCTATAATTCTCTAAACATAAATCCCCACAAGATATGTATTTTTAAGACTATCTTAAGGAAGATAAATATTTTTTCTCAAAAATACTATCTCCTCACGAAAATCTTACTTGGTAGATGAATCGGTTTCACCATCATCATGGATCTACAAAGAAACACAATCTTGAATCCCGGTTATCTCACATATATAGAACTTATGACAACAAATAAAGACTCGGATCATGAAGATGTCTTCTCCTCTACTCCCCTAGATGAAATCGTCTTAATATTTATTTAATCACAAGTTATTGAGGCATGAGGTAACTTTATATAATTCACACTTTTCTAATAAACATCACTCAATGGACATGAAGTGATATCTAGGAATATTTAATAATCATCGATATAAATGATTAGAGGGTTTTACTTTTTGTATATTCTATTAAATAAAATTTATTTAAATCTAGTTATTTATTCTTCAAAAATAATTAAATTAATCTAATAATGGTATATTATATTAATTTTACATTTCGGTCACAAAAATGATGCATGAAACTCAATATGTATCTTTGAAAATAAAAAAAATTACATTATTGATCGAAATTTTCATCATATTCATAACCTAAAAACTTACAATATCCATATATCATCTATATGTTATTTCTATCATCAAATAATTACATAATACATTCCATTTATTATGCATCTTTTTCATAGGTTTCTTATCAAAAATATAATTTCAAAAAAAATACAAACACATTTTTTGGACCTAACGATCTTGCCCTGAAAAGAATTTGACTAAAAGAAAACTCCCCCTCATGGGAAGAGGAAATATACCTTCCATTTCAAAAGAATAAACTAAAAAGGTCATTCCATTACCATTATATAACAGTAAATTATACATTTAAAAAATTTGAAACATTAAATTCCTTAATAACTCATTAGTTTTTTTATTAAATCTAACACAAATTTTTATCTAATGATATAAAAAATCTCATAAATATTTTTAGAAAAAATCCACGCTTCTTTATTTTATAGATTACTATATATATTTTAAAAACAATATATGTTATAATCTTTATCCATGACAACATAAACAACTTTTAAAAAATTATTTAATTAGTTCCAAGGTAATCAGTATCATATAATTTACATATTTATATCCCACATATCATTATCCAAATAGCAATACCCTGAAATAAGGAACACATTGAGGGTTATATTCCCCAAAATAATGTTTTTTTTTCTGAACATCATAATTCCATTAAATCAATTTTCTATTCCATCAAATTCATTTGAATATTTTTTTAAATAAATAGAAAAAATACATAAACTGATCAGTCCTTCTATATTTTACCATTCATAATTTTATAATCCAAATAAAAAATTATTGATTAATTTATACATAAAAAATTAACTAGGCTACCACATCATATTACACAAGGCCTCTTTCCTTTCACATTTCCTATTTTTTCCCATCATTATCGAAAATGTAACAAAAAATCTAACAAACTTGCTGATTTATTTCACGAGAATTCCAATTGGGAAAATGAGTGGCATAATGACTATTTCTTCCACACATAACACATATAACCTTCAATGTCTTCTATAGGAGGCCAATATTATCATACATTTTATTAATTTTATTCTCCATTTTTAACTTCCAGTCACATTACTTTTGTCCTTTTTTCCACATTCAAAACAACTTCTTTATGCTCTATTACATTCACTTTGGTGACTATTTCAACAAACGTGACACAAAGGAAACAAAATCTTCTATACTCTATGGTATCCATTACCCGAACTCTAAGAAAACTCCTTCATTATCTCCATAGGTAGTCATAGAGTTGGTTAATTTACACCTTGTTAGTAATGTTCCATTAACATTGCTTAGGAATGATTTTAATATATTTCACTCCATTGATCAATCCACTTGACATATCATCTTCAAGTCATACATAAAATTCAATGTTAATCCAGTTCTTTATTCTTCCTTCTACTGACTAAAAATAGAAGCATAGTGTCACTGTTACTTATCATAAAAAAACAATATAATCATGAAATCAATTAAAAATATGATGTCTAAGTCATGAAATATTATTTAATATATGACACCCTATCTTTATCCTAGGTCATTCATAGACAACGTATATTTAGATTATTCTTGATGTTTTGTGAATAGTTGTTTGGAATTCCCAAATCATATTCCCCGACATTGAAAAATATGCTTGCATCAAGTCTTGTTATTGTGTATCAGATTAACTTCAGTTAGGCCTAGAACATCTTTTCATAGTTTCTACCCATAGTAATATCTTTTCAAGAGACAAATATACTTGTTTTATGTAGACATATATGTATTTCTTGGAAACCACTCACTCTATCCTTTTAAATAAATCTAGGAAATATTAAAAAACATTAACTCTCCAATATAATTATCCTTAGGGTCATCCCATGACATATAACTATAAGTATACCTTGGGATACCCTTTAATTCTTCTCATCCTAATTCCCAAAGGTTGACAAAAGCATTCCATTAATAAAATCTATAGCAACCATGGATTAAAAATCCTGGTCATTACATCATTGTAGATTATTTTTTAGTACATTAGAAAAATGTATTAATAAGGAAGGTAATTGTTTATTAACATTGTAAACATGGAAAAAATATTTTTTCCTAATGATAGATCTTAATCATCTCTCGTAAAGATCAATGAATTTATTACATGAACCTAACACCATTCTTCATAACATCGGGAAAGGAAAAATGAAAAGGGTAAGCTCAGATACATAGTAAGGGTAAACAAGTGATACATGTAAGAATAATCATGATCCTATGGGTATGATAATAGGATAGAGAAAGTAGAAGATCATACCCTATATATCAAATATCACAAACATGAATCATTTCATAAATCCTAGATGTTTTTAAGACATAAAGCAAAAAAAATATATTTAAATAATCCCTGAATGTATAAAAATGAAATAAAATATGAAATTTTAGAAGACACATAAATATATATAATTATTTCCATATTAGTGAGGCTTTACATCAAAGTCCATATTTGTGTAAAAAGTCCCTTACTAAGCAGGCTTCACCCCCTATTCTATGCTTGTATTACTAAATTGACTTCACTCCTCATTCCAGCACAATATTGTTAAACCGTGTACATTTCCAATTCTAGAATTATAATACTGAACATAGTTCATTTTACATTCCAGCCATGTGTATTTCATGATACATAAATATTTAACGAATGTGTTGGAGGGATTGATTTTTCCCACCCATCATATAATTGAATTATACTTACATGTGTAACAAAATCATAAACAGTGATATCATAACCCATGAAATGAAATGAGTATCATAAAAATGTAATCATATCATATCATTATAAAAAATATATAGGTTTTATTATCATTTCACCAAAATTGAAAACAGTGGAAGAGAAAATGATTTCATGAACATAAAATCAATGAAAGAGAAAACTATTTCATAAAAATATAGCATATGAAAGAGAATTTGGTTTTATAAATATAGCTTCATTACGTATAACCCATTAAAGAAAAAGAATATGAATGTAAAATTTTAAAAATTTCCAAGATATGAAAAATTAAAATCAATGGTAGTCATCATAGATGAAAAATATGTTTTAAATATCTTTATAAAATCATTTCATGAGGAAACTACCTTTTATTCCATGATAAATTATTTTTAATTAATAGTACCATTTTGATATCATTTTCAATGAAAATACCTTAAACACTTATAAAAAAACATAAAATAATTTTAAAAAACTTTTTCCTTGAAAAAATATATAACTAGAGTCAAATTTTTTTTTAAAAATATATTGTATAGAAAATAATCTGAAAATTTTGAATACATTATGGAAAAAAAATTGAAAAAAATTGGAAACTTATAAATAAATAATGAAATCATTTTCAAAACCATATATTCGAAAATACATTGAAAAATTATAAATATATCTTGAAATTTATTTTCAAACCATTTCTTTAAAAACACAAGAAATACTTATTAATTAATCATGAAAACATTTAAAATACATTTTAAACATAAAAAAAATTTTAAAACATTTTTCATTAAAAATTGATTTCTAAAATTTTAAAGGAATATTTTTAAAAAATATAATTTTTTTAAAATTATAATTCTTTTAAAATTATCTTTAGTGATCCATTTAAAATAAAATTAGAAACATTTTTTAAAACATGTATTTTTAAATAAAACAAATCTCTAACCAAAGAAGGAAATATGGTATGATTTTCTTGAAAACAATTTCATAATTACCTTAAGTACAAATGAGTGGAAAATTTTACCAAAAA